>CAMRHE010000868.1:5000-384012 GCA_947044405.1 Leptodactylus fallax | reverse complement strand
CGATAGAACATGGTCGCATAGTTTCTGAGCTCCCAGTCTGAGTCTCAGTAAGCGACATTTACACAGCGACCAGCCCGTGGAGTGACACTTGAAAACTACTCTAGGAATGGGAACTTACCTGGGAAGATGCCTAGGAAGCGTAAGTCGGTGGTGAAGCCGCAGAAGATCCTGGATTTCTTCTTCTCTCACGGAGGAGGAGAGGAGCAAGATGGCGATGGCACGCGCACTGAAGCGACCTCCGGGGCCTCGACTCCTTCAGGAGACCCTCTGGAGGATGCGCTTTCACTTTCGCTGTCTGCGCAGAGGAGAGCGCTGTCGGCCCCGTCGCTGCATCAGCTGATGGAGCAGGCGGACTCCGGACCGCACGGATCTCCCTCCCGGCGGGCCGGGACAGGAGCAGATCTCGGGCCTACACAAAATGGCGACGCAGGGCCTATAACAGCAGCAAGCCTGGAAGTGCAGCAATAGCCCACCGCGAGTCCGGTAAGGCAAAAGCCCAGGATACAGAGCGCTGGTCTGCAAGGAGAGGAGGTGAGCGACAATATACCACATACACCCCCAGCTATTGATTTCTTTGCAGATATCCCGGCGACGGAAAGTTTGTTAACTGAGGCTTCTATGAAAAATATGCTTATGGCCTTTTGTAAGTCATTAAAGACAGACATGTCCCTTATGGTGAAACCGCTAGATAAAGATCTTCAAGAGTTAAAAAGTCGCACGGTACATGTTGAAGCTAAAATGGCGGAATTTTCTGCATCACATAATGTGCTTATAGATGCACACTACGACGTAGAAAGGGATGTGACCTTTCTTAAAGCTAAGATAGCCGATTTAGAAGACCGTTCCAGAAGAAATAATTAAAAATTTAGAGGGATCCCAGAATCAGTACCTCCAAAAGACTTAACTGTTTTCCTCCAAGATATGATAAAAACACTACTACCGAATCTCAAGGAAATGGACTTAACTATTGATAGGGCTCACAGAGTTCCGAGACCCTCACATTTAGATGAAACAGTACCCAGGGATGTTCTGGCAAAAATCCATTTTTACCGTACAAAAGAGCTGGTTTTGATGACCTCACGAAAGATGGACCGACTACCTGATCCATATCACAAGATTTCTATTTATTCAGATCTCTCAGCCACGACATTACAAATCCGGCGACAATTCATCCCTCTTACCGCAGCATTACGCCAGCATCACATTCTATACAAATGGGGATTCCCGGTCCGGGTGATCATCTCCCGCAACAATTTGGTACATGTCATCAAGACACTGGAGGAAGGGAAAAAATTGTTAAGCGCCTGGAATATTCCGATGGTTGATCCTCCACTCCACAACCCACCCGGTCCAATATCGGATGGGTGGCGCCAAGCGAAAACCCAAAGACGTCCACAAAGAGGACTACAAAGCTAGAGACTCACCTATCCTGGATTCCATATGTTCACGGATGTTGAACTTGTCCCCCCAAGATCGCGACAGCTGCTGGTCCACTGTACTTTGTTTGTCTGTCTTCTCCTTTTTTTTTTTCTTCTTCTTTTGTTGCAGCTAAGATGGGTTGCCCATCGGTTCTGTAGTTCATGTGGTTTGTTTCCTTTCTGGTTATGGTTCTGGCACACTGGGCGAAATGAATACAATTGGTGGAGACATTCTCGCCTCCTGAAACCAGGGACATCCATGGGTATGGGCAAGTGTGGTAAGACTCTTAATGCATTTCTGACTGTGTACTATGGTGCTTAAAATTATGTCCATGAATGTCAGAGGGTTGAACTCTCCTCAAAAAAGGGCCAATTTATGGCGCGAGGTACGGGATCAAGGCTGTGACATTCTGGCAGTGCAGGAGACCCACCTCTTAAAGGTGGACGCCTTTCGCCTTCAACACCCAGCGTATCCAAATGTATTCCATGCTCACTATTCCTCAAAACGCAGAGGGGTATTGATTGGGATTAGGGACTCGGTAGCGTTCCAATTACTGTCACAGTACGCAGACCCGGGGGGGCGATTTATAATACTAAATTGCAGTCTCAACAATATTACCTATACGTTGGTATCAGCCTACGCCCCCAACAGGAAACAAGTGGCATTCTTAGGTAGACTGGCGAAAGCGGTAGCAAAAAGAAAACCGGGGATGTGTAGTGTTGATGGAAGACTTTAATGTGGCTCCGGACCCGATGGTTGACACAACTTCTGGTGTGTCGACACGCCTCCCTTCTCTCTCGAAAGCATTATGGCGCCATGAATTATTTGACGCCTGGCGCATCCTCCACAATACTGAGAGAGATTATACTTACTTTTCCTCTGCACATAATAGCTATTCACGGATAGATTTATTTTTACTTGAGCAATCCAGCCTCCCTATGGTTTTGCAATCTGATATCTCAGTAATTACCTGGTCAGATCATGCAGCAATAACCTTAACCTTAGCGGAAAAATATGAATGCCCAAGAGCGTTTGTATGGCGGTGCAACGAATTCTTAATGTCACAACCGAAATTAAAAGCAACATTAGAGAATGATCTGAAGGAATTTTTTATGATTAATACCCCCTCTGCCCCTGGCCCTGATGTCCTGTGGAACTCTCATAAGGCCTTTATTAGAGGAACGTTCATTCGCTTGGGGCATATAGAAAAGAAAAATAGATTGGCAGGGATAGATAGATTGCTCCAACAAATTAAATCCATTGACAGTAGCAATAAAAAGTCTCCCTCTCTATCCAATGCAGCAAAATTGATGACATTACGCCACCAACTGACAGCTTGTTTATTGCATAGATATGAGAAAAATCTAAAAAGGACCAAAGCGACATATTATTCTCAATCCAATAAAGCAAGCAAACTCCTAGCCTCCAAACTCAAACAAAAACATGCGAAATCTAGAATTCAATTCCTTTACAGTAAAGATGGCACTTCTAAAATATATGACCCTGGAGGCATAGCTGATGCCTTTAGGTCATTTTACGAAGGCCTCTACAATATCGTGGAAGACACAGCGGTCGCTCCCCCAACGAGCGATGACATTGAACGCTTCCTTGTAGCTGCCCAATTACCCAAGCTCACCGAGTCACAACTGGACTCTTTGAACACACCCATTACTTCAGAGGAGTTGGTGTCAGTTATCAAATCGCTGCCATCTCACAAGTCTCCGGGCCCTGATGGCCTTACCAATGATTACTACAAACGATTTTTCCCTATCCTGAAAGACCCGCTGCTGTCCATTCTGAAGGCTGCGATGGATGCCGGTGTCATCCCAAAGGAGAACCAAGAGGCTTTGGTGGTCACGCTACCGAAGCCGGGAAAACCGTCCACTGAGCCCCAAAACTTCCGACCTATCTCTTTGCTAAATTCCGATCTGAAATTCTATGCCAAATTACTAGCAAGCAGATTAGCAGCCTGTCTCCCGAGCTTGATAAATAATGATCAGGTGGGATTTGTCAAGGGAAGGCAATCTTATGACAATACCAGACGCATTTTGAACCTCATGTATTACATTGATAGTAGGAAAGTGGAGACGGTGATCCTTGCGTTAGACGCTGAGAAGGCGTTTGATCGCATTTGCTGGTCGTATGCCTTCTCGGTGCTCAGAAATATGGGGTTCTCTGGAGCTATTTTGAGGGCGATAGAGGCGTTATACTCCGCGCCCTCTGCGAGAGTGTTCATTAATGGAACAGTATCGGATCCTTTTCAGATAACAAATGGGACCAGGCAGGGATGCCCCCTGTCGCCTCTGATATTTGTTCTTTCCATGGAACCATTGGCCCAAATGCTCAGACTAGATACCAACATAGAGGGCATAGATATAGGGAATAAAACTCATCTTATATCGCTCTACGCTGATGATATTATCATCACCTTGTCTAAGCCACTAACTTCTGTCCCCCGTTTAATGGATATTATTACTAAGTTTGGGCAACTATCGTTTTATAAATTGAATATGGCCAAATCACAGGCGCTACCTTTGAATGTCCCTCCTTCTTCGCTTCTTCAAATGAAGTCGAATTATGACTTTGACTGGAGGGTGGACAATGTCCAATACCTGGGGACACAGATGACAACGTCCCCAGGGACCCTTTACAGAAGTAACTACATACCAATGTTAAAACTACTACAGGAAGAGACGGAGCGAATGTCAAAAACAGATACCTCCTGGCTAGGCCGAGTAGCGGCCTTTAAAATGTTACTACTTCCTAGGCTTTTATATTTGTTTTGCACGCTCCCGATTCCCATTCCCGTTTCCTTTTTTGAAACAACACAAAGGGTAATATCAAAATTTGTATGGAATGGGAAGAGACCCAGAATCAACAAAAGCTGCCTATTCAAACAAAAGGAGGCAGGAGGGCTGGGAGTTCCGTTGATAAGAAACTATTATTTAGCCTCACTGGTCACTCAGTGCGCTAGGTGGAAATCAATGGACACCTTAGTTCCATGGTTGCACATAGAACAGGCATTTATCGCTCCTCTAAAACTGGAGGATGCGCTGTGGTTACCCTTTTTGAACATTTTAGCTCCTAGATCCTTCTCACCGGTCATGGTTGCCTCATTGGCGGCATGGAAGATAATGCACGGGAAAGCTAATCCTATGAAACACTTTCATATTTCTGCGATGCCTTTGTCACTGTCAATGTCATGGGTAATCGACGACTTAAGAATTTCAGATTGGGAGTCGAGAGGGATCACACAGATTTCTCAATTATACTCTGACACTAAACAACCTATATTGTTTGCAGACCTTAGACAGAAGTATGGGCTCCCTACAGGCGACTTCCTTAAATATTTTCAAATATGGCACTTCGTGTCTAAGCACCCCGTGACGCTTTTGCCTCACAGTGGCGCCCTTTTCACTTGGCTTTCAACCAAGGTGAGAGGACTGCGTTTCCTGTATGATAAAATGGACGAAATATCGACCTTCACTAGATCTGCCCCATTCCGTTATTGGGAGAGGGATTTGGGGGTAATCACCCCCCCTGAGGAATGGCAGCAAGCAATTAGGCTGATCCATCTATCCTTAAAGTGTAGCACGCACATTGAGACGGCCATGAAAATAGTATTACGATGGTATAGGACCCCGATTATGCTACAGTTAGCCTATCCCTCTGAATCAGGAAACTGTTGGAGGGGATGTGGGGGTAGAGGATCCCTTATCCATATTTTGGGGAATTGCCCCATACTTCAAGGCTACTGGGACGGGGTCTTCGGGATGCTCTCGGAGCTATTCGATTTCCAACTCCCATACACCGCTAGCACGGCTATCCTAATTATCGGAATTCCCAATGCATTAAAAGGCACATAAAAAACTTATCTGCAAAACTTATCTCCCGGGAAGGGGGGGGTGCACTGATGCAATGATTGCAATAAATGGGCAAAGGGGGGTTAAACCAGTCAAAATTGTCAAACCGGCCAACCTCGAAGTAGAGGAAGCAGCAAAAGGGGGGAATTCAGAAACGTCAAAGTGGAGTTTTGGTGTCTACACACTAATAGTAGCCTTACAACCAAGGGAAGGTTGACACTGAGGAACATGCCCTAGGAATGGTTCAAGATAGCCCGCTGAATGTGCCTGAAAGTTGTTGTTATAGTTTAGGTTTACTATGTTAGTACGTTGCATATCCGTGTTGTTGATGTATGACTTACAGATGTATTTTGGTAAAGAAAGTACTATGTTCTGTTTTTTCGCATACTATACTATACTGCATACCAATGTACATCGTGATATATGTCAATAATGTATTTCACCTTTATTCTTTGAAAAATTTTGAATAAAAATTATTGAAACTAAAATAAATATATACCTTACTGTCAGCTTGTCCATGGCCCACCTCTGAGCGCAATATGTGAACCACAGAATCCACAAGCCCCTCACACTCCCTCATTTTCCTGCGTGCTTCAGAACGCTCAGATGAGATATTTCTGAGGGAGAGAAAAGACGTACTATTTGTAGTATTAGAGCTATAGTGACAGTTCAGTGACCATAGTTTTTAAGATTATGTTTCTGTATGCTTTTCATGCATTGTAAAAAGGAAGTTATTTTTTCAGACACTAAGGTCAATTCAATTAACTGATCAGAATGGGTGGCTTTATTAAAAATGTTTTTCAGAATACATCATGCTCTAGTTAAATAGCAGAAATGTCTGCACGAAAAAAAAATAAAAAAAATAAATATTACTACCGTAAGCATCCTGTTGTGTTAACCAATGCAGGCTCCCACTCAATGTGTCGAGACTTGCCCTCTTCTGCATTCACTGTTCCATCCTTCTGCCAACCAGAATAAGGAACAAGGATCTCCTGAGTCAGAGTGTAAAGCGCTTGATCCACAAGTTCCATCTTTATGGAGTCCAGAGAGGATAAATTCCAGAGAGTTCCTAGTGAATTACACGGTAATTATTTAACAGAAAGTAGGCCGAAATGCTGCCTCTTTGAAATTAAGAGTGTAATTACCAGCCAGGTGTCCTAGTCAAATTAACTGATCATCAGCAAATGTAACCATCTCTAGAAAAGTAGTTTGCTGGTCTGTTGCATTTAGGTATTTGTTAACACAATGCCAAGGAAGAACAACATCTGTAATGGTGTTAGAGAAACAATTGTTGCTGCCCCTCAATCTGAGATGGGTTAAAGAAATTTCCAAACAATATGAAGTCAATCGTTATACAGTAAGAAAGATTATTTACAAGTGCAAAACATTCAAGACAGTTGACAGTTTCCACAGGAGTGAACATCCCAGCAAATTCATTCCAAAGGTCAAACTGTGCAATGATTGATGATGATGATGATGAAGATGATGATGAAGATGATGAAGATCTAACGCAAGGTTCACACCTGTGTTTGGTTTTCCGTTCGTGAGGTCTGCTTGGGGACCCAACGAACGCAAACCTAATCCGCTTAAAAAAAATGGTTACCCGTGGACCCCATTATAATGGGGTCCACCGGGTTTACGATCGAAAAATGTTTTTTCTTCACATTTTTTTTTTTTTTGAGCAAAATGATGGACAGAATGCCTGAACGGCCTAAGTCTATAAGCTCCAGTTAGCAAGGATGACAAATTCATGACACTACAATTTGAAAAAGACTGAACAAGTATGGCTTGTTTGAAAGGGTTGCCAGGAGAAGTCGTTGTCTAAGGTACAAAGGTTTTTTTTTGTTTTTGTTTTTTTTTTTTAATTATGTCCTGCTGCAGAAAACCAGAGAATTCAAAAGGAGTGTACTTTGTTTTTCTCATGATTGCATTTACTGTGCTACACTAATTATCAGGCATGTGTAGAGGCTCCAGCTAAAACGAAGGCCTCATGTACATGACTCTGTGCGCAGCCCAATGCTCTTCCAAGGAGGGTTCAGGTACTGATATTTGTAGAGCAGGAAGGCACTCCGAAAGGGGTGGAGGGGACCCTCTTCAGTCTGCACGCTTGTCATTTATGAGATGAGTCCTAATAAGAACTAGAGTAAGTCTCCATCAAAAATTACACTGTACAACTGCACAGGCTATGGGATTCAATATCATGCATGTGTATTTTCATAAGAATTTAAAAATTCCTAAAATGAAACAGCAGAATACATAAGACATCTTACCAGTGACACACTCTGCCATCTCTCTCCCTTCACGTCCATCTCCTCGCCTGCGCAGTAGTCTTGCTAGGGCTGGTACTCCATCACAGTTTTTCACCGCCATTTTGTTCTCCTTTGCAGGGCCATAAGAAAGATTCTTCAGTGCACCACAGGCTGCAAGTCTTACAGGAGCCCGTGGATCCTCCAGAAGACTTATAAGGGGTGGTATTCCACGCAAACGACATACCTAGAGGAAAAAAAAAAAAAGGAACGTAATATTTATAATAAAGTAGGATACTGCTCTATCAGGTATTTACATCATGTCATCTATTACATTTAATTTGTGAATGGGGCCCCATCCATGCCCACAAGTAAATGGGCTATGCTTGTACACCTCTCTCTATTTACTAGAACAGGAGTTACAAAAATAGCTGAATCTATGCCTCGGATAGAATTAAAAACTATTGAAGGAAAGATTCACAGAAGGTGTAGTGCATGCCCACTGATATAACCCATTATGAAGTAACTTACTAACATCCTTGTTTAGCCCATTTACTACCAAAGAAAGCATGTAACAGATGTAGCATCCACTAAAGAGGACCTTTCACATCTCCACCTCTTTGCATCCTTTAATAAACGCAGCTGGAATTTTCTCTCTAGCTCTGACCATTCCTGAGCATTCAGTGCAATTGGCGTCAGTGTCTGATATGCTAATTATATGCTCTCTACTGTCAAGTGGGTGCTCTCAGACACGAGTAGGCATGTCAAAAAAAGACCACCCCACGCCTTAATTACTGGCATTCAGCATACTTCAGAGGCTTTGGAGAGGGGTATCTTCACCAACACCACAGTTCTAGCTATGATAAAACTGAAGATATTGCAGTCAGGAGTTCATGTTGGGTATAAAGTTCACATTCCTGAATGCGTCTTCAGCTTGTGAGGTCTCCAATATTGTCATTTTACATACCACCAGAACCACTGTTGTAGAGGGTATAAAACTGGAAGCGGCTATTTGAACATAGCACCCCACCCCCTTTCACAAATAAAACATTAATACAACATTCATTGGGTGACTGCTACACCTGTTATGTCATGACTTTAAATGCTTGCCGCATCTGCCTCCGGTCTGTCAGTCACTAAATTGGCTGCCTATTCAATACAGACTACAATATAAACTTATCACCCTCATCCACAAGGCTCTCCATAATGCTGCACCTCCCTACATTTCCTCCGTCATTTCTGTCTAATGCCCAATCCGTGCTCTCCATTCATTCAATGATTGAAGACTAACATCCTCTATTATCAGAACCTCCCACTCCCATATCCAAGACTTCTCCCGAGTTAAACCACTTCCCTGGAATGCTCTACCCACAGGCAATCAGATTAACCCTCAATTTCTACAGCTTCAAGCGTATCCTAAAGACACATCTCTTCAGACAGGCCCATCACAATCCCTAATCTAAACCCTTCCACAATTAGAATCTGGAAAACAAACCCTCCCCTGTTCACGCTCCCACATTACCCTACAGGATATATCGTCGTATCGGACTGTAACTTTATATGTCCAGACATCATTGTCACATAAAAGAACACCGACTGGTGACTGCTCATACAGGTTTGTGTAATGAAAGTAACCTCACATAAACATCTTCTTTACTGTATAAAGCAAAGCTACCTCCTATGCCGCCCCTGCTACCTTGTGTCACCGACTCTACCTCAGATTGTAAGCTCTTACAAGCACACACACAACTGTCCCGAATCTATAAGGTTCACCAAATAGAGTGTGAAAAAAAGAGAAAAAAAAAATAAAAAAAACCTGACTTCAGAGAACAAAAATTAAACTCCAAATGGTCAGCTCACCTATACCACATTATAAATAAATAAATTACCTTCAGTTCCAACTGTCTGTGGCCACTAAACCTTAAATAGCCTAGAGCACACCCTTTGACTTTTACTGATTACGGCCGGGGCCCTACCTAGCGTGGCATAATTTTACAGTCACTGTTCTAGAGAATCCCATCCACACCTTGCGGAAAAATACATGCAGCGGACATGGCCTAAAGGTAATTACAAGTGCTGGGTGGCATTTACAAAATATGCTGGAAGAGCAAACAAAGTTAATAAAACCCAATGTTGGTGTGAAATATGTACAAACCTCTTTCTTGACTTCTTCGTTCCGATATGACAAGTGCTGCAAATATGCCGCTGCATTCAGTCTCACAGCATCAAGGGTGTAACTTAGCATAGCAAGAACTTCAGGAAGCTCTGGCTGTCTCCAAGGGCCACTTGGGACAACTGTCAAAGGTGCAGGGCCAAGGCTGGAAAGACTTCCAGACTGAGGTAAAGATGATCCATAATGATCTGACAATGGATCCTCATAACTCCTTCACAAAGAAGAAAAAAAAAAATTATATATATATTTGGTTAAAAGGGTCTACATCTGCCCTAATGTTTATTTAATCCAAAGCAGTGAAAAACAGAAAAAAAAAATGGAACATATCAAGTTGGTCAAACACATTCAGCATCTACTGGTTTTCCACAAAAATGTTCATTTCAATAAAAGAAAATAAACTAAATTACAACAAACCATTTTTTAGGCTGAGCAGCTCATTGTAATTAGAATTATCATTTTACAGCACAGAGCAAACTATATTCTATTTTTTTTTGTTATTATTATAGATGTCCCAAATTTGTCTTTAACCACCACCCACACCATGCCACAAATTTAGATCATGGCAAACTATGGCACTACACCATGATGTAGATGTACGGTGACTCTGTGCCAACACAAGTCAGCTGTAACGTACAGCTGATACCCTACTCTTGTGCCTGAGAATAGAGAACTGGGATCCCATGCACTTAATAGGGTTTTACAGGATTAATATACAGGACATCAAGTTATGCTTGCAACATCCAGGACCACCACATCTCAGCTGTTGGAAATGCGCTGTAATGACAGTCGGGGTCCTAACCAAGGCCCCGAGGTCCTTCATCATTAACCCTTTATGTCTTTGTTACAGGACCGAAAATGCAGGCTGTCAGCACCCCTATGCAGACAACCATAACAAAATGTGATACATTAGTATTACAGTCTGCAATGAGAAAAAAAACAAAAGTAAACAAAAAATTGTTTCAAGATAATCAAAATTTTAAAAATCATCCGCTCTGTCGGCCTCACAGACACCACGCTCTCCTGGTTCTCCTCTTATCTCTCAAACCGCACTTTGTATCATTTGCGGGCTCTGTTTCTTTCCCTCTTCCTTTTGCCGTTGGGGTTCCTCAGGGCTCGGTCCTAGGCTCCCTGCTCTTCTCCCTCTACACAGCCCCCATTGGATAATCCATCACCAGATCTGGCTTCCGGTACCATCTTTATGCTGATGACACCCAATTATATACGTCATCCTGTGACATCACCCCTGCACTGCACCCAGTGAGAGTCCCTCTGCTGTCTCAAATATCATGTCTTCGCTCTATCTGAAACTGAATCTCTCAAAGACTGAACTACTGCTGTTTCCACCATCTAATAGATCTGTCCCCGATATCTCCATTGCAGTCTCCAGCCTTACCATAACTCCTAGGCACTTTTCCCGCTGCCTCGGGGTTAAGTTTGACTCAGACCTTTCCTTCACCCCCCATATCCAATCACTCGCACGCTCATGTCATCTCCACCTCAAAACATCTCCAGAATACGCCCTTTCCTTACCAGAGATACACTAAAGACACTTGCCCTGATTCACTCTTGCCTTGACTACTGTAGCTCCATACTAAACGGTCTTCCTCTTAATAAACTCTCCCCTCTACAATCTATTCTAAATGCGGCAGGCAGGCTCATCTATCAGTCTAGACACTACAGCGATGCCTCTGGTCTATGTCAGTCACTGCTTATTCAATACAGAATACAATATAAACTTATCGCCCTCATCCACAAGGCTCTCCATAATGCTACACCGCCTTACATTTCCTCCCTCATCTCTGTCTATCGCCCAACCCGTGCTCTCCGTTCTGTCAATGACCTAAGACTAACATCTCCTATTATCAGAACCTCTTACGCTCATATACGAGACTTCTCCCGAGTTGCACAACTTCTCTGGAATGCTCTATCCCGAACTATCAGATTAACCTCCAATTTCTACAGCTTCAAGCGCAAACTAAAGACATATCTTTTCAGACAGGCCTATCAGAACTCCTAATGTAAACCCGTCCGTAATTTGAATACCTAAAACGTACCCTCCTCTGTTCACGCTCCCTCGTTACCCCACAGGATATGATGCCATATCAGACTAACTTTATATGTCCAGGCACCATCTGCACATTAAAGAACATGACTGGTGACGGCTAATACAGCTTTATATACAGTGCCTTGCGAAAGTATTCGGCCCCCTTGAACTTTTCAACCTTTTGCCACATTTCAAACATAAGGATATAAAATTTTAATTTTTTGGTGAAGAATCAACAACAAGTGGGACACAGTTGTGAAGTGGAACGAAATTTATTGGTTATTTTTAACTTTTGTAAAAAATAAAAAACTGAAAAGTGGGGCGTGCAATATTTTATTCGGCCCCTTTACTTTCAGTGCAGCAAACTCACTCCAGAAGTTCAGTGAGGATCTCTGAATGATCCAATGTTGTCCTAAATGACTGATGATGATAAATATAATCCACCTGTGTGTAATCAAGTCTCAGGGTACTGTTTAAAGCGCAGAGAGCATCATGAAGATCAAGGAACATACCAGGCAGGTCCGTGATACTGTTGTGGAGAAGTTTAAAGCCGGATTTGGATACAAAAACATTTCCCAAACTTTAAACATCCCAAGGAGCACTGTGCAAGCGATTATATTGAAATGGAAGGAGTATCAGACCACTGCAAATCTACCAAGACCTGGCCGTCCCTCTAAACTTTCATCTCAAACAAGAAGAAGACTGACCAGAGATGCAGCCAAGAGGCCCATGATCACTCTGGATGAACTGCAGAGATCTACAGCTGAGGTGGGAGAGTCTGTCCATAGGACAACAATCAGTCGTACACTGCACAAATCTGCCCTTTATGGAAGAGTGGCAAGAAGAAAGCCATTTCTCAAAGATATCCATAAAAAGTCTCGTTTAAAGTTTGCCACAAGCCACCTGGGAGACACACCAAACATGTGGAAGAAGGTGCTCTGGTCAGATGAAACCAAAATCGAACTTTTTGGCCACAATACAAAACGATATGTTTGGCGTAAAAGCAACACAGCTCATCACCCTGAACACACCATCCCCACTGTCAAACATGGTGGTGGCAGCATCATGGTTTGGGCCTGCTTTTCTTCAGCAGGGACAGGGAAGATGGTTAAAATTGATGGGAAGATGGATGGAGCCAAATGCAGGACCATTCTGGAAGAAAACCTGTTGGAGTCTGCAAAAGACCTGAGACTGGGACGGAGATTTATCTTCCAACAAGACAATGATCCCAAACAAAGCAAAATCTACAATGGAATGTTTCACAAATAAACGTATCCAGGTTTTAGAATGGCCAAGTCAAAGTCCAGACCTGAATCCAATCGAGAATCTGTGGAAAGAGCTGAAAACTGCTGTTCACAAACGCTCTCCATCCAACCTCACTGAGCTCGAGCTGTTTTCCAAGGAAGAATGGGCAAGAATTTCAGTCTCTCGATGTGCAAAACTGATAGAGACATACCCCAAGCGACTTGCAGCTGTAATCGCAGCAAAAGGTGGCGCTACAAAGTATTAACTTAAGGGGGCCGAATAATTTGGCACGCCCCACTTTTCAGTTTTTTATTTTTTACAAAAGTTTAAAATATCCAATAAATTTCGTTCCACTTCACAATTGTGTCCCACTAGTTGTTGATTCTTCACCAAAAAATTAAAATTTTATATCCTTATGTTTGAAGCTTGAAATGTGGCAAAAGGTTGAAAAGTTCAAGGGGGCCGAATACTTTCGCAAGGCACTGTATGTGTAATGACAGTAACCTCTATTACAAAATTGTCTGACCATTGTATAAACAATGCTACCTCCGATGCCACCCCTGCTACCTGCTATCTCATAGATTGTAAACTCTTGCGAGCAGAACCCTCAATCCCATTGGGTGAATTGACTATTTCTTTGTAATGTATCTTTTTTGTCTGTATTGTACAGTGCTGCAGAATATGTTGACGCTATATAATTAAAATGTATTCTTATTTAGAAGAAAAATATTAAACCAAATACATATTTGGAATCACTGTGTCTTTAACAATCTGTAATATTAAAATAAAATCATCGGTTGGCTGTTTTCTGTCAACCCAGCTCTAAAAAAAATGGTTACAACTCTAGCAGGCTAATAACATGCCTCTGGCGGAGGCAGAAAAAAAATATATCAAAACAGCTTAAGGATTTCATAAGGTAATGCAAAAAATTGCTTTTCAAAAATAAGTGTGTTTGTTACATATAAAATTGGAAAAACAAGTCTGTCATAGGACAGAGATAATTTAGTTAACTTACAGGCACCCAAAATGGCAGCACTGAAAATTACTACCTTTTTTTTTTTGCAATAAAACTGCTTAGACATCTACATCAATGGAAAAATAAGAGTATTATAGGTTTTAGAATAGGACAGTGAGGATGATATAAATTACTGGGTCCCAAATGAATAAATTGGCAGCACCCTTAAAATGTTAGATACTGTAAAAATTCTGATTATTCTTTTCCTCACTGTTCTGCATCTGGCTGTAAAACAACTGGCTGGAGTCCCCCTACTATCCTGTCTGGATCAAAGCAAAAATATTGGTAAACCATACCCTCTCAACTAAGAGCCCACCTGAAAAATGGAGCAGATTGGCAGGAGAGTAACACCTTCAGACGAGGACAAAATTGTTGGTACCCCTCGTTTAATGAAAGAAAAACCCACAATGGTCACAGAAATAACTTGAATCTGACAAAACTGGAATTTCCCAAACTACATGTTGACAAGCCACAAAGCTTCTGGGAGAATGTCTTATGGACAGATGAGACAAAAATCAAAATTTTTGGCAAGGCACATCAGCTCTATGTTCACAGACGGAAAAATGAAGCATATCTTGAAAAGAATACTGTCCCTACTGTGAAACATGGAGGAGGCTCTGTGATGTTCTGGGGCTGCTTCGCTGCATCTGGCACAGGGTGTCTTGAATCTGTGCAGGGTACAATGAAGTCTTAAGACTATCAAAGGATTCTAGAGAGAAATGTGCTGCCCAGTGTCAGAAAGCTTGGTCTCAATCGCAGGTCATGGGTCTTGCAACAGGATAATGACCCAAAACACACAGCTAAAAACACCCACGAATGGCTAAGAGGAAAACATTGGACTATTCTGAAGTGGCCTTCTATGAGCCCTGACCTAAATCCTATTGAGCATCTTTGGAAGGAGCTGAAACATGCCGTCTAGAAAAGGCACCCTTCAAACCTGAGACAACTGGAGCAGTTTGCTCATGAGAAGTGGGCCAAAATACCTGTTGAGAGGTGCAGAAATCTCATTGACAGTTACAGGAATCGTTTGATTGCAGTGATTGACTCAAAAGGTTGTGCAACAAAATATTAAGTTAAGGGAACCATCATTTCTGTCCAGGCCTGTTTCATGAGTTTTCTTTTTTTAAAAATTCTGTTGAAGCATGGTTCAAAAGCAATGTCTGACTTTCATTTGTTCATTTTCATAGAATTTTTATATATACTTTTGTCAGATTCAAGTTGTTTCTGTGACCATTGTGGGTTTTTCCTTTCATTAAACGAGGGGTACCAATAATTTTGTCCACGTGTGTACATACAGAAGTCCTGCAGATGAAAATCCATGGGACCGAAACATCCGGGATCTGTTGACGTGGAGGTCTTACTAACCTACTGCTGTGTATATACTGCTGTGTGAAACTGATTTATTGAAATAACATCTTGTAAAAAAGTTTATTTTTCTCTATGATTGGAGTGTCAAAATACAAGTTATTTGTGCAGTAAGGGGAGCTCATCCTGTACTATTGGCACCCGACCCTATCAACATGGGAGGATTCTAACAAGGAGGAGTGCATATCTTATTTTGTGTTTAGTCAAATGACACACACAGACAACAAATAGCTTGTCCTCCTGCCCTGACCTTTTTAACAAAAATACAATATGGAAACTTTTTGAAGACCACTTATATTTTTACTTGGATTCACTGCTAGCAGTAGAAATCTCTAATAGGTGTTTTTGCAAACAAGAGACCTCTCCAATCAGCAGAGGAAATCCTATATGATAGAAGGAATTTCCTGCTCTTATTTATAAAAACTGCATGTAACTATCATTGAGCTTTAAATGCTTAGTTTAGTATGCCAGAGGGCCAGAATGGAGGGGGAAAAAAGCTCTTAAAAGGAATACTAAAAATATGAATGAGTAATACAAATAAAGTGCAAATAAATTTGCCTCTACTGTTTGAGCCTGTGGTAATTCTGCATATTCATGAAAGAGCCATATAGAAACCCTGCAGCTAATACAGGGATAAATGGCCTTTTTATACAAGGTGATTATCAGCTAAACAACTGTCCATACTCATTCCCAATCCAATCATTGAACCATGTAAAAGACCCTGATCAGCTGACAAATATGATTGGCAATGCTTCAATCTTTGGCCTTTCCCAAAGGGTCCTAATGTAGACAGAGCAGAAGGAATAACTTCTGCTACAATAAGTTGTCTTGTCACATACAAGCATATTACATGTCTGTATTACTTATGTGAATTACAGTCAAATCACAGTTCTACTCCCCAAACTTAGAGCGCATCATAGAATCCAAATGTTGCTTCAAGTTCATATCGACAGACCAGTGGTTGGACCGAGAAGAACATCAATAATATGCCAAGGCAATACGCTCATCTGTAAAAGCCCTTACTACCAGGTGCAAAAACATTGAGAATGGGGGCATGGCTGAGCTTTAGTTTTAAAGGGAATCTGTCAGGGCAATTTGGGACACTAAACCACCCACACGTCCATAGGGACCTGGGGTTTAGTGTCCCAAATCACCCTGTTATAACGCAATCCATGGTCGCATTAAAAATAAAAAAGCTTTATACTCACCCGGCCGGTGTACTCCCCGCGCCTGCACAGTTCTTCAATGAAGCCAGAGGAATACACCACGGCTTAAGTGCGCATGCCCCGCAATTACGCAGTGAAGCCGGGGTGTCCATCTTTGGCTTCACTGAAGAACAGCGCAGGCGCCGGGAGGCGTGCCTCATGAATAACCCAGACCATTCCCATCAAACAGCGTCGAATGGACCCTTATCTAGGCAAGTATAAAGTTTTTTATTTTTAATGTGCTGGTGGATTGCTTTACAACAGGATGATCTGGGACACTATAAGGACGTGTGGGTGGTTTAGTGTCCCAGATAGACCTGACAGATTCCCTTTAAATGTAATATAAGACAAAATAAAGTCAGAAGGGGAAAGAAATCAAATGGGAAGAAGAAAATTAAGGGAGGGATTGCTTGGATATACTTTTTTTTGTGCGTGTTCAGAGTAACTGTGTGACCAGCTGTATTAGGCCCACAGAAATTCTTTGAGGCTTTCCTATACATATGCAGCTTGGATGAGTGTGCATGTGTTTTCAGTTGTGACAAGAAATTAAGTCAGTGCCAGACACCTTAAAGTGTACCTCCAGTTATGAACAAATTTGTTTAATAAATTAATATTACAGGTGAAAATAAGACACTTTGTAATATTTCTTATTAAAGAAATATGTTTTCTTCTCCACTTTTCAGGTAGTTACTTTCTCCATATTAGTCCAGGAAAAGAGGAGGAGGAGAGAAGAGAAGTCACTCAAATAATTGCAGCTGTTAAATTCTGCTGTCCCTTGCTTTTTTAAACACTGTTAAATGTAGATAAGAAGCTGATAATTCACATAATGAGGCAATAAATCAATTAACTGGGCAGGAGAATCCTACTCAACTGATCCCATAGAAGCTGTATATTGAGGCTGAACACAGAGACTGATATAATGTAAATAAAGTCAAACTGACAGCTTACGTGCTGAAGAAAACAGAAATCCTCAATAAGATACATCACAAAGTTTCTTATAATTCAATAGATTATTCATTTATGAAAAGTTATAACTGTAGTTATCCTTTAAAAGGTATATAACACAACATTTAACTCACCTTAGTCGCCTACGTTGATCTCCACCATTGGCAGTCCTCCTACCAGTGGTAGAATAGTCTGGCCCATCAACATAACCACCAAGACTTCTACGATCATCTTCCAGTCCATATGCATCTTCAGAGCCATACCTGGCAGCCAGCAGATCAGACTGACTACCTCCAAAACCAGCCCCTCTGACTTGAGGCTGAGGCCCATAACCAGGACCTCTATAAGGTTCTACAGAGCGGTAGCGATTATTAGGTCGAGACAGACTGCTATAGCCAGGATGCTGAGGGGGTGGAATCATTTGCACCGGCTCTGTTCCAGGTCCACGAAAATGATAATTGCGAGGCACTGTAGTGTAGGCTCCAGCACCCCCTACAACATCACGATAGGGGCGATCTAAAGTTTGAGAATATCCAACAGAGGGTTTTATCTTGAATGAAAAAATAAAAACAAGTTTTAAGTACAAACAAATCCTGACTGTGTTTTCTGGAAATAATTTAGATAGCAATGCAGCCTTGTGTCAATAAAAGTTGAGAATTTTTTTCTCTTTCATGTGATACCAAATAAAGTACATTTTATAATGTCTGAGATATAACTGTTTGAAGTGACCCTTCCATACCTGGCAGTTCCGCCTGTGCTCAAAGCACACCCAGTCATAACCTCTCGCTACCCCTTAGTTAATTTTGTTCACGCCCCTCTTCATCTTCTGCCTCGCGTAAGCATCCGATTCTGCACTATACAGGGATGAAATCTCGTGCATGCGCAGTCGGCCACTTTTTGGTGGTCTGTTAGACGAGAGTACTGCACAGTTATGACGCGGGTGTGCTCGGAGCACAGGGGGAACGCTCCGAGAAACAGATTTTTACAGAAACGGTGTGGAGAAGAAGAGAATGGAATGTAGGCTATTCCAACGTGTTATTAGTTCACGTGGGGATCAAACCACTAAAATTTCTGGGTCACATGTTCCTCTGCATGAATGAGGTCAAAATACAACCGGGGTATTCCTTTCAACTCTATGGGACAGACGAAGACAAGACTAGTATATCAGCTATCTTTAGCAGTGCCATAGATATCAATATAGCTTTCATACAGAGGAATCAACCAGGCAACTATCCAGTGAATAACTGCTACGATTGGTTGAAAACTTGGTCGAAACCCATAAAAAAAAACCAAAAAAAAAAAAAAAACCCACACATCTGCCATCTTGAAATGTTACACTTACTGGGATATCTGTGTGACGTGACTCTTCAGACATACTGTATGACAAGTAAGATGGTTCATCATCTAAGACATAATTTTCATCAGCAGGAAGACCATGGCCCTCCATCCTGACTGGTGAGTACACGAAAGGTGAATGATCCTACAATGAGGGTATTTACGTAAAGCAGTTTTACACAGTTACATAGGCATAATTTTATATTCAGCTTTACACAACTAGTTAGTCTCACCTGCGTAGCGTTTATATCTGGATATTTTTTTTCTCTGTCCCTCAGAGGAGTGAATGACTCGCCCGTTCTGCAGTAGAAAAAAAAAAAAAAATTACAAGAGTTAGAAACTAAAATAAAAATCTGTTAAACTACCATCATAACCACTGAAGGTGACCACATTACAGGAGTAATTTAGCAGATAATGGTTAAATTCTAAATCATATCACCAACATGTTCATATCCTGCATACCATCCAAGGATGCTGCTTCAAGCGTACCTCCAATTACAAGACATTGTTTCATAAATGAATAGTGCAGGTGATTATAATAAACTGTGTTATATATCTTATTTAACAAATAGGTTTCCTTCTCCATTTATCAAGCCAAGTTACATTTTACATACTAGTCTATGGAGGCTGCTGGAAAAGGCATATTATAGATGCAGCTGCTACACTCTGCTACTCTGAATGATGGAAACCTTCTACCCATCTACCACTGCACAAAATGAAATATTAAAAATCAACCACCAGCCTCTCTTCTTCCCCTTTAGCCTAACTGCACACGACAGGCCGTGATTGAACAGCACAGACGGCACACGAATATCATTCATTCAATGAATAAGAGAAGCACGACCGCAAAACCAGACAGAAATAGGACCTGTCCTGAGTTTTGTGGCTCATACTGTTGGCCTACACAACCCAGAAAAAACCCGGATAGCAGACTGAACTAGCACACAGTCATGTGCAAGGTGCCTTACACAGAAATTTCTGTATGAGAGCAAAATACAGGATACATTCTATGTAAATAAACAGAGAAGATGAGGTAGAGAAGGAAACAGATTTCCTTAAGATATACATTACAAAGTTTCTTATAAAACCACTTTTCAAAAATGAATAGTACAAGTGAATATAACTGGAGTTACGCTTTCAGCGCTTTAGATCTTTTAGTCAGATGTTTCTATGGTTTACCAACGTGCAATTTTAATAATTTCATACATCTAAACCTTCATTGAGAAATACATCAAGTTTTTGTAAATATTACCAATATTTACAGCGTTGACACGTTACTTTACAAGGCTTCTATAATTTGCCCTAGCATGCTGGATATTAACCCATTCTTCCCTAACCAGTGCTTGAAATTTATCCCAATTTTTGTGTTTTTGTTTGTCCCCTGCTTTTTGGATTACTGACCACAGGTTCTCAACGGGATTGAGATCTGAGGAGTTTCTTAGTCATGGACCAAAAATTTTAATATTTTGTTCACCGATGCACTTAGTTAACACTTTTGCCTTGTGACATGGTGCTTTTTCCGGAGAAAACCACTCTATTGAAGATTTGCAGGTTGTGGTTTTAATGGGACATTTTAAGACGCAGGAGAAAAGAAAAGAATGGGAGTATAAATTTATGCAAAAATTTCAAACTCTGCAATTTGGACTTAATATTCATGCCAGCTTCATGTCACACTATGTATGAACCATGAACTGAACTCAATATTCATGCCAGCTTCAAATCATACTATGTATGAACTGTGAGGGACACAAATCACCTCCTGATAGCAAACAGATAACAGCAAGAATTACTGATCCCTCCGTCACGTACCACAAGTTTCCAGACTGTTTTTTTGACCTGTTGTAAATAACTTCTCTACTTAGATTGCATTTTTTTTAAGGACTCTAAAATGCTTTGAAAACCATGTATATAAAAATCTGTGAATTTTCAGTTCTTGTATCACACTATGTCTGATGAAGGGAGCTAGCTAGTACTCCTGAAAGCTTACTTATAAATATACTCAGTTAGCCTCTAAAAGGTATTTCCTGATTTCTTCACTCTTCCACTACTTTCAATGGCTAACACGGTACAACATTATACTACTATGGTGCTTCAAAAGGCATGGTTCTCCCATCCATCCAGGAGTAATTTAGTGTTCTTGGAGGAGTTAAGATATTCTTTATTTATGGCAGTGGTCTTACGCAAAACTGTGGGAGAGTCCACTCCCTTGGATGAAGAGTACCCCCAAACATGAATGGTCTCAGGATACTTTACCACCAGCATGACACAAGACTCATGGTAGCACTCACCTTTTCTTCTCCAATCATTCTTTAAAGAAATCACTTCTCTCACAGGAAATAGATGCTAGACTGCAGAGGACTAGGGTAAAATTATTTTCTCTGATGAAGTCCCCTTCAGACTGTTTTGGACATCTAAAATAAGGTCACTGTACTGAACTCTACAGGCAGAAGAAATGAGTGCCGAGCTACGCTGCAGGTGTCTTTGACTCACTGCAAAGGAAACAGAGATTGGATTTTCTGCTTTCCTCAACCGCTGCCCATGAGGCTGGAATGAGGACCCCATCCTCATGATAGGAGTATTCCAGTTCCTTGCTATTGATGATCTATCCTTAGTACAGGTGGACCCTGAGGATCAGCTGTTTTAAGGGGCCACAGGACTTGCACATCATACACAATCTCTTTCATAGTGGGGGTGCAATGTTATTACATCCTATTGAGGTGAACATGCTGTAATGACAGCTAATGGTGGCTATAATATAGAAGTTGTGCACTGTAAATAGTGGCATGGTCAGGGTGCTCACACAAGTGCCACGGTCCCTTCAAACAGTTGGTCAGAAGGGGTCAAGGGTGTTGTAACACACTGATCTCTTATTGAGGATATACACACATTGACAAAATTGTTGGTGCCCCTCATTTAA
This sequence comes from Leptodactylus fallax, assembly GCA_947044405.1. Classification (NCBI taxonomy): domain Eukaryota; kingdom Metazoa; phylum Chordata; class Amphibia; order Anura; family Leptodactylidae; genus Leptodactylus; species Leptodactylus fallax. Next base: position 362,240 of record CAMRHE010000868.1, on the reverse strand, counting down.
TGAAAGAAAAACGTACAATGGTCACAGAAATAACTTGAATCTTACAAAAGTAATATATAAAAATTCTATGAAAATGAACAAATGAAAGTCAGACATTGCTTTTCAACCATGCTTCAACAGAATTTTAAAAAAAATAAAACTCATGAAACAGGCCTGGACAGAAATGATGGTTCCCTTAACTTAATATTTTGTTGCACAACCTTTTGAGACAATCACTGCAATCAAACGATTCCTGTAACTGTCAATGAGACTTCTGCACCTCTCAACAGGTATTTTGGCCCACTCCTCATGAGCAAACTGCTCCAGTTGTCTCTGGTTTGAAGGGTGCCTTTTCCAGACGGCATGTTTCAGCTCCTTCCAAAGATGCTCAATAGGATTTAGGTCAGGGCTCATAGAAGGCCACTTCAGAATAGTCCAATGTTTTCCTCTTAGCCATTCTTGGGTGTTTTTAGCTGTGTGTTTTGGGTCATTATCCTGTTGCAAGACCCATGACCTGCAACTGAGACCAAGCTTTCTGACAGTGGGCAGCACATTTCTCTCTAGAATCCCTTGATAGTCTTGAGACTTCATTGTACCCTGGCACAGATTCAAGACACCCTGTGCCAGATGCAGCAAAGCAGCCCCAGAACATAAGAGCCTCCTCCATGTTTCACAGTAGGGACAGTGTTCTTTTCAAGATATGCTTCATTTTTCCGTCTGTGAACATAGAGCTGATGTGCCTTGCCAAAAATTTTTATTTTTGTCTCATCTGTCCATAGGACATTCTCCCAGAAGCTTTGCGGCTTGTCAACATGTAGTTTGGCAAATTCCAGTTTTGTCAGATTCAAGTTATTTCTGTGACAATTGTGGGATTTTTTTTTTCATTAAACGAGGGGTACCAACAATTTTGTCCACGTGTGTATTCTGAGGCTAGGTGATCAACAGCCAAGAAATGGAATACCCCTTTAAAAGGATTTATCCACAGTTAAAAAAAATAAAAAACACACACTTATGAAATGCTGATAACTATACTTAAGTATACCATAGAAACATTTGATTAAACAAGTCTAAAAACACTGAAGCAGTAAACTTTGTAAAAACCAAACTTTGTGTAATTGTTAAAACTTTTGTCCAAGGCTGTATATTACTTGTTGATGAAGACCTAATTTACAGATTTTCAAATCTGCAGTAGAAATATACGCCACAATGCACAGCTATTATATTACACTTTGATTCTGATTTTCAGAAACTGCACCAAAAGTCTGAAGCAAATGATCACATTTGAATATGACCGATGACACATATGGTCTCAAGACAACATTCATATGGTACAGATTCAAAAGAAGGTGTTCAAGACTTTCAATGAACATTACCATCTCAAAATAAAGTGGAATACAGATTGTGTTTGTTGCCTTTTTTGGCAAACGTTGACACTACAAAAAAAAAAAAAAAAAAAAAAAAACTGATAGCATTCTCCCCTAGAAGCACCCTTAAAATAGAAACTAATAGAAAGTAACAAATGAATTAAAAAAAACTACCGTATTTAAAATTTTCATTATTTAAAGAAAATAATTTAACCTGGACAAACTAACTTCTGCACGCCTTTGCATAAATGGCACACACCATTTCTACATCATTTACGCCAGATTTCTGTCATAAATGATAATAAATCTGACAGGGCAAATGGCCCCCATCCCCCATTTCCCTTCTTTTCAAGGAAGTGACGAAGGTAGCACAGAATTTTAAAAAATACAATAATAGATCACAATTTTTGTGTGAACAAGTTTCAAAAACTGCTATCGCATGGGAACACACATCCATTTTTCAACAACATTATGTCGGTAAAAAAAAAAAAAAAAGTAACCCTCAACCTTAAGCCTCTTGCAGTGCAAGAGTTTTTCCCGGATAGCACACTGTCCCCCGTGCGCAGCCTGTGCCTTTAATTCATGGCAGGCGGTTAGCACACGGTCGTCTGCAATTGGCCTTAGAGTTAAACACTACTGTCTATTGGGGACGAACAGAACAGCTTACTGTGAATATTTACAGGAAGGAAGTGTCATTCTTTCCCCTCTAGCAATGAACAATTTCTGCAACAGAGATTACAAATATAGCATAAAATAATATGCAGTTTAGTCTTCCTTAAAAAGAACATGTTCTGTTTACAAAAAAACTTCCATCCTGCTGGAATGGTCATTGGCTATTGAGAAGTTCAGTAAAAATGGAACCTTAATGCACAATGTATATAAAACTAAAGCACAATCTACAATTTGTTTAGTAACAACCTGACTGAAAATGCGGCTAAACATCAGGCATCTAATAGCTGATCATGTAAAGCTACTTTTGTTGCCGCTTACTAGCTAAAATTTTGTCTTCTGAAGTCTAGGTGCCCCCTAGGTGGTCTCCCAAATTTATTTTTGACAAACCCGGTGGTAAAACCAATAGGGTTAAAACAAAACCCATGTAGTTTAGTAGCATGCACCATTTGTAAAAAAAATTACATTGGTAAAACTTCAGCTCCCTTGAAAATTTGAATTAGATGACATCTGTCAGATACTGAGTGCCATTCTGCAGGTAACATCTCCGTGAACTCACAGTGCTTAAGGGATGTAAATATTGTTGGGCATTTAAGGTTTTCCCATGATGGGCACAGAACATGTTACTAAACCTCTGAGGATGGGTACCACCGTTGTAAGCTGATTAACTGTCAGAAATTCTGGATGCTTACTTTGGCAATCAGGTATCTAAAGGGTCTCAACCAGAAATAGGATCTGATTTTTGTGTTACTAGATGCATCTGATAGAGGTAGTCATATATACAAATGATGTAGAATATAAGTGTCCTTAATGTTTTTGGCGTGACATTTGACATTCTGTATATTGTGTCTATCAGGCCAGGGAAATTTGATATCTATGTAGCGTATTGTAATTTAGATATTGATATAGATATTGGTGTCATTTTTCTATTATAGTTAACTATAATTCTTAGGGTTTCACAAAAGCTAAGGCTGAAACTAGCCTGGTGTCCGTGTTTGGACATTTTATGATATCCCAATAAAGCTGGTTTTATGGATTCCTGCCATGTTTTTCTCCTATTTTGAACTGTGTGGGGATTGTTCGCTAGATACACCAGAGCTTTCCAGCACATGGATACTTCACAAATGGTGAGCTATTATGGTTTGTTGACAATTTAACTAAGGGTATGTTTACATTGACATTTTATCAACCATTTATTAGATGCTCTAAAACAGAAACAAATGCCAATGAAACTGCATCAATTTTACATACATTTGTTGCTCTCCTTTTTTGGCTTTAGCATTTGTTTTCATTAAAGAGAGGACCTGTCAACTGTTATTTTATAGGAAATAAAAGCATTTGCTAAAACAGCTAGGTTAGTAAAGGTGACAGATCCTCTTTAAATTTGACTGGCTAAACTGATATAATTTGGCACCATTAGATGTACTTTTGAATTTTTGAGTGGAGGGCTTGTCAATTGCCACACAGATCAGTATCCTAAGCAGATTGCTCATAGCACTAAAAGGAAAGGCAATCTCATCTATAAATTACTTAAACAGTGCAGCAGGGTAACAATTATACAACACAAGCACTGTAGCCCATAGAAAGGCTTATAGATGAGAAACATCAGCAGTTTCACAGACTAAGGCTAGCTGCGCACGGCAGAGTATCACCCATGAAACACTGTCCGCGTGTTAACCAGATTTACCAGCTTGAACTTCATGCTGGGAACGGGACTCTTAGCAGTATAGTATATGATGCGAGGAGCGCCTTTCTCCCAGCGACATACTGTCCCATAATGTAATTGGTACAGGACAGTATGTTGCTGTTATCAAAGATAATTAGGATGCTAGAAATCCCGCTCTCAGCCAGATTTACCGGCTTGAACTTCATGCTAACACAGGGACCGAGATTCACAGTCGTGTGCAGCTAGCCTTAAACTGTTCATACACAAAATCCATGTCAGATGAATACTTGGTTCAGCACAGCATGCTTGTGTTCTCAATAGGGAGAGGGGAGTAAGAGGTAATTCGTTGTTGCCAGAGTAAGAGCACTCCGGTGTAAAGGAAATCCAAAGAAAAAAAAAGACAGACATCGGGGGAGAGTAAGGAATTCTGCATATATGTTGGATAATTAGACAGTCCTGCTGTAATCTGTTTGCGTAGCTACCCACATTTAATATGTATGACCAGCTTTTGTCAATTTATTATTTTTTTTTTAACATATCAAGTGCTGAACACAGTGTCATGTAGTGAAACATGCAGAATTAAAAAAAAAAAATTAAATCACCCCAGACATGCTGAAATTAAAACATTACCTGCTGGCGACGGGTGAGGGTGCCATTGGAAAGCGGGGTTGTAGCCTCCTGAGGGGTCACCCACACCCGGTCCAGCTGTGCAGTGACGTGTCTCCTTTCTTCTTCCAGAGCACGAGACAAGAGCTCAAATTGTGCCTCCTGCGCTCTCACTGAGGCCAAGATACTGGCCGGGCTCTCGGACTCGGGCTCATCCATAAAGATTATAATGAGACCCTAAACTAAAGAGAACAGGTAGAAATAAAAAGAGTGAAAGCAGAGAGGAGAAAAGGGGAAAGAGAGAGAAAGACACCAAATTAAAACCAGTAAGAGACAGTCCCACAAACCCAAGAAAACTTCACTCCTGGCAAATACTTTGATTTACTTGTTTTGTACAGACTGAGTTACATGATACTTTTATTCTCTGTTCAATGGCGAATTCTGCTGGTTTCCTGAAAGCAGATGAGTTACAGTTATAACTAGGCCTTTAGGCTACGTAAGAGTCTGATTCCAAGAGAGACCAGCAGAATTTTTAAATAAGAGAATGAAATGAGAAGAGCCACAAGCAGTAACTCAAAACTGATCCCAAAACAGTGAAATAAACATATTTGCTTACAAGTATGCAATTTTGTAAAAAAATTAAATTATGCACTAAAAGAGTTGTCTGAAGGGGGGGGGGCATTCAAAAACAAGCAAAGAATGGGTTGAAGACAAAAAAAAGCAGTACTTGGACTCACATATCTACAGTCATTCATGTTTCGACACTTACCATGTCTCCACTGATCTCTACTTTCTCGACACACAGGAAATAACCATTCAGCCAATCAGAGGCCTGCAGACAGTGACCGATTGTGTGAGAATTCCCAGTGTGTCAAGGCGAGACCAGGAACAAGAGGAAGGACCGATTTAGCATTTGAATGAAAGTGTTAGTGAGGAGATTACTGCTTTTTTTTTTTTTTTTTTTTTTTTTTAGACCATTCTGAGCCCATTTGAAACATAGTTTTTGATCTAAACAACTCTTTTAAAGAAGACCTGTCACCTTTCCTGACATGTCAATTTTTAGTAAATAACCGCATGCTGTAATACAACAATTCTAAAGCATCTCTTTATAAGGCCTTTTTCACACACCAATGAAAAACGGCCATGTGATGGCCTTTTCTTTTAACAGCCATTTTAAAAACTATGATGTAGGGTATTCACGAGTCTGTTTTTTTTTTTCTGTCAAGAAGACATTCTAGATTTGCTTTTTTTTTTTTTGCTAACAAAAATCAATGAGTTCACTTTAACAGACATATAAACAAACTGACATTCAAGTTATGGCCATTAAAAGCGGATCAGTGGGATGTATCAACAAAAAGATCAATTAAATTAGGGATTTTTTTTTTTTTTTTTAAAGGTCCATTAAATCTACATGTGAAAAAATGGAAAAAGGGACACAAAAATGGATGCAAAAAGGACATCATCAACAGGCTGGCATGCACATTTATCATGACCAAGAAGCTGACAACGTTGTGTGAATATAGGCTAATGCTTTGTCATGCCATTCCTCTTTTATTCCTATTACAAATTTATAAATAAATTAAAGGATTGTTCCAGATTTTTTTGTTTATTTATTACCAGATAAGCCATAAACATCTAAAAATCGGTAAGGGGCTGACAGCCAGCCGCCGCACTGATTAGCTGTTCATACGTGCATCCAGTCCTTGTACTATACAGTAGATGGAGTCAGAAGCAGATGGGTCTGTATAGTGGCCAGGTGCATCACTGCTCCCACTGACTTCAATGGGAGCGGAGCTGAAATAACAGGGCTCTGGACAACGCCTTCAACAATTGAGTGTCACAAGTTAGTACAAGGACACATCCCTTTGACAAAGGAAATGTAAACAAGCAGTCAACATATTCCTAAATTTGTAGCAACAACAGTGAAGCAGCACAACACAGAACTTCTAAGGGCTGGTTCACATCTGCATTCGGTTTCCGTACAAGGGAGTTCGCTTGGGGACCCCCCCGAACGGAAACCTATACGCAGAGAGAAGCGGTTTACATAAGGAAACCTGTGGACCCCATAGACTGTAATGGGGTCCGTGTGGTTTCTGCTCGGCTTCCGCACGAAACATGTGGAAACCACACTGACCCCATTATAGTCTATGGGGTCCGCAGGTTTCCTAATGTAAACCGCTTTTCTCTGCGTACAGGTTTCCGTTCGGGGGGTCCCCAAGCCAACTCCCCCTGTACGGAAACCGAACGTAGATATGAATCGGCCCTTAGAAAATATACAAATATTTACTAAAACAGACATGTCAGGGCAGTAGATAGGTAGACCACATTCTGCCCTATGCACATGGCATAACCTGGGTTGGATAATCCAGTCAGTACATCAACCAGATTCCCCCATGGCATTCAGTTAGTGCCAACTATAGACCAGGAATGAAAGTCAAGAAGTCCACATTAGAAAGGGCAGATGTCTTCAAGTTGGTCATCAACAATTACATTTGATAAGATGACAGAGAAACTGTATAATAAGTAGAGAATAGTGAAATAAAGCAATTTTCTTCATCATGCATAGGGTGGTAGATTTTTTTTTTTTTTTTTTGAATAACCACTAACCCAAAAATAAAACTTGGCTTTTAAAAGGAAGGGAAAAAAAAAAAAAAAAAAAAAAAAAAGTCACAGATCATCAAGAACAATTAGCATTGGCAAAGTCACATATAAACTTAAATGAACCACAAATATCACAAATTATATATGCTTTAAAAAGGTCCATGTTCCTTGAGAGGCTGATTGGAATTTAGAAAGAGTGACTGAGAAACTTAATATCATAGCAGCAACAGTGGACATTATGCCGAATACCATCACAGGACATTATGCTGAATATCATCACACCACTAGAAAACCCAATAGATGCACCATTTCCTAGAAAAAGCATGCGATTGGAGTGACTAGTTTGGGATAAAAATGAATCTGTCACCAAAAAAAAAAAAAAAAAAAAAAAAAAAAAAAAAAAAAAAGCTGCCCCGGGAAGGAAACGGTAGAAAATTAAAGAATAGCCATTAAATCTCCCACAATTTGGTTGTTCCCAACAGCCCGGCTGCAATGATATTACGTACTTTATACTTTATTCATGAGAATGCTGCTGTCAATCATTGGTCTCAGGTCACTGCTGAGGCCAGTGCAGCAGATATGTGAAGGATGTATTCAACATCACTGCTACACTGCCACTAGAGGGGTGGTGGTGCTAAGGCAGTAGGGGATTAAATGGGTAACGGTTGTTTCTCTATTTTAGAGCATGCTCTTAGACAATATTCTTAAAATCCCAGACAACCATTTCACACCAAAGCTTCAGGAAATTAAGACGCTTGGTCCTTTGCTGCCCCTGCAGACATTTCACGAAAGGCCTTCTGTACTGGGGAGACTACAGTTTAAAAATTCCAGTCCATACATTGGCTAGATTCCCGGCTGAACCAAGCTTGGCGACCCGGCCTCCTTGCATCATAATGATCTATGATGCTAGATGTTCCTGCCTCCTTGAGGCTCCACTGTCCTATACTACATGTAGTACAGAGCAGTGGATTTCCAAAGGGGCAGGGACTCCTGGTGCCATATGATGCAAGGCGTCATGGTCTCCTGATCACATTCAGTCTAGATTTTTTGTACCATATTTTCCTATGTACATGGGACCTAAAAATTCTCCATGCTATGTAAGGGAGTGCCTGCACAGAGCGAAGGGCTGCTGCAATAATTAAATGCATACATATAGAAGAACAAAGTTGTATGGACTAAAACTATAAAACCAATACATACATTAGGACAATTCAAAATTGTCATTTTAGAGTTCAGACCTATAATATGGTTAATTCATTATTTCAACACATTTCTCCCAGTCTTTATTATATTACAGGTATATTAAGAGATTGGCCTTAATGGGAGCTGAACTGCAGTACTGGTGCCCAGCCACTATACAGGACTTGGAGCTAACTGTCAGGCCCTCCAAGATCACACATTTTTATCCCGTCTTAAGAATATGCCGTAAACAAACTCCCAGACAACTCATAACACCCCCAAAGTCAGACTCTGCTGCGTTAATTTACCTCCTGCCTAGGAATCAGTGACCAGTATGCAAACATATTTTAGGCATTTGATTCAGAAAGGAAGAACCTTTGACACCACCTTCCCCACTTAACAGGAGGAATGTGAACATATTCAAACAAAATAAGAGTCATGAGTGACTCAACATTCAAACAAAACTACTAAGACATGTCCAGTGCTGCTCAACTCCACTTAATCTCTGAATTTTGATTGAAAACAGAGAACTGGTATAGTAACGACTAGCAACAAATTCTTTATTTCACGTCAAACTGGTCTGATTTCCTGAAAACAGCAGATCACCTAAGAAGGCGGCACGTGTCCACAAGCTTCCCTAGATACATCGCTATCTCTCTATATATGAGATACAGCGATATCCCTCTCTCTCTCTCATGAGATATATATCTCTCATGAGATACATCGATATCTCTCTATATACGAGATACATCACGTTATACAGTCATATGAAAAAGTTTGGGCACCCCTATTAATCTTAATCATTTTTAGTTCTAAATATTTGGGTGTTTGCAACAGCCATTTCACTTTGATATATCTAATAACTGATGGACACAGTAATATTTCAGAATTGAAATGAGGTTTATTGTACTAACAGAAAATGTGCAATATGCATTAAACCAAAATTTGACCGGTGCAAAAGTATGGGCACCTCAACAGAAAAGTGACATTAATATTTAGTAGATCCTCCTTTTGCAAAAATAACAGCCTCTAGTCGCTTCCTGTAGCTTTTAATCAGTTCCTGGATCCTGGATGAAGGTATTTTTGACCATTCCTCTTTACAAAACAATTCCAGTTCAGTTAAGTTTGATGGTCGCCGAGCATGGACAGCCCGCTTCAAATTATCCCACAGATGTTCAATGATATTCAGGTCTGGGGACTGGGATGGCCATTCCAGAACATTGTAATTGTTCCTCTGCATGAATGCCTGAGTAGATTTGGAGCTGTGTTTTGGATCATTGTCTTGCTGAAATATCCATCCCCGGCGTAACTTCAAATTCGTCACTGATTCTTGTACATTATTCTCAAGAATCTGCTGATACTGAGTTGAATCCATGCGACCCTCAACTTTAACAAGATTCCCGGTGCCGGCATTGGCCACACAGCCCCAAAGCATGATGGAACCTCCAGCAAATTTTACAGTGGGTAGCAAGTGTTTTTCTTGGAATGCTGTGTTTTTTTGACGCCATGCATAACGCCTTTTTGTATGACCAAACAACTCAATCTTTGTTTCATCAGTCCACAGGACCTTCTTCCAAAATGAAGCTGGCTTGTCCAAATGTGCTTTTGCATAACTCAGGCGACTCTGTTTGTGGCATGCTTTCAGAAACGGCTTCTTTCGCATCACTCTCCCATACAGCTTCTCCTTGTGCAAAGTGTGCTGTATTGTTGACCGATGCACAGTGACACCATCTGCAGCAAGATGATGCTGCAGCTCTTTGGAGGTGGTCTGTGTATTGTCCTTGACTGTTCTCACCATTCTTCTTCTCTGCCTTTCTGATATTTTTCTTGGCCTGCCACTTCTGGGCTTAACAAGAACTGTCCCTGTGGTCTTCCATTTCCTTACTATGTTCCTCACAGTGGAAACTGACAGGTTAAATCTCTGAGACAACTTTTTGTATCCTTCCCCTGAACAACTATGTTGAACAATCTTTGTTTTCAGATCATTTGAGAGTTGTTTTGAGGAACCCATGATGCCACTCTTCAGAGGAGATTCAAATAGGAGAACAACTTGCAATTGGCCACCTTAAATACCTTTTCTCATGATTGGATACACCTGGCTATGAAGTTCAAAGCTCAGTGAGGTTACAAAACCAATTTTGTGCTTCAGTAAGTCAGTAAAAAGTAGTTAGGAGTATTCAAATCAATAAAATGATAAGGGTACCCAAATTTTTGCACTGGTCAAATTTTGGTTTAATGCATATTGCACATTTTCTGTTAGTACAATAAACCTCATTTCAATCCTGAAATTTTACTGTGTCCATCAGTTATTAGATATATCAAATTGAAATGGCTGTTGCAAACACCCAAATATTTAGAACTAAAAATGATTAAGATTAATAGGGGTGCCCAAACTTTTTCATATGACTGTATATATATACACACACACACATTTTTTATTTATTTTTTTTTTTAAGACAATCAATCACCAAATATACGTTTGGAGAACAAAATCTAACTTGCATATAACCTTCCATGAGCCACATCTTTTCAATGATCAGGGGAAAACAAAACAAAACAAAACAAAAAAAAAAAAAAAAAAAAAAAAAAAAAAGACACACACAGAGGGCACAGCATCAAACAAATGAGGCATGCCATTTAGCATTTGGTACTTTGACAGGCTCTAAAAATTTCAACCAATTTTCACATTTGGCAAAACAAAATATCTTGAATAAAACTAGAAGTCAAATTATAAACTAATATTTATTTCTCAAAGTAGAAAACTGGCATATTGTGAAAATGCAATTTATGGTTGTCTTCACAGAATTTTAATCACCTTATGTTCATAGGTGCCTTCAAACATTGTGCAAAATTAAAAAAGAAAAACAAAAAGGTATAAAATTTATTTTATGGCTAAAAAACCAGAGCCTTAAAACACACACAACCTCCTCAAAAAATCAAGATAGACAGAGATCCTACCTATCTAGATACCAGTATATTTACAACTACTCATCTTCGAAGGGTGAAACCTCACAGGGAGGTAGTGATATGGCCACAAAAGTGGTTTTTCAATTGTTAAGAGTACATGCACATCATCAGGGTTTACAACATCACAGCCAACTGGCGCAGATTTTCACACATTTATATGTGGATTTCAGCACAGATGTTGAAGCGGTTTTTGCTTTAGATATTTCTACAGGTGACAAAGAGATACACCCCTATTACGTCATTTCCTGTTATGTAATGCTGCCCCACCCTTCAACTTAATTTTTCACAGCACACTGGTCTCTGGTAATGTGGCATTTCCATCTCCATTTTTCAAGCAAACTGTGGTAAAAGAGCTGCAAAAATGAGCTCTGATACAGTTAGGACACTTGGAAAAATATAGCAAGATACACAGGAATAGATAAACATAAAATGGTGACATTTGCTGTTCCTGAAGTTACATAATTTCCTCTTCCTATTATAATGGATGCAGATCTGCATGTAAATCACCATGTACATGTATCATACAGATTTTGCCAATTTATTGAAGTCTATGGGGAAAACCTGCATGAAATCCATACCAGGAAAAATAAATATTTTAAAATCTGCACCATAGGTCAATTTCTATGCAGAAAAAAAAATGCATAATGTGTATGAGAAATAGCATTTATCATTGACTTTAATGCCAATGGATTACAGTGTAGTTTTTCTACATTGAAATCTGCACGAAAAATCCACACAATCCTAATTGTGTGCACATGCCCTAAAGTGATTTTTCCACAAAACAGCCACCTGACCCACAAAATACTTTCACCCACTGTGTGGCCTCCTGAAAATTGGAGGCTGTAAAGTGGGAGAGATGATACTAACAAGGTATGAAAAGCCATGGTCTTGCACAGGCTACCTTAAACTGAAATTCTGGAGTGGATTAAAGAATCTTATTCCAGACATATAAAAAAACGGAAATATAATCCTACAATCCCCTCCATCTGCTGGAGATGTAACTCTTCCACAGGCTCATTGTTCCGCATTTTCTGGGATTGCCCCTTGATACGTGGTTAGTGGAGGAAGGTCAAGGCTATTGCTGATGCCCTCTTTTTACTCCCAGTACCGCTAGACCTCTTCACCCATCTACTTAACCTCCCATAGAGAAATGGGGAAGAAATCAGCAACACTCTTCCTACATCTCTGCACAACAGCTAAATCTTTCATACGCTTACACTGGAAGTTCCCCCCCCAATCACCCGACCTCATAGCCAGAGTCAAAAACATCCTTTTTCCCCTTTTTGTCCGTTTCCCTTAGGGTGGGGTTCACACTTGCGCCGGAACTCCATCCACTGTGAATCCGACCTAAATGTTAGAAAACTGGATAGAGAAAGGTTTGCGACGCATTGCTTAAAAACCCATTCACTTGAATGGGTTTTTAAAGCAATGGACAGGTGTGCGCTTACACCCTCTGTGCCGCAAAGCCGTTTTGTTTTGGTCGGAAACACAGTCCTGCATGGTCGACGAAAAAAAAACGGCTTCGCGGCACAGAGGGTGTAAGCACATACCCGTGCATTGCTTTACAAACCCATAGAAGTGAATGGGTTTTTAAGCAATGAGTCACAAACCTTTCCCTATCCAGTGCCTATACAGTATTCCAACATTTAAGTCAGATTCGCGGTGGACGAAGTGCCGGCGCAAGTGTGAACCCACCCTTATCCTGGCGTTTTATCTGCTTTGCATCATTTTATTGGTTTTCAATGTTATGGTAGTTCTCCTTTGTGGATTTGTTTTTGCCCATTGTTTGTACTTATATTCTATTGTAAACTCTAATAAAAATTACAGTAGGAAAAAAAACCAAAAACAAAAACTAGAAATATTTTGTATTATAATAGTACTATACCCATATATTAGAAGGTAGCATGTTATTTATGCAGCACAGTTAATGCTAGGTTCACACTAGCGTTTGGCTTTCCATTCTGTGGGTCTGCTTGGGGGCCCGAAAAACGGAAAGCTAATCCGCTTAAAAAGCGGTTACCCGTGGACCCCATAGACTATAGTGGGGTCTGTGGATTTGTGCCTGAAAAATGCGGAGAGAAAAGTCTGCAGGACAATGTGTCAAATGTACCTTTAGTGAATCCTACAAAAGTATAATCTACCTCCACTGCATATTAAGCTCGGATTGATGAAACAATTCGTAAAAGCAATTGATAAAACTTCTGCTGCATTTATGCATTTGAAATCAAAATTTCCAAAAGTTAGTGATACGAAACTCAAAGAAGGCATTTTTATAGGGCCACAAATAAGATCGGTCATGGACGACAACATTTCTGGAACTGTTAAATCCATTGCAAAAAGCAGCCTGGCTGTCCTTCAAAAAGGTCTCCTCTTCTTTTCTTGGAAATCATAAAGCAGCAAACTACAGTGATATAGTGCGTGATCCTGTGAAATCATACCAAGCTATGTGATGCAACATGTCCTTAAAACTTCATTTCTTGGACTCCCACCTGGACTTCTTCCCAGAAAATCTTGGTGCTGTCAGTGACCAGCATGGGGAGCAATTTCATCAGCAGATTTCTACGATGGAACGAAGGTACCAAGGCAAGTGGTACACCACCATGCTGACTGACTATTGCTAGACTACAATGAGAGACATCCCGGAAGCAAAATATTCCCGTAAATCATGAAAGAAATTTTAGATAAACTGTGTTTTAAATAATCTTGATTGAGTATGTATTATGTTAATTTTAATATTTCCATTAAAGTTTAAATGTCTGTCAAAAAAAAAACCCTGCCTGATGGAAAAAAAAATCTGAAAACATATTTGAAATCAGCACAAAAAAAAACTTTGAAACCCGCATATTTTTGTTTCTGTTAAAGAAAAACACATTTTTTTTTGTAGACCAGTGTTATCAAGCAAATACTGGTGTGAGAAGGTGACAGGCAACATGCTGGAGTCCCACCCCAGAATTCTGACTTATCTGTGGTCCAGGGCGGGTCTTGAGTAGGCTTCAGCCCCAGGTGTAGGTCCCAGGCTTGTTACTGGCCCATAAAGGCCAACAGAGCCTGCACTTCAGGGCAGATCCTGGGAGTGAGAGGAGGCATCTGGGTCTGTCCTGCTGTACTGAGTCTGGTGAGACCTAACTCTGCTGTTTTGTTTGTCCATGTGGCCGGAAGTAAGCCACACGTATAGTTAGCCACATTTTGTACCAGTTACATACATACATAGTAGATGTGGTTGGATGAAGACATCAGTCCATCAAGTCCAACCTATAACCCTACAGTCCCCTACAGTGTTGATCCAGAGGAAGGCAAAAAAAAAAAAACCCATGAGGCTTATGCCAATTGCCCCATTTCATGGGAAAAAAATTCCCTCCCGACTCCAATCTGGCAATCAGCATAAAACCCTGGATCAACATGCCCTTAAAATCTAAAACCCATAACCTGTAATGTTGTTCTGTTCGAGAAAGACATCCAGGCCCTCTTTGTACTTGTTCAATGAATCCACCATCACCACTTCCTGGGGCAGAGAGCTCCATAGCCTTGTTGTTCTTACTGTAAAGAATCCTCTTCTATGTTGCTGATGAAACTTTCCTCCAGTCGTAGAGGATGTCCCCTTGTCAATGTCTCTGGCCTAGGGGTAAAAGATCATTAGAAAGTTCTTTGTGCTGTCCCTTCATGTATTGAAGGGACAGCACAAAGAACTTTCTAATGATCTTTTAGTTAGTAATTTAGTTAGTAATTTTGTTTTGCCTGACGTTAAGGCTGTATTTTAATTTTCCTCATTTTTTTGTACCTAACGTGAAGGTTTATTTATTTTGCTGGGGTTTTTTTTTTTTTTTTTTTTTAATAAACAGATTTGCAGAGCTTTGTGTCCCTATCTCTAACTGGTTGGGTCCACACCTTTGCTGCTACAGAGATACCTCTCCCACAACGGGAGAAAGCAAAATACAGTACAGAAAATAAAATGGGAAATAAAAGATAGGAAAATACCAGAACAAGTTGATAGTCCATTTCTCTAGGCCTAGCAGTTTTGGACCTAGGGCGCAAGTTACAGAGCATGTGTCTCCTACATGCTGTCACATTTTCTCCAGGATAACAAAGATCCCTCTTTCCCTGGTCTGAGAACATTTAACTCAACTGGTTTCCTCCCTAAGTGATGTCACCAGGAGGAGGAGCTCCACCCTCCATTCTGAAATTCTCAGAACCATATTTCATTGTATCTCCCCATCCGATGACCATAGAGTCGGGCAAGAGGTATGATAGGGTTCGTGGTGAGATCCCATCATGTAGACACCAAGAATGACACCCCAATCCCCTTTGGGGACCTTTTCCGGGCTTTGAACAGTACCTAGTGTGGGCTTCAAACGTGCGCCTTGGTCGGGCGCACCTGAGGAATTTATTGGGGCAACTTTAAGGGGTTTCCCGGGGAAGATATTGTCATAAAACCATATCCCCTTTGTTTGGTCACTGGCTCCAACTTGTCTGGGGATTCCACCTCTCTGCAGGAAACCCCTGTGGAGATAATTAATGTAAAAAGGTATGCTAATTGAGCCAGGGACAGAATAAAGGATCTGTGCACAAAGCAGCCAGACCACTTTCCTGTAAAACTGGTTTTGATAACAGACCTGGCCGCCCCACTGTGCAGGAGCAACATCAGCACGTGACAACACACTGATGCAAAATGTATATCTGGAAAATACATAGCTGGCGGTCTCTCCTCATCACAGTGTAGATAGGTCATCAGTATAGAAACTTAATTTGGCCAGAAAACCACTTTAATCACAAAAGGGTTAAGAAACCCCTTTTCTTTCAAAAATAAATAAAAATCGTATCATCTTTTTGGTATAGGCTAATCTATCCTTTTAGTCCAGGTATGCTATTCCGTAGTGCATACTCTTGTTCTTAAAAAGGTTGTCCAGGCAAAAAAAAAAAAAAAAAAAAAAAAAAAAAAATCACACTCACCTGTCCCCAATTCTTCGGTGTCCTCCCAGAGCGGTCTGGTCCTGCTGCTCAGCTGTCTTCATGAAGTGAAATTCCTAGCTGGCTTTGACGTCTCTGATCCCTTTCGCTAAAGCCATTGCTGAGGCCAATCAGCGGCCTCAGGAAAGGACCCAGGATGCCACGTGCGGTGGGGACTTCTGCCGGAAGACAACGGACTGGCAAGACCGGACCGCGCTGGGAGGCACCGGAGCAAGAAGAGTATGATTTTTTTTTCCCCCACCTCGCCCGGCATATTTAAAAAATAAATTTTTTGCCCAGGCAACCCCTTTAATTGTTAACTGTTACTCATCAACAACCACTTGCTATTATAATATTTGCATTTTATTCTTAACTTTCAGTATGTGGTGTTGAATACTTTTGTGTAAAAAAAAATGGGATTTTTTTTTTTTGTACTCACCGTAAAATCCTTTTCTCGTTGTATTCACTGGGGGATACACCAGCACCATGGGTATAGACCTCGCCACTAGGAGGCTAACACTAGGAAATAAAGAGCTGTCGGCTGCGCCTCTGGGCTATACCCTTCTCACAGACACTGTGCTAGTCAGTTTGTAACACAGCAGGAGAAAGACACCAAAGAGCAAAAAAAAGAGCACAGAACCAACAAACACCAACATGTCCTGCATCCGAAAAAGAATCAAAACAGCTCAGCCAGGAACAACAGGAAAATAGCAAGAGAGGGATCTCTGTACGCCAGGGAATACAACAAGAAAAGGATTTTACGGCAAGTACAAAAAAATCCCATTTTTTCGCTTATTTTACTGGGGGACACAGCACCATGGTATGTCCAAATGCAGTCCCAGAGGGCGGGAATCATGAGAACAACCCAGCGCACAGCCACCCACAGAACCTCACAGCCGAACCATGCGTCAGCAGAGGTCACAGAATGGACCTGGGAAAACATTAGAGAAAGTATAAATGAAGCCCAGGTGGCAGTCTGCTGACTTTGACAGCAGAAAACTGATGCAGATCAGCACAGGAGGCCCCAACAGTTCTCAGAGAGAGTCGACACACGGAAGAGCAGAGCCCACCCCCTAAGTCGATAGGCCTCCTAGATCGCAGACCGAAGTCATCAGGAGATGGAAGCCCAGGAAGCAGGCAGGTCCTAGTGAGGGCCCCCAGGGATGACAACAAAGTGTCAGAACGACAGAAAGAGTCAGGAAGAGCAAAATAGACCCAAATGGCCCAGACGACATCCAGGCAGGGAAGAGAAACGCCAGCATGGATGCTCGAGGACCGGGCACAACGATGGCAAGCTACGCCCTGTGGATGACAAAGGAGGAAACCACCGCAGGCAGAAGGGCGGAGGTGGATGTAGGACAACCTTGTCCATGTGGAGAACCCAAAGGGAGGCTGCTGGCACAGAGACCCTGCGGATGGAGACAATGGCCACCAGGAAAGCGACCTTCCAGGCCAGAAGGCAAAAGGAGGGAACCCTACAAAGGCTGGAAGGGGGAGCCTGATGCACCGCGAGGGGATAGGAAAGTCCTATAGGAAAGTCTTCACCTGAGGCCAGAAGGCCAGGGTCTTCAGAAAAGGAACTGAGAGGGCAGAGACCTGTCCTTCAAGAGAAGACGACCAAGACCGTGATCCAGACCAGACTGGAGAAAAAACAGTAACTTGGGAAAAGAAAAGGAGAGCGAATGACAAACAGTACTCTCACCAATGCAGGCCTAAGACTTCCACGAGCAAAGGTAAAACCTGGCTGACTGTGGTTTACAGGCCTAATACATGGTCTGGACAACAAGTTCCGAAAACCCATGGCATTGTAGCTCGGCTACACCAGCCACACAGTTAAATGCAGCTGAGGAAAGGCAGAGTGGAAAAGCGGTCCTTGAAACAGAAGGTCGACCTGCAGAGGAAGAGGCCAAGGAGCACCCGCCAGCAGGAACTTTAGCCAATAAAGGTATTCAATCACTGGAATACTTTTGGTATCACACAATTTTTTTTCTACCTAACATGGTGCTATACTATTTTTCCTTTACATCTTGCCTTTAGTATAGTAGGATATAAACCCCTGTCCAAGCATGCTGGAAGAATGTTAAGAATGTAGGACATGCTTAGATGGTCTCTTTGTTCTTTACTAAACCTCAGGGAAGTATTGTGATAAGGCATTCTTTTGGAAACATGTAAACTACTGTCCTCTGATAAGTGGATAAAATAAATAATATATATATATTATATATATTACAATATACACTATAAAAATACGTATATATCTTCTTGGAGATTAGGGAATATCCGGTTTATTAGAGAATATCTGATGGAAGAGTTACTGATAAATGTACTATGTACTTGAGCTGGGCGATTAGTACCCAAATCAAAATGTTGATTAATCGGGCATTTTATCTTGATTACAATTAATGGTGCTTATTTAGGTGACGCCCCTTTTACAGTACCAAAACAATAGGGTTTCATTTGCATACAGGGAGAGATCTTGGCCTGACAGACTGAAATTAAAGCTAAAGCCCCATGTAGTGGGCTACAGCGAAAAAAGCGCTGCAAGAAAAACTGTGGTGGAAACGCATCACGGTTTATCCTGCATCGCTTTTGACAATAAGTCCGCAGAGGTTTTCACTACTGACTTTCTGCTTCAATTATACCTATAGGGAAATCGCCAGCGTTTCCGTAGGCAGTATTGACATGCTGTGATTTCCAAAAAGGCAACTGTTTTGGAAATCACAGCAATTTCGTTGCACATATTTTTCTGCAAGGTATGGATGGGATTCGCTATAATCCCATCCAATTTGCAGGGACGTTAAAACGCTGTGGTTTTTGCCACAGTGTTTACACCACGTGGGGCCCAGGCCTAAAGAAGTATTCCTATCATTTATGGGATATCCACTGGACATGTATGTAATAATGCAGGTCTGACCATTGACCCATCTCACAGAGAGAGAGAGAGAGAGAGAGAATGGGAAGTTCAAAGCTCTCTCTATAGGTCCATGGAAGTTCCAAAAAACAGCTGAACAGGCATATCCCACGAACTTGGCTTAAAGGGGTTTGTCCATTTTGCACATTTAAGGCAAATAAGAAGTCATGTGAAAAAACTGGGCTATAATACAGGCTGTAACCTGTAATAGCGGGACATTAATAATCAGTAACTTTGTAAGTGCATTTCCAGTTATTCACTGTAGAATAACTCTGTATGTAAGAGACATTCACCACCTGCCTGGTGTACTTCCTGTCACTGCATATCATATATGGTAATATCAATACAATCTCCCAATACAGGAACACACCCTGACCTTAGTACTGCAATGTGTATCACAAACCACCCACACACACTGCAACCCTTGCACTGAGGTAAACACACGCCCTCTGAGAAAGCAGACAGCCACCATTTATATTGCCCAATAATCCAGTCAAACAACTTAAAAAAGACCATAGCAAACGTAATCCTTAACAGCAACTTTGGGAAAGAGCAGACATACAAAAGACTGCTGAAATAAAAGAAACACAACAACTTGAAATAAAAAGCTTAAAAGGGGAATTCCTCTTTATTTTCTGCCACTGTATTTGGCTGTTGGCTACCCACGACGGGATACCAGTGCCCCTGCATCAGCATTTAGTAGCGCCTTTCCGCTGCTAATTAGGCCTAATCAACAGGGAGTGTAGTCTCGCGGAATCCATGGCAAGATGGAGCAGTACAGTACAGCAAGCTAGAAAACTGTCACCTAAACGCAATCCCTTTAGACCCCTACACATCCAGGCCTCCATTGCTGAGATATGGTTGAAAAAGTCAGCATGCAAAAGAGCAGTCTAGAGCACAGAGGGTGTTACTGTTATTCGCTTCTTCCCTTCACTTGACAGGAAATCCAGCAGAAAAAAAAAAACAACCCTCTTCTTGCAAGGCCAGAGAAGGTGTACTGAGCAAGCGTCAATTTTGTCATAGTACACCCAGAAGTGATGGGACAGCAAGAATACAGGGCCAGGGAGCCATGCTGAAGTCTTCTTGCAGTCCTGTAAACCCAGGTCACATGATCAGAACCTACTCCCATCCCTCGGATCGCTCTGCCCCCTTCTTTGTCTCCTGTATGCACAGGTAACTTATTACCTGTGCTGTGGGGGCTAGCTGACTGTAGTAAATATCTGCATTGTAGCTCCATTTTCATGAAAACCAGAATTGTATTCTTATGAAAATTAGCTGAAAAGGGATTTAGGAGCATGCCTTCACCTGCTGAGGCTGGTTATCTAGAGTAGAGAGTGAAGACCCAGTAGGAGAAGACATGCCCCTAAGGCCCTTTTCAGCTAATTTGCATAAGAATAATATTCTGATTTTCATTAAAATAGAGCTGCAATGCAGAATAAGAAAGGCATTTTTGGAAAGTGTAGAAGGAGTTGCTGGCAATTAGTTTAAGCAGGCTGCAGCCCTTTTATAACAATACCACAGTTTAATAAGAATAGGAATCAGAAGCCTCAATAGTCTATCACAGTGATGGTGAACCTTTTAGAGTCCGAGTGCCCAAAATGCAACCCAAAACCCACTAAATCATCGCAAAGTACCAACACAGCAATTTAACCTTAAATTAACCAGGATCTGTTTTATAGTGATCGTGCAATGTTATTACAGCCTGTATTAATATCACGCCTCTGCTATAAAACAGATACTGTGTGGTATAAATAGTGAAGGGCCCCCACACAGTACAATACCCTCCACAGTAGGCCCCCACACACAGTATTATATGATACTTACCAGAAGTCCCACAAAAGGCAGCCAGGCGTCCTCCTCCTGAACGCAGGCGCTGATGAATGACGTCATCGCGTCTGTGTCGGGGCAGAGGTCACACTCTGCAGTCAGTGTAAGCCGTGGTCCCGCGGACCCACGGCCTACACTGACAGCTTTCAGCTGTATGTGCATTTGCGCACACAGCTGAAAGACGCAATCGCTCACTAATGGGGAACCCTGTACCGGATCATGGCGACAGCACACGTGCCAACAGAGAGGGTTCTGAGCTCGCTATCACGGGTCTATCAGTTTAGGTACTTGGATTAAAATTGTTCCTCCCCAGGTAGGGAGGAGGAGGAAGGTTCCAATACACATTGTTTTTGACTTACACTTGAGACTTATGATGATAAAACGTAACTTTTATTAAATTGCTTAATTAAATGATGAATAGCTGCTAATCAAAGGAAAAAAAATTGCCAATAGGCAAAATGAGCATGTAATTCTATTCTTTCCACATCTAGGAATAACAGTGTAGGTTTCTGCTGCTATTAGCCCAATTATGGCCATAGCACATTTTGCATTTATCTCTAAGGCTGTGGTTATGTACAATGAGGACCAGTCTGCCTCCCTCCCCTATCCATTACTACTACTACTGGTTATTTACATTCAATTCTGCCAGGAGTAGCTTTAAAGTAACAGGTAAAAATCAGCAATCAAATAGCTGACAAAAGCCCAAAAGAACATAATATATGACAATGGACTGCAAATTCAGCCAAAATCATCCACGACAGAACAAGAGAAATCTGAGCACAAAAGAAAACTGCTTACTGTCATTGACTAATATCCTATCTACACTAACACAAGTATATAGAAGTACTTAAATCATCTTACATTTAACAGAGAAAGCTGTCTGCAGACAAGCTTTGTGGAGAAAAACGGCTCTTGTGTGAATACAAAACATCCATTCCTATATTACATTTTGGTCCTGCTTGATTAAATGAGAGTAAATTGCCTGAAAAGTTAGACCCGGTTCACATCTGCGTTCGGGTTTCGCTTTTTTATGCGGATAGGTTTATGCGTAAGTCCCCAAGCAGACTCCCCGAACAGAAACCTATACGCATAAAAAAGTGAAACCCGAACGCAGATGTGAACCGGGCCTTAGTGATAATTTAAACTATAAAGCTTCCCAAAACCTTATTCAAGTGCTTCTTCATTAGAAGTGCTGTATAAAATTGATAGTGCCTCTCCATTTCCTAAAGATGTGGAAATTTTCAATAATTACTCTAAGAGGTTGTCTATCACGTAAAAAATGTTTTCAAGACTCAATGGGTTAATACAATAGAAAACCAAAGCAATAACCACCGAATTAACACTGCTCCCGCTGGACACACAGGAGAGCCTATCACTGATTCGCTGAGCTGTCATTGTGTGGGTATAGAGGACCAGCAGGTAAACACTCGCAAGGAACTGGGAGCAGTGATTTATCTGTGAGCATTGCTTCAACGTTTTTAACCCATTCTGAGTCTTCAGATTTTTCTATCCACAAGAATAACCTCTTTAATATATTATCTACCCCTGTCCTAGAGTACATGCCACCGCCATGTTACGCTAGGGTTCACGCCTGCATTGGGATTTCCGTTCTTCAGGTCCGCTTGGGGACCCAAAATATGGAAACCCAATCCGCTTAAAAGTGGTTTCCCGCGGACCCCATAGACTAATAGGGTCCTCTGGGTTTCCACCCAAAAAATGCAGAGAGAAAAGTCCTTCTTTTTCAAGCAGAATGGAGGATGGAAACCGCAAACGGTCAAACGCAGATGTGAACCTAGCCTTGGATGTTCCTCCATATAACCTATATGTGAATGTGTAACTACTTCCCCACACCCCCCCAGCAATATTCTGACTTATGGGAAGGGGTTGCCAGATGGAGGACAAATATCCCCCGAGAATAAATCTTGAGGTCTACCACTACGTAAATTTAAATGAAAGCATTCAAAACACAATACTTTAATACCCAGGCGTCGCACTGATGGCTAAAGGTTGTGGCAACCAGTTTGATATCTATCTGTACACATGAAACCAAACTGCATAAAGCATTATGAGGGAAAATGAAATAGGGGACAAATTTAGTGAAATTAGGTTAAAGTTTGCAGAATGAACAACTACTGTAAAGCCGGGATGCAACAGGAAACAAAAATGATGCAGGCACCTTCATGCTGTACTTCTGAAGCATCCAGACGGATCTTGTTTTTTTAACAGAAGAAATCAATGACAATGCACACAAGTAAACGGTCGCAGTTTTTCGAAGTAATAATTGCTTCCATGCCATTCTGCCTCACTGCTATTGACTAAAGGATGTGTCACTAATTGTGCACTATCCAATCACAATCAATCACTGAAACCAGAATTCAGTGGCATGGTGCGGAATATAAATAGGGGGTGGGACATATAAAAAAAGGGAGTGTCCTAAAATAATTGTTCAATCAATCATAATCTAGGTAAAATTATCAATTAATTGTTATTTTGATTCAAGTCATAATTGCCCAGTGCTAGCTTGAACCCAGTCAGGAGACCAGAAACCCCAAGCATCATACTGATCTAATATGTTGGGAGTCCCTGCCAGCTCATGGTCTATATATTATATAATCTTTATATTAGTGCAGACAGTCATGAAGAGGCAGGGACTTCTAGCATCATAGATCACTATGTTGAAAGGAGTCCTGGTTGGGTATTCCAGCCAATATACAGACTGGATTTTCCAGCCCCAACTGTCCCATGTGCATGGTCCATGTGAGAGCCGTATTTCCTGGACTGAACATGGCCATGTGCATAGAGCTCACTGTATCACTTTAGTACAGTAGCTATTGGACCATTCAGGAGATAGGTGTTCTATGCACATGGCCAAGTTCAGTTTGGGAAATAAGGACGGACCCATTTTTCCTGGATGGGCCTCAGTTAGGCACATGACCACTGATGCTTTATTGTGGTACACTGTGGCAGTGTTCCACAAACTGGCAGATCTCAAGGTTATGGTCAATAAGTCACTATTAGATTATGTCCTAAACCAGTACCTGGTTCAGCATAAATCTGAGAAGCAAGTCCATCCAGTCTTCAGGATTTAAAAAAGTATCACAAAAATATGATCCAATAGAAGAAATTAACCAGTAGATCCATACAGACTGTTCTATGGATTTATGTTGGCGCTTTTTTGCTAAACAACATAGAAACCAGAGTTAATAGGTTTAATAAGGGAAGAAAGTCTGCAGAGAAAAACTCAGCAAAAACACAATGAAAATGCTGTGAAAAACGTGAAGCTTTTCCGCTGTGGTTTTTTGCTGCGTTTGGCAATGTGGGGCCTTAGACTAAAGTGGATTTCCAGCCCCAAATGAATTTTTCAAACCATGTATGCATGTGCTGCTGTACATGTAAACATGCATGTGTGTGTCCTCATGTAAAAACATACAGGAAGGAGGTAAAGTCTGCCGCAGAACATGATTGGTTTTGGCCCCTGTGTATCCGATGAATGAATAGAGCAGCAGAGCACATGCATGAGCACCACTCCATTACAACAGAGGAAACAGGACCTCAATCTCATGACTGGTGGGGGTTCTGGCAACCAGACATATACCTATGAATAGATTTTTTTTTTTTTGTGGCCCAACCTATTTAAAGTGAAACAGCGCTTGATATACTCCTGGTCTTCCAAAAATAGTTCTTAATCATGAAAAATAGTAGTAGTCTCAAACATTCTGCTGGAAAATATTAGGGTAACCTCAGCTAACTACCAGGAGTTGTGGTCAAGTTGTAATAACATTTCTATTACAAAAATTAACCCCCATTGACTGTAATGGTGGCACCGTTAGTGTCCATCTTGTAACCCCCCACTCGAGGACTTTTTATAGTAAAGTCAGTCTGAAAATCTACACAAAAAAAAAAAAAACAGGATCTGTAAGCACAACTTTTTAATCCAGCAATGTCATGGAAAAAAATAGTCACCTAAAAGACCCCATTATAGTCAGTGGGGTTCCTCGGAATCCATTGCAGTCCAGCATGAGATTGACCATTTTTTTTTTGTTTGTTTGTTTAGGTCCTTTCGATGGACAGAACAACGTAAACATGAACGTGCCCTTACCTGCATCCTCCATTCCTACAGAAAGACAGGCAAAGATGCAGGTAAATATAAACATTTTAATTTTATTGCCCTCCCCTTCTACCTGCATTTCGTTTTATGATCTCAGATAACCCTTTTAGAGGGGTTATGCAGTGTTTAATAAAATTTACCAATGCATTCCCTGCACTGGATAAGCTTTATTACTCATATTTAGATAGGTTGTCAAGGATAAAAAAAAAATAAAAAAAAAAAACTTAATTGGGCCCAGGGAAGGTGAAAAAATAAAAATAAAAAAATAAAACACACTCACGTTTCCTTAGATGCTCTGATGCCTCCCAGCGCGGTCCAGTCCTGCTGTCTTCTTTTGCTGGAAGTCCTCGCCGACTGTGACGTCCTGTGTCCTTCGCCAATTGGCCTTAGCGGTCACGTGAGTCAAGGACCTCCGCCGGAATAAAACACAGGAGCAGCAGGACTGTCCTGTACTGGGAGACACTGGGGCATCGGGAACAGGTAAGCATGTTTTTTGTTTTTTTTTCACCTTCCCAGTCATAAAATTAAAAAAAAAAAAAAAAGTTATCCTGCACAACCCCTTTAAGCAAGTCCACTGGAGCCCAGATGATAATATTTACAGAGTGCACTGTTGTGCTAGAAGGGTCTGCTCAGTTTCCCTGACTCTACTCTTGCTGCATGTCTAGTACAGCAAAGTTGGCCACGTGACCATGAGTCAGAGTGCCATCAGGGGAGGAAGAGGCTCAAGACTTTAGGTGTCCCCAGTTGGGCTCTGCAAGTGTAATAATCAGGACTCTGGGTGTCCTACTAATATATAAGTAAGAAAGTTTATCCAGTGCAGTGTAAGCTTTAGGGTAACAGTTCCTTGCAGGTGGATTTTGAGGCAGATTATACCTCAACATACTCCTCAAAAGGGGGAGAAAAAAAAAAAACCTCAAGGAATAAATAACTTTATTTTCAAATCAGAGGGTACAGGAAGTATTTGACAATACAATGTGACAAAGAATTAATGTATCAAACAATACAACTGATGGCCCTGTTCTCGATAGATTACAATATATGAACCAAAACCCTGTGTGATGGGCTTTTTTTGCATGACAAAAGGGTTTGTGTGGAACTAAGGCCCCTTGCAGACAACCGTGGTGTGGGTCAGTGTGCTATCCATGTATTTTACGGATAGCACACTGACCCATTCTTTTCTATGAATTTCACGGTCCCGTGTGTGGTCCGACAGTCCGGGCCACTTCAGATAGAACAGGTTCTATTCCTATCCTATTTTGTAGCCCATGCTTCCGTGGCTCCTAATCATTTAGTGAAAGGAGTCACGGCGCATGCGGCACACAGGGATATCCCCGTGTCCCCCATGCTTTTAATTCACGGCAGGCCGGTTGCAGCATAGGCATCTGCAACCAGCCTTACCCTTAAAGAAGTTGCTCGGGCTTATTTTTAAGATGATAGGCCATAAATATATGATCAATAGGGGACCGACACCCGTCCCAATCATCCATACAGAGCCGCTTCTGGCAACTAACCAGTACACAATACGGGGCTGGAAGCAGAACGCTCCGTCCGTTTTCTGGCAGCCCGGCGTTTTCACTGCAGCTCAGCTTGCATTGAAGTTAGTGGACGGAGATGGAGCTTTCTGCTTCTAGAACTGTGTTGTTTAGAGGACGGGTGCCAGAAGCGTCTGCCCCTTATTGATCATATATTTATGTACTATCCTGAGGATAGGCCATAAAAAAATAATCAGCCCAGACAACCCCTTTAACTTTATCCTTATGTGGGGGGAGGAAGTTCTCACACAGCAATTTTGCAGCAAGACAAGCCAAGGAAATCTTCCTCCCAGAATATAGATTACCTAGTCCCATTCACTTCAATGGGCGCTCCGGAGAGAATCTGCACAGAGATCAGGCAGAACAACTTTTCCAGCTTACAGAAAACAAAACATCTGCCATTCATTGAAATTAAAGCCAAGCAGATTTTTACCTTGCGATTTCACTACAAAAATTCCACCATGTAAACTTGCGTAAAACCCTTTAATGTGCAACTCTCATCATATATTAACAGTAGCACCTGTCAGGAAATAATAGTACCTTTAGTTTTGTAACAGCTGGAGAGACATAGGTTGGGAAACAATGCTCTGGAGTATCAGTATGAATGAATGTATCCTGCATAACAACCAAGGGAACACTACAGCCTGCATGAATAAAAGCCTACAAAATATAGGCAGAGTCAGCCAAAAAGATCAGACTACAGAACTACCGTGAACGATGAGGGCAAACAACTATCTGTTCGCACCTTCGCCTGTGCGGTTCCTGAACTTTCTACTTTCCCTGCATGTCAGGCTGGCCGCACCTCTATACTAACGTATTATACACAGCTCTCTCACATACAAGAGTTTGCACGGCAGGAAAGTAGTGAGAACAGGAGCAGGTCGTCCATAGCTGTGCCCAAGCCAAAACTGAGACACAGAGAAAACGCAATCACTGCAGGACGGCGACGTATCTATGCTAGGCCTTGCATAACGGCTAGGACCGCTCCCATGCCAAATGTACCACACATTCCACCGCGTCCCTCCACCTGCATAGACGTCACCATAGACGGCACATACACATCCCCCCCCCATCCCGATAACAATAGAGACTTACACAGTTCAATATACGGTAAGAAGCCAGCCACAATACTTACCGTCCAGTCAGGATCCCTTGGTGTATGCAACTGACGTCAAAGCGGACAATGACGTCACTCCCGGTGAGTCTACCACCACAAAGCGAATTCTACTGCCTGGACCGAACCCACCCTACCAGGCCCAGTCCTGACGTCACCGCCTGTACGCGCCACTGCCAATCACGTATTCCAGACACAATGTGTGATTCCAGTAACCAATGAGGAAGAGCCTTGTTCAATGAGCGGAAGAAGGGGAGGAGATTGCAAGGGAGTGGATGCTAAATACACTCATTTAGTTAGGAGTGTTGAAAGGGAGTGGTGTAGGCACCGGAGGGCATGGGGAATGTAGGTTCAGACGGAAGTGTTGTCATATAGGAGACTCACTGATACCTCAGCTACCATGTAGTGCCGGCTAGACGTTAGCGACCTTCACTGCTGTGTGGTATCACTGGCGGCTGTATGCAGGTTTTTCAGTAGGGACAGTCTCACCTCTCCCGACATTCCTAGTCCTACGCCACGCCTCGCCTCTATCCGGTCTACACCTAAAGGCAGAAAAGGGCCTGCCCTTATATTCAACGCCCTATTTACTTTCAGTCGTTAAAAGTTGTGTAGATAAGTTTCAGTGAAGGTGACAATATCTGGTGTATATATATATATATATATATATATATATATATATATATATACATAACATGATTTACATCTCATTTTTTTCTCCTCCAGGTGTGAAGACATATATATATAACATGTATTCTCTATCCGTAGAATAGATGACGGGGTCTGACCACTTAGGGGGCGTTCACACTACCGTTGGTGACCGTCAGTAGTGTCCGTTGCTATTGTCTGTTACAAGATTTTAGCATCGGACACTAGCTGAACCGTCAGAAATCCGTTAAAATTTCCAATCATTTCAATGGGTTTTTATATTGTGTCTGTTTACACCAAATCCGTCAGAAGTCCGTTATTTTTTCGTGGACAAAAAATCCTACATGCAGGACTTTTTGTCCGTTTGAAAAAAACGGATTCTTGACGGACAGCAAGTGTCCGTTATTTTTTTAACATTGAAGTCTATGGGTAACAGACTTATAACAGACAGTAACTGATAGCCATCAGTTACTGTCTTTTTTATGTCCGTTTTTTTCCTGCGCATGCTCAGAAAGCAGAAAAAAAAAACGGACAGTGTTAAAAAATGGACACTAACTGATGCTAATTAATTGGATCAGTTAAAAAAACAGACACATTAACATCAGTTACTGTCCATTAATGTCTGTTATGATAGGTGTCCGGTTTTTTTTTTTTATTTTCTTTTTTTAACGGACACTCAGAATCAGAATGGACATCAACGGTAGTGTGAACCCTGCCTTAGACTGTCACTGATACTGAGAACAGCAGGATTTTATCCCTGTTTCAAATTTGGCCTGACTAACTTGGCTGAATGTAGTGGAAGAGTGAAGAAATCAGGCGATACCTTTTAGAGGCTAACTGAGTATATTTGATAAGTGAGCCTCTAAAAGGCATCGCCTGATTTCTTCACTCTTCCACTACTTTCTATGGCTAACACAGTACAACATTATACTATTGGCTGAATGTAGGCATGCCCCCGCTGGATGGGGACGCATCTGTGTTCCCATTCACTTCCATTGCAGCACCAGAGCACTGATGTTCAACTATCTTCAGTGCTCCCATTAATGTGAATGGGAGCATGGATGTGTCCCGTACAAAAAGGGGCATGCCTATATTTATAGTTAACATAGTAGATGAGGTTGGATGAAGACATCAGTCCATCAAGTCCAATCTATAACCCTACAGTCCCCTACAATGTTGATCCAGAGGAAGGCAAAAAACCCCATGAGGCTTATGCCAATTAGGGGAAAAAATTCCTTCCCGACTCCAATCTGGCAATCAGTACAGTGAGACTAAATTCATAACAGGGGCAAAATTTCTCCATTTCCAGGATCAGTGGGAGTCTTAGAATCCAGACCCCACTGATCAGCTATTTATTCTCTCTCCTATAGATAGAGGTAAAATTGCTTGTCATGCCCCTTGATACATTCCATGAGGTGTGTAGTTTACAAAATGGGTTCACTTTTTGGGAAATTCCCTTTACTGGCACCTCTGACACTCTGCAAAAGCAGCATGGCCAGTCCCACTAGATCAGGGGTAGGCAATCTTTTTTGTTCGTTGTGCCGCTCAATAATTGTAAGTCTGACGACCCCTAAACTAGAGTCATATACTGTACTAAAAACCATAACACAGAAGTGCTGCCAACAGATGCTTTAGGACGCATGCGTTTACTTCTATTTCCTGGGACGCACCTGTACTTAGAAGCTATGAAAGTACATGTGCAGCCCCCAATTAGTGGTAAATGTATGTGTCGAGCAACGTATGGCACCATCCTTATTGTGAAAACACTATGTATCTAGATGCAGCTATATTCTTTGGCCACTGGAACTTTTACTTTGATATAAAAATGTATTCACATGGTGCGTTTTTGCACAAAAAAAAAAAATGCCTGAGTTTTCTGTGCAAAAACACATCCTCAATACAGAAAACATACCGTTATACAGAATAATGTCCCAAAGTGGCCCCTGCACACGATATATGTCCCATAGCAGCCCCTGCACACGGTATATGTCCCATAGCGGCCCCTGCATATGGTATTATGTCCCATAATGGCCGCTGCACACGGTATTATGTCCCATAATGGCCGCTGCACACGGTATTATGTCCCATGGCGGCCCCTGCACAAAGTATAATATTCTAACTTTTATAATATTCCAATTTTCGCCACTCTGAAAAGACCCCCGAGTATAATAATAGCAGTTTCGTTTGGTCCGATCGAAAATTCTGTGTGAGGGCTGCCCGTGCTAGGTAAATAAGCCTCGCGTGCCGGGGGTTGCCAATCCCTGCTCTAGATGTACACTACAGAAGCAAAAAAGTGCAGTGTTCCTTCCCTTATGAGCTCTGCTGTGTGGCCCAACAGCAGTTTACACATTGGCTAATCTGCTTAAAAGTATTAGGAGAGTATGTCTCTGATAACAAAGTGGGCACAATGTATTGGGCGCTGAAATGGCACATTTCTTTAAATATTTTAGCTTTCACATTGCACATTTATTTTTGAGAAGTACTTTTGAGCTTAAAATGATCACTATACCGCTTGAGAAATTCCTTCAGGGGTGTAGTTTCTAAAATGGGGTTATATTTTGAGGGTTATTTTTTTATTTTTACCTCTGCAATTTTTTGCCAATTTCAGGACATTTTTATTTTTGAGCCCTGTCGTATTTCCAGGAAAAGATTAGTGCCATATTTAGGGTGTTTCCAAAGTCAGGAAACACAAGCACTGACATTAAGCACTGAAATATAGCAGAGAAATTTTAAATTTTGCAACATCCACTCACTGTTCATTTCTTTTTGAAAAGCATCTATGATAATGATAATGATCTATGATAATGAAAATGATAACCCCTTGATAAATTTTTCGAGTGGTGCACTTTCCAAAATGAGATCTCTTCTTGGTACTCTCCACTACACTGGCATCTTAGTGTCCTTCATGTGTCATAGCAGATGAAAATGGCACTCATACATGTGGCGTATTTCCATAGTTGGAAAAAATTGCTTAACAAATTATGGGTGATTTTTCTCCTTTGACCCCTTGTAAAAATGAAAAAATTGTGCCTAAAGTGACATTGTATTGAAAACAGTGTTATTTTTCAGTTTCACGGCTCAATGTTAATACATTCTATGAAACACTTGTGGAGTCAGAATACTTACTTGATAAATTCATTGAGGTGTTGTTTCTTAAATGTAGTCATTTAATGGGGGTTTCCACTAATTTGGTATTGCAGAGGCTCTACAAAAACACCATACTGCCTGAAAACAATTCAAGCAAAATATACCCTTTTAACCAGTGGCGCTCATTTCCTTAGGCACCATGCCATGTACCCAAACATCCATATATAGTGGGGAAAAAAAGTATTTAGTCAGCCACCAATTGTGCAAGTTCTCCCACTTAAAAAGATGAGAGAAGCCTGTAATTGACATCATAGGTAGACCTCAACTACGAGAGACAAAATGAGAAAACAAATCCAGAAAATCACATTGTCTGATTTTTAAAGAATTTATTTGCAAATTATGGTGGAAAATAAGTATTTGGTCACCTACAAACAAGCAAGATTTCTGGCTCTCACAGACCTGTGACTTCTTCTCTAAGATGCTCCTCTGTCCTACACTCATTACCTGTAGTAATGGCACCTGTTTGAAATTGTTATCATTGCAATCCCTCGGTTGACTAAATACTTTTTTCCCCACTGTATGGGTTGTGATCGAGAGAAATTGCACAGCAAATTGTTATGCTGCCAGGCCCTATATTGTTTAGCACACTGGAATCAGATAGCTCTGATAAAAAAAAAAAACTCTTAATAAAAAGTGATCAAAGCAATAGACATTGCCCAAAATGGTATAACTAAAAAGTACATCTGGTCCCGCAAAAAAAGACGTTCTGTGCATCCCCATACATGGAAAAAAGTTACAGGTGTAAGAATGGGGTGAATCTAAGAAAAATTAGACTATTATTATTATTGTTTATTTATATAGCACCATTAATTCCATGGTGCTTTACATTTGCGGATTTACATACGGTACACCAGATATACAAAACAGATAATGCTAACAGAGACCAACTGGCACAGTGGGATAGAGGGCCCTGCCCGCAAGGGCTTACAATCTATGAGGGAAGAGGAAGAGAGACAGAAGGTGGGGGTAGAGGCTGTTCAGGTGGTGATGTGACAGTAGCATTATTGGAGGTTGTAGGTGAGTCTTCAGGGCCTTCTTGAAACTTGTGATTGTGTGGGACAGTCTTATGTGTCTTGGTAATGAGTTCCAGAGTATGGGGGATTACCGGGAGAAGTCTTGGAGACGTTTGTGTGAAGAGCAGATAAGAGCGGAGTAGGAGGTCTTTGGAGGATCGGAGGTTACGTGTGGGCAGGTGACGGGAGATTAGGTCGGAGATATATGGAGGGGACAGGTTGTGGATGGCTTTGTATGTCAGCATTAGTAATTTGAACTCTATTCGCTGGGCAACGGGTAGCCAGTGAAGGGATTGGCAGAGGGGGGGCGGCCGATGAAGAACGGGGGGAGAGGTGTATTAGGCGAGCAGCATATTTAAGGTGGACTGGAGGGGGGCGAGGGTGTTAGCTGGGAGGCCATGGAAAAGGGTGTTACAGTAGTCTAGGCGGGAGATTATGAGGGCGTGGACTAGCATCTTTGTAGTTTCAGGGGTGAGGAAGGAGCGGATTCAATGGATGTTCTTGAGTTGGAGGCGGCAGGAGGTGTTGAGGGTTTGAATATGTGGCTTGAAGGATAGGTCAGAGTCTAAGGTTATCCCAAGGCAGCGGGCTTGTGGAACTGGGGTGAGAGTGGTTCCATTAATTTTGATATATGGGTCAGGTAGGGGGGTCATGCGTGGAGGGGTGAAGATTATGATGAACTCCGTTTTCTCCATGTTGAGTTTGAGAAAGCTGGAGGAGAGAAAGGAGGCTACGGCTGCTAGACATACTGGGACTCTGGACAACAGGGAGGTAATGTCTGGTCCAGAGAGATATATTTGGGTGTCGTCAGCATAGTAATGGTAATGGAAACCGTGGGATTCTATGAGTTGGCCAAGGCCTAGGGTGTAGATGGAGAACAGGAGGGGTCCTAGGACAGAGCCTTGGGGGACATGTACAGAAAGAGGACGTGGCGGGGAGGTGGTGTGCGAGTGGGAGATGCTGAATGTGCGGTTGGTGAGGTATGAGGAGATCCAGGAAAGGGTCAGGTCTGAGATGCCAAGGGATGAGAGATCTTTTAGCAGGAGGAAATGGTCGACTGTGTCAAAGGCAGAGGAGAGGTCGAAGAGGAGGAGGACAGAATAGTGACGTTTGGCTTTGGCAGAAGGTCGTTAGTGACCTTGGTTAGGGCAGTTTCTGTGGAGTGATGGGGTCTGAAGCCTGACTGTAGTCTGTCAAAGAGCATATTGGATGAGAGATAGGAGGATAGTTCGGAGTGGACGTGTTGCTCCAGTAATTTTGAGGCGTACGGGAACAGTGAGATGGGGCGATAGTTAGCTGGAGAGGATGGGTCCAGGGAGGGTTTCTTAAGTATAGGTGTGACAGTAGCATGATTGAAGGCGGAAGAGAAGGATCCATTGGTTAGGGATAGGTTGAAGAGATGGGTTAGGGCAGGAGTAATGTCTTCCGAGAGTTTTGGGATGAGATGTGACTGGATTGGGTCGAGTGCACAGGAAGTGAGGTGGGATTTAGAGATTAGGGTGGAGAGCTTTTCATCAGTGATGGTGGAGAAACAGGTTAAAGATGAAGAGCCCCGAGCAGTTGGATAGAATGGTTGTTGGGGGTGTAGGGTGAGACTGTCTCTGATGGTGTAAATTTTGCTTTTGAAATAAGAGGCAAAGTCGTCGGCTGTGATAAGTGATGTCTGAGGGGGTACAGGAGGACGGAGAAGGGAGTTGAAGGTAGTGAATAGCTGTTTGGGGTTGCGGGATAGGGCAGATATTAGTGTGGTGAAGTAGACCTGCTTTGCAGAGGTGAGTGCATTCTTGAATGTGAAAACTGCCTCTTTATACCTAAGGAAGTCCTGGGAGTGGCTTTTCTTCCAGAGGCTTTCTGCAACCCGTGAGGCACGTCTCAGTTTTTTAGTCAGGTCAGTGTGCCAGGGCTGCCTATTGATCGGCCGGGTTCTGGTGTTAGTGAGAGGGGCCACAGAGTCAAGGGCTGAAGTAATGGTGGTATTGTAGAAGTCAGCGGCGGTATCTGTGTCCTGGAGTGAGGATATGTCAGCGAGCGGTCGGAGAGAGTTTGAGAACGTGCGGATGTCAAGGCGATTACGGTTCCTGCGAGGGCGTGTTGGTTTAGGGGTTGGGGGTTCAATTACAGAGGAGAGGTTGACTAGAGAGCAGAGGCGGGTGAATATGAGGTCCAGCGTGTGCCCTTTTGTGTGGGTGGCAGAGGAGGACCATTGAGAGAGGTTAAAGGAGGTAGTGAGTGACAGGAGACTGGAAGCAGAGGGGTGGATTGTGTTAATGGGGATGTTGAAATCACCCATGATGATGGTGGGGGTGTCTGTGGATAGGAAGTGCATTAGCCAGGTGGTGAAGTGGTCGATAAAGGCAGCAGTAGGTCCTGGCGGTCGATATATGACGGCCAGTTGAAGGTTGGAGGGCGAGTAAATGCGAACAGAGTGCACTTCAATGTAGGGGAGGGTGAGAGCAGGTATCGGTTGGATTGGGGCAAAGTAGCAATCTTCAGACAGGAGTACACCTACGGCACCGCCGGGTTTATTGTTGGGGCGGGGAGTGTGCGAGAATTGCAGACCTCCATAAGAGAGGGCAGCAGGGGAGGTGGTGTCTGAGGGTGTTAGCCACGTTTCTGTGAGACCCAGAAATGATAATTTATGAGAAATGAAGAGGCCATGGATGTAGTCAAGTTTGTTGCATACAGAGCGAGCATTCCATAGTGCACGGGGAGTGTGTGGGGAGGGGCAGGGGCGGCTAAGATAGGTGTAAGATTTAGGGGCTTCCGTGCGCTGCTGCCGGTTGTGCGGAAAGATCTGACAGCAGGGAGGTGCTGGGGCGGTCCATGATTAGGAGATATGTCGCCAGAAGTGAGGAGTAGCAGGGAGAGTGATAGCAGGTGCAAGTAGGAGAGAGTGTGGGGTAGTTGTGTGTCTCTGGGGCGGAAAGCTTGCAGGTGTGTGAGTAGCTGTACAGAGAAGGTGAGATGTTGGGGTAGAATATATGGAGAGATAAAGATATTCTTAGTGACATGGCTGGTTTGAGGTGGAAAAGTGGTTTTTACAAGTATGGGAAGAACAACAGTGAATATAGTGAGAAGCATTTCTATAGTTTATAACTAAGCGTCCTTTTAGTGGCTTGTTACCTTCTGTTCCAAGTCTGGCCTAAGTCTGGTCTATACATTTAGAAACTGCACTTGGAAAATGCGCTGCTCAAGGTCATAGCTGACCACTGGCCGCAAATTTATACTAACTGGCAATACATTTGTTTCATGTGTATCAGGTGTGAATAGGGGATGTGGAACCATGCAGATAGAATCAGAAACATCAGGAAGGCATAGGTGAGAAGTCAGCAGGGGAAAGGAGACAGTGGTTTCAAAGTTAATACATTAACAAAGTGGAAGACACATACCAGCAGATAGATAGAGATATAATTAACACAGCAGCAGATGTATATTTGAATGGAGGGGCAAGATCAGTATAGACTACAGATGACATGTCATTTTGGCTGCACAGTGGAGCGCCATAAAAACAAAGCCAGTAAGAAAGTCGTACAAATGCATTTTTTTTCCAATTCCACCCAATTCTGAATGTTTTTCCAGCTTCCCAGTGCATGGTACGGAATAATAAATGGTACCATTACAAAGTACAATTTGTCCTGCAAATATTAAGCCCCCATACTGCTCTGTGAACTGAAAAATAAAGACGTTATAGGGTTTGGAAGACAGGCATTAAAAAAAAAAAAATTCCTCAGTCACAGGATATAGGAGGAAAACAGTGTTCCTTAAATTATAGTTTCTCGCTTATTTCACTGGGGGACACAGCACCATGGGTATAGACCTTGTCACTAGGAGACTGACACTAGGGAAATGAAAGCTGTTGGCTCTGCCTCCAGGCTATACCCTGCCACAGCACTGTGCATGAATTTAGTTTTAAACCTAGTGTCATAGGAGGCAGACACGACCTGCCTCAGGTCTTCTGTCTTGCATCGTTTTTATTTTTACTTTTCTTTCAGGTGCAGGGGGTTTGCAGCGTGTACGCCACACTAGTCGTACCCTCCTGCAGGCGCCGCGCTCTGCAAAAGTGCGCCTCGCCGGTCACCCAGACTCAACTCGCCGCATCGGCGGCCGGAGTACCTGTGGCCCCACTCACACGTGTGAAGTCCTACCAAGGGAGTGACCCTGCGGCGCCTGAAGACGCCAGACAGGTGAGTATGAGAAGAGTAGAAGACAGGTGAGTATGAAAGTTACCTCAGCCCTTCTCCTCCTCCACCTCAGGCCCCACTGAGCCCCTCAGTGCCCCTCCCTGGGAAAAAATAGCATGGGTCCTGTTTAGGGGGGCATCACAGGGACCCCCAGAGATGGGCCTTAAATTTTAGCAAATAAGCCCCTTTTTTCTGGGGCGTTTTTGGGCCTTCTGGTTGCTCCCACCGAGTGGCCCCCGTCGTGGGGGCACCTGGTTTCCCCCCACCTTCGTGAGGGGACCCCCTTTCCTGGCCCCCCGGTACCTTTCCCAGGCCTCCGTCGGGACTTCTATAGTTCGCGGCTGCATCTCGCCACCGACGGTGCCTCACGGCCGGCCGCATTTCTACGAGGCCTGGCTGGGAACTAGGCCGCAACTAGGTCCGCCCCTTTCCCGGGCTTTTCTGGCATCCAGACTCCGCCTGGGGCCTTCCATTCGCCAGGGGGCTGTCCTGGCAAGCCATCCAGCCTGCCCAGTAGCTACTGAGCCTGTATTACCAGGGGAAGGGCTTTGCTCACCTCAGAATCACTTTTTATTTTCTTCTTGTCTTTTTGGCTTGCTGGGACAGCGGGGATTCCTCTTACTCTCCTCACAGCTCCCTGGAAGACATTGCACCTGTGGAGCCCTCTCTGCAGCAGTTGGTGAGCGGCCATCTTTTGCAATCTGGTAGGCTAACCCCCAGGTTACCCCTAATTTCCATGGGCCCTCTCTGCTTTGTCACTCACCCTCCGGCCCCTCTGGTTCCGTCACGTTATTATACGTGCGCCTGCTGTATCAAAAACAGTTGCCATGCGGACAGCCTGAGCCCATGTGCTCTCTCTGCCTTCCGCCTCAGCTAATCAGGAACCTCTTGGCTCCTCTCCGGTTCTTCCATCCCCGGATTGGGCAGCCTCCCTCAGCTTGGCCATGGTGTCCTTACCAGACTTAACTAGTCAGTGCTGGAAACTTGGAATGGCTGCTTTCCCAGATCGCCGCTCAGTCGGTGGTTTTTAGGGCTCTCCCTGGACACCCTTATAGTTCCCGTCGCAGCTCCAGGAGCTATCCTCTCAAAGGACCAGGAAGTCTTCCTACAGTTCACGGTCCGCCACCCCTTCCTCTGGGCACTCCCCAGATAGGGACTCAGCTCGTGGCTCCACTCCGACAGGCGGATCCCTGCCTCCCCCTGCTCTGTCTGCTTACCTGGGGATGCCTCTGACTCCGACTCAGAGCTTCAGCTAGGCTCATCTATATCTTCTGCTAGCCAGGAGTCATCCATGCGGTAGAGATACCCTACAGATCTCTGAGGACCCGGACCCATCCTCTCAAGTGGACATCTCCTTCTGCCACAGGGTGTTTGATCATATCTTGAGGACACAGTGACTTCTCCCTGGAGCATCTTCTGTCTTTTACTAGGAAGTCAGGAAGGAAGGACATCCCTTCCCTTGACCTGTTTGTCTCCAAGTGGAGGGTGAGCTCAGGCAGTTCTGCCAGGCTATGCTGTGACACATGTCTCTAGCTCTCCCTGGCTGGCAATGATGAACATCTGAGGTAAAGGAAGCAGGTTGCTCCAGTGGTGCAATCGATTAACGTGCGGTACTTATATATCAGTAACTAGTGAGCGCAAGTCGACCTGTCTTGACATCTTGTCAACGAGCCACCCCATGTGTCCCGTCCTATCATTCAGAGCCTCCCGCGGTGGATCCCGTGATAGTTAGGCTCTCCAAGGCTTCTATTCTGCCTTCAGAGGACTTTGCCTACCTCAGTGATCCCTCGGAGTGAGATCGAATTGCTTCTGTTGTATTGTTTGCAATGCAGAACTGATACATTGCATTGTCCTAAATGCTGGCTGTTGTATTGCTGCAAGAAGGTGGATTCCCTCGCCAGGGTGGCCTTCGTAGTGGTTGATTTCTCCCTGCGGCCCTCCTTCGCTGCCTCCTGGGTCATCAGGGCCTGCTTTTCCTGGGCCAGACAGCTTCAATCAAACCTCCCTGATGGAGCTTCCCTCCAGGGCCTCCAGATGCTCGTCTCTGAGATCCTGAACGCTTGCAAATAACTGGAGAAGCCTCCCAAATCTGCCAAGGTGGCTGCCAACGTAGTGGCTATCCGCCATTGGATTCGTTGTGGAATACGGAGTCCGCCTCCAAGAAGGCGAACGCAGCCCTTTTCCCTTTCCAGGTCGACCTGGGCTGAATTGTTGTCAAAGGCATCGAGAAGCTTATCCCTGTGGCCACGGGGGAATAGATTCTTCCTCCCTCAGAGGCGTCCTATGTGTCAGCCGTTCTCCTGTTCCAGAAAGCTTCTTTCAAGTCAAGGCCTCCCTGGCGGGTCTGCACCGAGTCATCCAGGTGTTAAGATTCAGATGCAAGGTAAGGAATGTACTGGTCTACAGGAGAGCAGCAGCAAAAATGGACTAACAACTGCGAGCAGTAGAAAATGCTACTTAAAGGCAAAATACTACTGCGAGCCAAGACCGGCCTCAGACGCCTTCACCAGAGCTCCTCGCAAGAAGAGTTGGATTTTCGCTGAATCTGAAGACCGGAATTGTCGCCAGAACCAAAAGTGTATTACAAATAAATGCACTGCAGTAGAGGCCTAACCAAATCCACACACACTACTCACAGGGACAGAGAAAACAGAATGGTCGACAATCACGGATCAGCAGCTGAGGAGGGCAACACAGATCCAAATCACGAGACGGAGACAAATCTGGGAAACAAGCCAATAGTCAGAACCGATCAGGAATGCCAGAACAAAATCACAAGACAAAAGAGGAATCCAGGTACACAGCCAACAGTCAGGTATAGGAGCAGTCAAATCAAAGTCAGGTGCTTAGCAGGAGTTTGGAAATTGATAGCCAGCAAAGCTGAGTGATGAGGGAGTGGTTTAAATAGGCCTGGTCAGGAAGCTTCCCTATGTTGTCATGGCAACCTTAAAGCAGCAACATCTAATCCTAACAGAAAGCTTCCTTATGTTCACATGGCAACCTTAAAGCGGCAACAACAGATGCCACATTCCTGACACCAGCCTTCCTCTTCCTAGCCCTCCTCGACATGAAGTTTTTTTCCCCTCTCTGGGCATCTCAAGTGGCGGGACCTCTGGGTCCTGGGCCTGAGAGGTGGTGTCGTCCGGCTACTCCAGCTATCGCTGGAGTCTCTTTGCCTTCCCTACGTCGGACAATCCAGGCTGTCTCCAATCTCCAGCGGCAGGGAGTCAGCGTCCCCGTTCCAGCTTTAGAGCGTATCCTAGGTTGCTATTCCTACCTGTTCTCCATTCCCAAGAAGGATGGGTTCCTTCGTCCCATCATGGACCTGAAAGGGCTCAACAGGTTCGTCCATGTCTGCAAGTTCCGTTGTAATCTATGTAGTCTGTGGTGCCATCCCCGGAGGTGGGAGAATTCTTCGTTCATCTACATCATTGCGCTGTGCCATCAGCGGGTTTCTTCCTTTTGCGGTGGATCCTTGACCTTTCCAGGTGTCACTCTCTCCTTCGGGCTGGCCTCTGCTCTCTGGGTTTTTTTTTACTCAGTGATGGCGTCTCTCATGGCCATTCTCCGCGCCAGAGGTGTTGCCGTGTTTCCAGACTTGGATGATCTCCTGGTGAAGCCCCTCCAGGTCAGACAATCTGACCAGCTTGTGGCTCACCTTGGTCCTTCTTAGCCGGTTCTGCTGGCTCATCAATGAGGATGTCTCGTGCCCTCTAAGCACATGGAATCCGGGACATGATCCTCTACTTGCTCTAGGGTGTGATTCTCCTCCCGGAGGCCAAGATCCTGAGGTCATATGTGTCCCACCTTCAGAGGTACTCTCCTTTCTCTCTTCGTTTCGGCATGTGGGTCTTGTGCATGATGGCCTCGACCTTCTAGGCTGTACCTTTCATTCACTTACTCTGTCGTCCTCTCCACTTAACGATTCCGGCCTGCTTCGACAAATCGCCGGACAGCCTCATCTTCTTGGTTCTCTTTCCTCCTTGGTTCGCCGAGAGATTCTTTAGTGTATCTCCTCCCCAAGAATTTCTCAAGGGAAGTCCTTCTTCCCCTCTGTTGGTAGGTGATTCCCACTGACGCCAGTCTCCCCTGCTGGGGAGTGGTCCTCGATGCTTTGACTGTTCAGGGCCTGTGGTCCAGGGCTATCTTATCTGCCCTTTCTCCTTGGACCTCTCTTCTCCAAGGACATCTGGTCACAGTGCAGACTGACCTCTCCTCCATGGTCGCCTACTTGAACCCTCAGCGGGGCAGCATGAGCTGTGCAGCCTTAGTAGAAGCCTCACAATCTCTTCCTTGGGTGGAGCGCCTCGTTCTAGCTCTTTCGGTGGTCAACCTTTTTTCTGGCCTGGACCACTGGGTGGCAGACTACTTCAGTAGAGAAAATATTGCTCCGGGCGAGGGTCGCTTTATCAGCAGATCTTCCTTCAACTGTGCTCCCGCTGTGGTGTGACAGACGTCGACCTTTTTTTGCCTCCGCCAGAACCACAGATTCCGGGCTAAATTGCCAGGTCTCTGGATCCTCGAACCATCACCGCTGATGCTCTTGTGAGTTCAGTTTTTCGCTTCCTCTTCTCCCTCGTGTCCTCCAGAATCTCAAGACCAAGGGGGTTCAAGCTATCCTGGTTGTACCAGATTACGGGCCTGGTACGTGGATCTCATGTTCCTGTTAGGGGATGCTCCTTGGCCTCTTCCTCTGCTGGTTGACCTTCTGTCTCAAGGACCGCTGTTCCACCCCACCTTGACTCAGCTGCGTTCACGGCGTGGCTGTTGAATCCGAGGTTTGAGGCGTCGTGTTTTTTTTGGAGTTTGTTATCCTAACATACTCAAGGCCCAGAAATTCCAGATAGCTTAGATCTGCCATCAAACGTGGAAGGCTTACGTCCACCGTTGGGAAAGTAGTGATTCTCATCGGATCTTCCCCAGTCTGGTCTGGATCAAGGTCTTAGTCTTTTTCCCTTTTAAAGACTTTCCTACAGGAGTGCCACTCTTGGAACCCTTGGATCCGTGGGATCTTAACCTCGTCTTTAAGGTGCTTCAGGTTCCCCCCTTCGAGCCTTTGATATCCCTTTTTTGTCTTCTGTCCTGGTAGATCGAATTCCTAGTGGCCATTACCTCCATCCCTAGGGGTCCCGAATTGGCTGCCCTTTTTTCGGCAGCCTCCCTTTCTGGTCCTCCACAAGGATAAGGTTTTCCTCCGTCTGCCACAGTCTTTTTTTGCTTAAGGTGGTTTTCCTCCTTCCACATCGACGACTTGGTCTTGCCCTCTTTCTGCTCAGTCCCCAGGCATCCATGTGAATGCTTGCTCTTCCCTGCCCGGTTGTTGCCCGGGTGATTTGCATGTATACTGTCCCTCACGGATCCTTTCTGTTGTTTGGACGCTTTGCTCGTTCTCCCTGAGTGCCCTTGCAAGGGTCTGCCTGCTTCCAGAGTTCCCATCTTCCGATGGCTTTGGTCTGAGATTAGGGAGACCTATCAGTTTAAGGGTATGGCTCTGCCTTTCCGTGTGACAGCTCTCTCCTCTAGAGCTGTTGGAGTTCCCTGGGCCTCCAGCATCAGGCTTCTGCTTCCCAGGTCTAAGGGTCTGGTCACGTTTATGCCACGGATCTGCACTTCACAACTGCGTAGCCATCAATGAAGT
This sequence comes from Leptodactylus fallax, assembly GCA_947044405.1. NCBI lineage: Eukaryota > Metazoa > Chordata > Amphibia > Anura > Leptodactylidae > Leptodactylus > Leptodactylus fallax. Next base: position 320,149 of record CAMRHE010000868.1, on the reverse strand, counting down.
CACTCTAATAGAATGGTGTTAGTGGATTTTATTTTTATTTAGCCCTAATTGGGTGTTTTTTGCTGTTTCATTTTTTAAAATATTAATAAAAGTGAAGTTTTAGACATTGGAGTCTCCAATACTTCTTTCTGTGAATTGGTCAATTTATGAGGAGACGGGTTATCGTTAAAAGTCAGTGAAAGTATAGAAACAGCATAACACAGCTGAGCTATACTGCTTCCAAAAGGTACTCGAAAGGAAAACCGTGTAGCTAATTGTTCTACGCTGTTTTCATAGCTCCCATTCACCTATATGGGAGTTAAAGAAACAGGGTACAGCTGCACTTCTCATCTTTTTCCATAAGTCTTGCCATGGTGGTCGAAATTTGTGAGCAGTTATTCCCATTTCGGCAGCAATTTGAACAGACGGGGATAATAATTTAACATTTACTGTTTAGTTATTTTTAAATTATTAGGAGGTATAAGCAGGAATAAATTCCAGCCTGACACCTATGATGTTGTCATTTTACACTAATATGAAAATGGCCTAAGGTAGATGTATTGAAAAAAATTTCCAGTTTGACTATGTTCAACATTGCTTCAGACTAAAAAAAAAAAAATAACTAAAAAATTTAGGAGCCAAATAGAATTTCTTTTTCCAAATGTAACCCCTTCCATACTATTACGTCACACTGAGCATATAGTTTTTTCTTTTTCAATTCAAAGTTTATTGGTTTTCAAAAAGACATAAAATACAGTGACAACAGATAGCTGCAATGGCAGCAGCAACATTTTATACTGTAGATAACAGGGAGATCCTCGAGTAGAGGCCAGAGGACAAGAAGAGGAGGGGAAGGGGAGAAGAAAGGAGGAGGAAGGGAAAGGAGCTGTGAGACAACAAAAACAAAACAACTTACAATGATAGGGAAGAAAGAAGGAGAAAAAAAAGGGGGGGGGGGGGGAATATACAGCAACAGTATCCAGGTCTAGGGGAGGACCCCAGGGGTGCAAGCTATCAAAAAAATTTTATCAGAAAGAGCAATAAAACTCCAGAAGGAGCAAAGCCAGAGGGTCAAGAATAGTCCTAAACAGATAACCCATCAGTTAGCTATAAAAGCCAGAGCACACTGAGCGTATAGTTAACGCTCAACGTGGTAATAGTATACATTTATGCTGCAGACACAGGAGCTGACTTCTGTGTCTTGGCTGTATTTCACAGTTGAGACCTGGGACTAGCCACTGAAGTCAGAAAATACTCTGACTCCGGTGGCTTGACCCCTCAGTCAGATACCGTGATCAATAGTGATCACGGCATCTGGGTGGTTTAAGTGCAAGATTATTCCAAACACCAGCCCTCAGACTGTGGAGTCCGTGGGATTGCCATGCAATGGCCTCCTGGCTGCCTATCCCTATTGCACATAGGAAGCTACAGTGGGGAAAAAAAGTATTTAGTCAGCCACCAATTGTGCAAGTTCTCCCACTTAAAAAGATGAGAGAGGCCTGTAATTGTCATCATAGGTAGACCTCAACTATGAGAGACAAAATGAGAAAACAAATCCAGAAAATCACATTGTCTGATTTTTAAAGAATTTATTTACAAATTATGGTGGAAAATAAGTATTTGGTCAATAACAAAAGTTCATCTCAATACTTTGTTAGATATCCTTTGTTGGCAATGACAGAGGTCAAACTTTTTCTGTAAGTCTTCACAAGGTTGGCACACACTGTTGCTGGTATGTTGGCCCATTCCTCCATGCAGATCTCCTCTAGATCAGTGATGTTTTGGGGCTGTCACTGGGCAACACTGACTTTCAACTCCCTCCAAAGGTTTTCTATGGGGTTGAGATTTGGAGACTGGCTAGGCCACTCCAGGACCTTGAAATGCTTCTTACGAAGCCACTCCTTCGTTGTGCTGGCGGTGTGCTTGGGATCATTGTCATGCTGAAAGACCCAGCCACGTTTCATCTTCAATGCCCTTGCTGATGGAAGGAGGTTTGCACTTAAAATCTCACGATACATGACCCCATTCATTCTTTCATGTACACGGTGTAGTCGTCCTGGTCCCTTTGCAGATAAGCAGACCCAAAACATGATGTTGCCACCCCCATGCTTCACAGTAGGTATGGTGTTCTTTGGATGCAACTCAGCATTCACTCTCCTTCAAACACGACGAGTTGTGTTTCTACCAAACAGTTCTATTTTGGTTTCATCTGACCATATGACATTCTCCCAATACTCTTCTGGAACATCAAAAAGCTCTCTAGCAAACTTCAGACGGGCCCGGATATGTACTGGCTTAAGCAGGGGGACACGTCTGGCACTGCAGGATCTGAGTCCCTGGCAGTAGCCATTGTTACATTAGTCCCAGCTTTCTGAAGGTCGTTCACTAGGTCCCCCCGTGTGGTTCTGGGATTTTTGCTCACCGTTCTTGTCATTATCATTTTGATCCCACGGGGTGAGATCTTGCGTGTAGCCCCTGATCAAGGGAGATTATCAGTGGTCTTGTATGTCTTCCATTTTCTAATTATTGCTCCCATAGTTGATTTCTTCACACCAAGCTTCTTGCCTATTGCAGATTCAGTCTTCCCAGCCTGGTGCAGGTCTACAATTTTGTTTCTGGTGTCCTTCCACAGCTCTTTGATCTCCACCATAGTGGAGTTTGGAGTGTGACTGTTTGAGGTTGTGGACAGGTGTCTTTTATACTGATAACAATGTCAAATAGGTGCCATTACTACAGGTAATGAGTGGAGGACAGAGGAGCCTCTTAAAGAAGAAGTTACAGGTCTGTGAGAGCCAGAAATCTTGCTTGTTTGTAGGTGACCAAATACATATTTTCCACCATAATTTGCAAATAAATTCTTTAAAAATCAGACAATGTGATTTTCTGGATTTGTTTTCTCATTTTGTCTCTCATAGTTGAGATCTACCTATGATATAGATTACAGGCCTCTCTCATCTTTTTAAGTGGGAGAACTTGCACAATTGGTGGCTGACTAAATACTTTTTTTTTCCCCACTGTATGTGTGATGTACTGCACAGGAGATCCCTGGTTGAAGTCCCCTTGTGGGACAGGAAAAAAAAGTGAAAAAAAAAGTTTAACTCCCTAAGGACACAGCCTAAAACTACCTTAAGAACAAGGCCTTAGTTTTCAAATCTAGTATGTGTCACTTCTATCTGGTAATAACTTTGAGACGCTTTGACTTACCTAAGTGATATTACGATTGCTTACCCATGACACATTATCAATGGAAAGAGTGCCATTTGGCTTTTGGACAGCAGATTTTGCTTTAATAGTTTTCATGTGCCATGTTGCATTGCAATGCAATGGAAACCCCCAAAAAGTAACCCCATTTTGTAAACTGCACCCCTCACAGAATTTATTAAGAGGTATAGTGCACAGTGTAGTCCTGTTTCACACATTTTATTAACATTGAGATGTAAAAATGAAAAGCTAGTTTTTTTTCCAATAATGATTACGGCGATAACTAATTTAGGCTAAGTCCCCACGTTGTGGAAAAGCAGCTTTTTTTGTTGCAGATTTTGTTGCGGGTTTTTTGAGCCAAAGCCAAGAGTGTATTGAGCAAAAGGTAGAAGTATTAATAGCTTCCTTTATATTTCCCATTCTTTTTGTAGACATTCTTGGCTTTGGCTCAAAATACCGCAGCAAAATCTCCAATGAAAAAAGATGCGTTTCCGCAACATGGGGCATTACATTGTTTTTTTATGTGTAATTTTACAGAACAAAAACCCATTTGGGGACATAAATGAATTGGTTTTGCATCGCCATCTTCTGAGAGGCGTAACATTTTTATTTTTTAGTTGACAGATTTTTGTTGGCACTTTTTGATCACTTTTTATGCTTTTTATACACTTTTTATATTGTGTGAGACAAGATGTCGAAAAATCTTCATTTATGGAGTTTTCTTTGCGGATGCGGTGATACCAAATATTTATTGTTTTTATTACTTTTAGTACTCATTTTATATATGAAAGGGCCATTTTTTGTGCTTTATTAATTTTTTTTTAACACATTTGATTTTTTTTGTTTACATTTTTTTGATGTCCCACTAGGGGACTTGAACCAGAAATTTTCTGATTGCTGGTTCAGTAGTATACACTGCAATACATAGGATGACTTCCTCTTCTTTAGGCAGAATCAATCAGATATGTGACTGGCAGCCAGGGGTCACTGATCAGACCGGGATAATCGCCCCTAACCGTAGACAAAATGGGAGATGTCACTCAAGCAATGGCAGGAGGAGCTAGACAGCAGTTAGCGTTGATTAGAACAGACAGTGAAGCCCCAGCAGAAGAAAAAACACCCCTAAATCCCTTTCAGCTAATTTGTATAAGAATAAAACCCGTGAGTTTTATGAAAATGGAGCTGCACTACTGAAAGACATATTTGGAAACTATAGAAGCAGTCCTACAAGGTACTGTTATTAATTTGATACTGATTTTACTGTTGGCAGACTCCCTATTACCCTTTCCTGACATCCGCCGTACTATTACAGTGGATGTTGGGTATTTAAATATGGTGGCCGCATAGGGGCTGAGTGGCCATCATAGCTGCCGGGTCTGTGCTGTATAATAGTGTTAACACCACAGGCCCAATATTTGTAGATGCATGGGCGCCGACATTTTCTTGCAAATCACTGTAGCCTGGAAAGAGATTCGCTCCCAGGTTTCTCTGTTATTGATTTGTATGCGAGACTGCTCTATGCAGCCTGTCATACAGAAGCCTGTATTTTGCAGTGCAATTGCATTAGTGGTCAGAACCCATAGGTTTTAAGACCCCTAGAGGGTCTAATAAATGCAGAAAAAAAAATGATAGGGAATTAAAAATTCTAATTACCCTCCTTTCCTTAGAAGACATATAAAAGTACTGAAATACTGTGAAACAAATACACATTTTTGTGTCCAAAAACGCACAGTCTACAAACTTAATTGAAGAGAGACAAACTTCTGTTTTTTCGCTGTTTTGACTCAAATAAAAATTTTAATACAAAGCAATTAAAACAGACATTGCCTAAAATGGTATACCTAAAAACTACATCTGGCCCTGCAAAAAAAAAAAACACCCTGTGAATCCCCGTACAGAGAAATATAAAAAAGTTACAGGTGTCAGAATATGGATTTGGATTTTTTTTTAAAAAGAACGTCACAGGTCGATTTGGGACACCAAACCACCCACAGGTCCTTATAGACCCACAGGTCCTTATAGCCATCTGTGCCCACAATTAAAAAAAATAAACCATTATACTTACCAAGAGAAGAGTGTGATGAGTCTCACTGGAATAATTTCTGGTGCTCCTGACAACTGTGCAGTTCTTCAGTGAAGCGGCGGACGTACACCCCGGCTTCACTGCGCAAGTGCAGGAGGTATGGGACATGCACACTGAAGCTGAGGTATACTCCTCTGACTTCCGTGAAGAACTGTGGCTTTTTTTATTTTTATTACAGAGCGATTTGGGACACTAAACCCCTGGTTTATAAGGACCTTTGGGTGGTTTAGTGTCCAAAATCACCCTGATAGATTCCCTTTAAGGGGTTAAAACATAAATGAAACTAAATAAATGTGGTATTCCTGGAATAGTCCGGACCCACAGAATACAGATGAAATGTAATTTTGACTGCACAGTGAATGCCATAAAAATGGAATGGAATAATAAATGATACCATTACTAATTTCAATTTGTCCTGCAAACTTTAAGGCCTCATATGGCTCTATGAAATGAAAAATAAAAAGTTATGGGGTTTGGAAGGCAGGGCGTCAAAAATAAAAATCAAAAAATGCCTGCAGCATGAAGAGGTTAACGTGGAAATCTTGAATGACTTATGATATACTCAGAGGTGCAACGTGAAGCTTGGACCTCAATGCAAAATATGTGATGGGGGCGCCCACTTACTATGTGCTATATGATACTAGTATCTTCTTATGTTGTAGAGAGGTCTTTGGGCCCCCTGAAGGTCCAGGGTCCAATAGCATTTGCTACCTCTGCACCCCCTATAGCTATGCATCTGGCTATACTGTATGAACAGTGGTAATTTGTTTGCTCACAATGATGCATTTGTTTTTCCCATGAATGGGGTTTGCCGTGTCTATGTTAACATTTTTGGTTATGTTCACTTTTCCAGAGTCTCCGTTGCATTGTCCGCCTGAAAATCAGTGGAGGAAAAAGTCCTACACAGAGGACTGTTTCCTCCACCGGTTTCAGTTTTAAAATAACGGACACCCGCCAGACCCCATTATAGTCAATCTCTGTGTGTATCCTCTTTTTGTGGTCCTCCAACAGACCAGAACAGTGGTTAGGTGATGCTAGTGTGAACCAGTGACAGAAAATGTAATTAAAATGCTTGTTAAATTAAAAAAATGGCAAAGTTTGTTCATCTCACTATCAATGAAAACGCCGACCCATCTCGCTAAAAACAAATCCCCACACATCTTGTTTAACAGAAAAACAAAAAAGTTTTGGTCTCTCAGAACACTCTTAGAATTTATTTATTTTGTGCAAAAGCATACCTCCCAACTTTCAAAGAACAGAAAGAGGAAGAAAATGTGCGGCACGACAAATTTAGCTCCACTCACTTTTACGTTGACTCCACCCATTCTCATACATTTTTCTTCCGGACGCAGATGAGTTGAAACCGGGACATGCCTCCCCCCGACCGGGACAGCGGGACAAGACCTACAATCTGGGACGGTTGGGAGGTATGCAAAAGTAGTAACACATTAAAAAAGCGACATATATTTGGTATAATTTTAATAGCACTAACACCTCACCCCATGTGCCAGAATGAGACTGTCTGGTTTTGTGATTTCACCTCTGCTTTGCTCTATCTATCTGTCTCAAGAATATGAAGTTTATTACACTGTCATACTACTCAAGACAATTGACTCGCCCATTCCTGACAGATGTTTTATGTTTTAAGCTGTTTTATCAGAGTTTATGCACAGCGGCGCCAAACACCTTCAGACCAGGGTGAGGCGCTGTAGGACCTGTAGTACTGTCTATTAGTACTTTCTATGGAGTGGGCGGAGCTAGGGAAAGGGGTAAAGAAGCGCGCGAAGCTTCGTGTGAAAGGCCGTGGTTGAATCGCTGTAGTAATGGCTACCCGCTCTAAGAAAAGAAAGCGCACTGAGGTAGTGGAGGTTTCTGAGGAGAAGAAGGCAAAAGAGGTCACCTCTGCTGACCACGGGCAGCGCATTGTGATTGAGCACTGGTCAGTGTGTTTGTAATGTGGTGGTTGTTATTTAAAGGGGATGTCAAGTTGTTGTGTTTTGTTTATTTACTAATATATACACACACACCATGTGGCTATAGCTTGAATGAAATAAAAATGCTTACATTGATATAAAATGATGAAACCTTACAGTCACTGACTACTATAGTGACATTGCTACACCCGGGGTGCAGAGACTAAAGGAAAAGTTTCAGTGTGGGGGTCTGATAGGTGAGGCATATTTCTGAACTTCCAGTAGTTTGTAGTTTCCCTTCTATCTTTCTGCAGCGTTCAAGTCACCTTTTTAAACACCTAAAAATACAGCTAAGGCTATGTTCACATCTGTGTTGGGGTGTCTGTAGTCTATGGGGTCCTCAGGTAAATTTTTTTTTTTTTTTTTTTTTTTTTAAGGATGTTCTCTTTGATGGAGAGATGTATACTAGTGTAATGCTGGGTGAATATATAAGTTGGTGTCTCTGCACCTAATCCGTTCTGTGATCTGTCAAAAGATCATAAAAACTTATTAAAACTGATTGTTTAAAAAAAACCCATTGACTTCAATGGGTTTAGAAAACCATCCATAGGTGGATGTTTGGAGCATTTCTGTCGTTTATTCGCTCTTTTAATGGAGACAAAAGTCAGACTTTGGAAGAGGTGTTTCAGGCTTTTTTAATCCCTTGTCATTCCATGCACCTAACTATAAAATTTTTATTTATTTAAATGCGCTCTCCATATACTGAAGCATAAATACATTGTAAAATGTTACCCTGTATAAGCCATGCCAACATATATCTTTGTTTTGTTTTTTTAGCACCAGCTGACGAGTTTACGGACGAGTGGCAGGTGAAGTGGAAACGGCCCTCCTAAGTATTTTTCCTGAAGTAAAAATTGAGAAAAACCCCATAAAACCCAGAAGGGGAAGCTTTGAGGTGACCCTGCAGAATCCTGATGGACAGAGTAAGTTATGCCTTCTCTTTAAGGTTAAGGCTCCAGATTTTTTTTATTTATTTTTTTTAATAAACTATCAAAATCTAGTAGTGGCTACAAAAGGAATGGGAAATATCTAGGAAGTACATATACTACTCTCTTCTGCGCAGTGCACTCCTGGCTTTGGCACTAAAAATACTGCAGCAAAATCTAGCCTAAAACTCCTTATAATGATGAAAAGGAGGGTGAATCATAGGAAACTACAGAAAAATAAATGCAGACTACTAATGGACTATTTTCCATGAATGGAACTCAATTATGTGCAAGAGTCCTTAGGGTAAGTAGACACAGGAATTTGCCATGGATTTGGAGCGGATTCAGTGGCAGATTCTGCCTCCCATTGTTTGCAATGGGAAACAGATTGCAGCAGGGTGCTGAAAACAAATAAGCGTCCAGCTATATTTTGCTGTGGCTCTACAGTCATGGCCAAAAGTTTTGAGAATGATACAAATATTAATTTTTACAAAGTCTACTGCTTCAGTTTTTCTAATGGCAATTTGCATATACTCCAGAATGTTATAAAGAGTGATCAGCTTAACAGCAATTACTTGCAAAGTCAATATTTGCCTAGAAAATGAACTTTATCCCCCAAAACACATTTCAACATCATTGCAGCCCTGCCTTAAAAGGACCACCTAACATCGTTTCAGTGATTGCTCCATTAACACAGGTGTGGGTGTTGATGAGGACAGGGCTGGAGATCAATCTGTCATGATTAAGTAAGAATGACACCACTGGACACTTTAAAAGGAGGCTGGTGCTTGCCATCATTGTTTCTCTTCTGTTAACCATGGTTATCTCTAAAGAAACACGTGCAGTCATCATTGCACTGCACAAAAATGGCCTAACTGGGAAGAGTATTGCAGCTAGAAAGATTGCACCTCAGTCAACAATCTATCGCATCATCAAGAACTTCAAGGAGAGAGGTTCCATTGGTGCCAAAAAGGCTCCAGGGCGCCCAAGAAAGACCAGCAAGCGGCAGGACCGTCTCTTAAAAGTGTTTCAGCTGCGGGATCGGGCTACCAGCAGTGCAGAGCTTGCTGAGGAATGGCAGCAGGCAGGTGTGAGTGCATCTGCACGCACTGTGAGGCGGAGACTCTTGGAGCAAGGCCTGGTCTCAAGGAGGGCAGCAAAGAAGCCACTTCTCCAGAAAAAACATCAGGGACAGACTGATATTCTGCAAAAGGTACAGGGAGTGGACTGCTGAGGACTGGGGTAAAGTCATTTTCTCTGATGAATCCCCTTTTCGATTGTTTGGAACATCTGGAAAACAGCTTATTCGGAGAAGAAGAGGTGAGCGCTACCACCAGTCTTGTCTCATGCCAACTGTAAAGCATCCTGAAACCATTCATGTGTGGGGTTGCTTCTCAGCCAAGGGAATCGGCTCTCTCACAGTCTTGCCTAAAAACACAGCCATGAATAAAGAATGGTACCAGAATGTCCTCCAAGAGCAACTTCTCCCAAGCGTCCAAGAGCAGTTTGGCGCTCAACAATGCCTTTTCCAGCATGATGGAGCACCTTGCCATAAAGCAAAGGTGATAACTAAATAGCTCAGGGAACAAAACATAGAGATTTTGGGTCCATGGCCTGGAAACTCCCCAGATCTTAATCCCATTGAGAACTTGTGGTCAATCATCAAGAGACGGGTGGACAAACAAAAACCAACAAATTCAGACAAAATTAAAGCATTGATTCTGCAAGAATGAACTGCTATCAGTCAGGATTTGGTCCAGAAGTTGATTGAGAGCATGCCAGGGAGAATTGCAGAGGTCCTGAAGAAGAAGGGTCAACACTGCAAATATTGACTTGCTGCATTAACTCATTCTAACTGTCAATATAAGCTTCTGTTACTCATAATATGAATGCAATTATATTTCTGTATGTGATAAAAACATCTGACAAACACACATAAAAACCAGATCATGTGAAAATATAATATTTGTGTCATTCTCAAAACTTTTGGCCATGACTGTAGACTCCCTGCAGATTATGCCTGTTCATCTGGGCCTAATCGTCAGCGGAAAGCCAAGACGGTCTGCCGTTGCCTTGTACCAGCATCCCATTATGGGTAGACCGTGGCCAGAAAACAGAGGTGGAAAATGAAGAGGGATTCCTCTTCGTTTTCTACCATGTGAACTTACCATTACACTCTGCAGTTTCTTGCATTTTTTTTTTTTTTTTTTTTTTTTTAACTAAGGCATGTTATAGATAAGGAGCTGATAATACACAGAATGAAACAATGAATCAGTTAACCAGCTGACAGGAGAATACTGCTTAGCCCCTCCTTCTCCATAGCGTTGTATGCATGAGGCTGGATATGGAGACAGATAAAATGTAAACAAGGAGTCAGATTTAAGCTAAGGAGCAGAAGAACAGATTAAGGATGGGTTCACACTTGCGGCGGCACTCTGTCCGCTGCAAATCCAACCTAAATGTCGGAAAACTGGATAGGGAAAGGTTTGCGACACTTTGCTTAAAACCCCATTCACTTGAATGGGTTTTTAAAGCAATGTGCGGTTGTGCGCTTACACCCTCTATTGCTGGAAACAAAGTCGGACATACAGGACTTTGTGTCCGACGAAAAAAAAAATGGCTTCTTGGCGCAGAGCGTTTAAGCGCACACCCACGCATTGCTTTAAAAACCCATTCAAGTGAATGGGGTTTTAAGCAAAGCGTCGCAAACCTTTCCCTATCCAGTTTTCCGACACTTAGGTTGGATTTGCAGCGGACGGAGTGCTGCCGCAAGTGTGTACCCACCCTAAGATGTACTACAAAGTTTGTTATAGATTTAAATGCATTATTTTTATGCAAAGTTGTCTATAACTAGAGGTATACTTTAAACTTAGAGGACCTTTCATATTCTCTTTAATGTTTCGCTTTATATACCGCTAGAAAGCCGACAGTGCGCTGAATTCAGCGCAGTGTTGGCTTTCCCGGTATGTGCCCCGGTGCTGGGGAGATCGTTGTTAATTTTGGCACAAATATCTCTCCGCTGTGGGCTGTGAGCAACACTCCCCCTGACTGTACTCTTCAATAGCCTTGTACTGTCATAGGGGACGGATGTTCCTTATCCCCCGGCGATGACACTAGGCATTAAGGTCCGCCCTTCTGAGAGTGGGGAGATATTTGTGCCGAAATTAACACCCATATCTCCAGCATTGGGGCACATGCTGGGAAAGCTGACACTGTGCTGAATTCAGCACACTGTCTGCTTTCTAGCAGTATATAATACCGCACATTGATGAAGACTTGAAGGCGCATAAGGCCAGTGTTGCACTAGTGTAATAGCCATGTTTTTATGTCAGTCTATCCATGTGTATGATCCCAAATTGCACCAACATTTTGACTGAAAATTCTGGTTCTGGTCGTTGATGCAGCAGTTTGAGTAAATAATCCCACAGTCGACATTAACAGCTAAACTTTCCTATCAGACTAAGGCCCCTTGCAGACCACCGGGGTGTGGGTCAGTGTGCTATTCGTGTATTTCACAGATGGCACACTGACCCATTCTTTTCTATGGGCCCGTACACACAGGACCGTTATTTTCACGGTCCCATGTCAGGGCCGACAGTCCGGGCCGCATCAGAGAGGATCTGTCCTATTTTGCGGCCCGTGGCTCCTATTCATTTAATGAAAGGGGCCGCGGAAGCACAGGCCGTGCCTGGGTGGCGCATGGCCTGTGCCCTGGTGGCTCCTGCTTTTTGCAGCAACTGGCCTTAACATTTTAATTAACAAAAAAAAATTCCACAATGAATCAGCTAAGGCTAGGTTCACACCTGCACCTGATCTACATTCGGGGTTGGTCTCCGAACCCACTTAAAAATCGTGGAGAAAAAAAGCCCTTAAAGCAGGACTTTTTTTTTTCTCCGCGTTTTTCGGATGGAAACCCGGCTGACCTCGTTATAGTCTATAGGGTCTGTGATAGTAGTATAATGTTGTACCGTGTTAGCCATTGAGAGTAGTGGAAGAGTGAAGAAATCAGGCGATACCTTTTAGAGGCTAACTGAGTATATGTATAAGTAAGCTTTCAGGAGTACTAGCTCCCTTCATCAGACATGGTGTGATACAATAACTGAAAATTCACAGCTTTTTATACACATGGTCTTCAAAGCATTTGAGTCCTTAAAAAAAAAAAAAAGCCAAAACAAAATGCAATCTAAGTAGAGAAGTTATTTACAACAGGTCAAAAAACAATCTGGAAAGTTGTGGTGCGTGACAGAGGGATCTGTTATCTGTTTGCTATCAGGAGGTGATTTGTGACCCTCACAGGTCATACATAGTGTGACATGAAGCTAGCTTGAATATTAAGTCCAAATTGCAGAGTTTGAAATTTTCCCATAAACTTGTATTCTGATTCTTTCCTTTTTTCCTGCGTCTTAAAATGTCCCATTAAAACCACAACCCGCAGATCTTCAGTAGAGTGGTTTTCTCCGGAGAAATGTGCGGCCACTGGGAGATCGGTTCTGTTGTTATTAATGCTGGATCTATGTGAGTTCATTCGTTGACTGAGTCTCTGCCCTGTTTCCCCCACATAGAGGCCTGTGGTGGGACATTGCACACACATTATGAGGTACACCACATTGGAAGACCTGCAGGAGAATGTCCCCCTAATTCTGTGCACTTGTTGTGACTGTGGGATAGGTACACTGTCAGCGGTGTGTATGTGCTTGCAGGTCATGCACCTTTTGTGTAGGCAAGGTGAGGTGCCATTTTCAGTTGGGGCCTTCAGGGCACTCTGGACGATAATACGCCTCAGGTTTGGTGGTTGTCGAAAGGAGAGGGGGGACCGGAAATATGTCCTTGAGTCTATTGTCCCTATGTAGCACAGGTTGGAGCTCCTTGGCAATCCTTCGTAGGATCTCCAGCTGTGGGTTGTAGGTGACAACTAGGGGCACTCGGGCTTCTTTCTGGGTCTCTCTATATGTGAGCAGACTGTCTCTGTTAATGGCTGCTGCTTTGTTTAATTGGTTGTCTGTCACTTTTGGTTTGTATCCCAATCAGAGAAATTTCATCCTCAGATCCAGGAGGTGCTTGTCCAAGTCTGTTTTGTCGGAGCAAATACGATTGTATCGTATAGCCTGGCTGTAGATTATAGATTGTCTTGTGTGCTTGGGGTGGAAGCTGTCGTTTCTCAGGTAGGCCGTTCTGTCTGTGGGTTTGTGGTATATTGATGTGAGTAGCCGGTGGTCCTTGATGTATATTGTGGTATCCAGAAAGTGAATTTCACTCCCTGAATAGCTAAGTTTAAGGTTGATGGTCGGGTGAAAGTCATTGAAGTCATTATGGAATTGAAGTAGGGCCTCCTCACCTGCAGTCCAGATGACAAGGAAATCATCGATATAATGAAGGTAAATCATAGGTTTGGTGGTTCATGTTGATAAATATGCTCCTTCCAGTTCTGCCATAAAGAGATTTGCATACTGGGGTGCACATCTGGTCCCCTTTGAAGTTCCCATTCGCTGTAGATATAGATCCTCTCCAAAGGTAAAATGGTTGTGGCTGAGGATGAATTGTATGAGCTGCGTTACTGGTTCTGTTGGGAGGTTTTGTTTTGCCATGTGTACCCGACATGCTGCAACTCCATCCTTGTGAGGAATGTTGGTATACAGGGATTCCACATCCATGGTGGCCAAAATGGTACCCTCAGGTAGAGGGCCCAGGGCATTCAGTTTAAGAAGGTCAGTGGTGTCCTGGATATAGCTTGGAGTATCCCTGACAAGGGGTTTTAGGAGATTTTCCACCCAACCTGAGATGTTTTCTGTCAGTGTCCCAATGCCAGAAATGATAGGCCTCCCAGGGTTGCCATCTTTGTGTATCTTTGGGAGCATATAGAAGCAGCCCGGCCTGGGATCTTGTGGGATAAGTCCTTTTACCTGATTCTGGATCTGGATTGGGAACTTCTTGATGATACTCTTTAGTTCTTTCATATAGGCTTCTGTGGGATCACTTCCAAGTTTGGAGTAATGGATGGGATTTGACAGTTGCCTGTTTGCTTCCTGGATATAGTCTGAGGTGTTCATTATGACTATTGCGCCCCCTTTGTCAGCTGGTTTTATTATTATATCCTGATTTTCTTTGTGAAGTAATAGCCTTCTGTTCCTGCAGGGTTAGGTTAGGCACCTGTTTCTTTTGCTTCTCCAGGATTTCTGATTTTACTTTGCTTCTGAAACAGTCAATATATTTATCCAGTGCTGTGTTAGTTCCAGGGCGTGGGGTCCAGGTAGATTTTTTGGTAGGATTCCTTATGGGCTGTTCCATCTCTAGGGTCTGTGAGTAACTGCTTTTTAGTGGGTTAGGTTTACGTTTTTCGGGTCCCCAAGCAGACCCGAAGAACGGAAAGCCAAACGCTAGTGTGAACCGGACGTCAGCTAGCTGATCAGCCGCTCTCTGCAGTTCATTCCAAACGCCAAAATATCCAGCATTGCCAAATTATTTTTTGCAGACTAATGCTTTTACAAATGAACATTGTGTTATTTTCTCCAGTATTCTGCCTTTTTTCCTGTCACCTGTTCTATTCTATCGTGTCTTCCGTCCTAGCTGCCTATGGTAGGACAGCTATAGCAGTCAACAAACAAACAAACAAACAGTTTACACAGTAATTATGGGTGCTGTTACTACAACACACATTCATTTTCCAACAGTTTGTTGTAATGTTTGTGATTTATGACTAAAATGCTGTTTTTTTTTTAAATTACAGGTGTGGAGATCTGGACTGGGATAAAGAAGGGTCCTCCTCGAAAACTAAAGTTTCCTGATCCAGAGAACATTGTTTCTTCCCTGCAGAAGATTTTAAAGTAGCACTTTACATGGTGTGTTGGAAACTACTTTTTTTTTTTTTTTTTATGATTTTACAGACCTATTGCCATTTTGCCATGTGTTTTAGCACATTTGGTTTAAGCTTAGAGAATCCTATAAAGAGGTTGCCCAGGTTAAATAACTTCTAATTAGGCCAAGGGAGGTGAGATGAAGGGGGAAAAAAAAAAAATACCCGCCTGCTCCAGTGTCGTCCCAGAGCGGTCTGATACAGTTGGCTGCCCTCTTGTTGACAAATTTCAAAGTGGCTGTGAAATTCAAATCCCTTCCAGGCCAATCAGCGGCCTTAGTGATCATGTTCCACTTCCCCTGGCCTAATTAATACATACAATTTTAGGCTGGACAGCCCCTTTAAGGAAACCACCATACCCAAACTGTTGTTGTTTGAAAAAATGCAGTTGACTTCAAAAATGCCATAAACTAAAACTTTGTATGTAATGTTTAAATATTATTTATGTAACAAAGCTAAACTTAGGCCAAGGGTACAGGATGTGTGATTACAGTGGGGTTAACCTCTGCAAACTTGCTGTCGGTTAACCAGCTGCGATCTACAGTAGTAGCAAATACTGCATCTGCATCCTGTAGTGCAAAGTGACTTGCCATGCAAACTTTAAACCTGCAGTAAGCCCATTACTGTGGGTTTTACCCATGTATTCCATTGTCTATAATGCAAAGGCTGGAAGCAAGTTGACCCACAGGAGAAAAACCAGCTGGTTAAAACAGCCAAAAACCACTGTGTGTGTGTGTGTGTGTGTGTGTGTGTGTGGTTTGTTTTTTTTTTTTTAACACTCTCCCTGGCATGAATGTATGTCATGCTGCCTGACGGGGTTATGAAGACTATCTTGAATTCAATTTAAAAAATATTATCTTTAACAATCTCATCTTTAAAATCATCCCCAGATGTTAAACAAAAATATCATTCTACATACACTGTATGTGATCTCCTGTATTTGAACTTCTCTGTTATCCACTCTATCAATCAGAGAGCAAACTATAACTTTTCCCCTCTGATTGTCACAGAGAGGTAATGTAATACCTCTCTAAGCTTAATCAGAAGGGTATTCTTATGTAATACCCCTCTGAACAATCAGGAAGTTTATTGGTGCTGTGACCGAGACATTTTCCAGCGTACAGATCGTGGCGCCAAGAGTTGTGCCTGACACTTACAACACATACGCAAAATCATCAAAGTTTACATTTGACACTGCCCCTATCCTCCTGTTCATGCTTGATCTTAAAGGCTCATGCAAACAACCATGTGCTAGCCACCGGCCGTGATTGGGCGACACATGGATGTCCTCCGTGTGCGGGCTGTACTACCACAGCCCCTACAATATTTTTAATAATGATTACTAAGTAATGATCACTGGAGGTGAATGTATAAAACATTTCTGAGAGGCAGAAAAAGTTCCTTCATTCAGATAAGTAATTTTCACTTTTTTTTTTTTTTTTTTTGGTTCTCTCCCCCCCTCTCTCTAGCCACCACCCATCTAAATGATGCTTAGCTTTAAAAAGCTAAGTATAAAGAGTGTGTGAGCTTGTGGGTGTGGTTTTGATTCCGGGTCTTTACAAACAACAAAAATCTTTCAATCTTTATTTTGAATTGTGCTTATTGTTTTGCTGAAATCCCCATCAGGTAAGATGTTCTCCATGCTGACCAATGCGGTCCTGTGTGCATCTTGCTGCATGTATTTTTTGCTTGAGGGGGGAATACTGCTGTGCAAGATGTAAGCACGTTGCACATTTGGAAGCCCAGATCATGGATCTAAATGAGCAAATTGCAAGACTGAGATCCATTGATAACTTGGAAAGGAGTTTGTTGCTCACAGAGCAGGAACTTGCATGGAGGTGCAAGAACATAAGGCAGCTAGCTGGGTGACAAAGTAGAGGGAAGAGTGCCAGGGAGGTTAGTCCTGAACTGGCACACCCCAACAAGTTTGCTAAATTGGCAGAAGAGGGGCATGTTAGTACAAGAGTAACACTGCTGCAGCGAGACACTTCCTCTGACAGCCAGGGAAATGTCTGCTCCAGTAAGAACGGGGATATGAGTGCAGAGCAGACTAGACAGGTGCTGGTAGTGGGGGATTCAATTATTAGAGGAACAGACAGGGCAATCTGTCAGACCGGGATCGTCGTACTGTGTTGCCTTCCTGGCACTCGAGTTCGACACATCGTGAATCGGGTTGATAGATTATTGGGTGGGGCTGGTTTGGACCAGCTGTCATTGTGCACATTGGCACAAATGACAAAGCTAGTGGTAGGAGGAAGGTCCTTTAAAAATGATTTCAGGGATCTAAGGAGCAAGCTGAAGGCAAGGACCTCCAAGGTAGTATTTTCAGAAATACTACCTGTACCATAGGCCACACAGGAAAGGCAGAGGGAGATTAAGGAGATAAACAAGTGGCTCAAGAGCTGGTATAGGAAGGAGGGGTTTTGGGTTCCTGGAGAACTGGGCCGACTTTGCTGTGGGCTACAGGTTTTATGGTAGGGACGGGCTGCATCTCAATGGGGTGGGTGCAGCTGTGCTGGGGTAGAAGATGGCTAGACTGGAGTGTTTAAACTAGGGAATGGGGGGTAACAGATGTAGAGGGCAAGATAGTGTAGCAATGGAAAGAGGGCTAAATAATTTTAACTGGGGGTGGGGTTAGAACAGTCATTAGGCAGTGGAAGAGTAGGGATAATGATGATAAATCCTTGAAATGTATGTATACTAACGCCAGAAGTCTCAGTAACAAGATGAACTAGAAGTGATAATGTTGGAAGAAAATTATGACGTGGTGGGGATAAGTGAGACATGGCTGGACTCTAGCTATGACTGGGCTGTAAATTTACATGGTTACAGTATGTTTAGAAAGGAGCATACCAATAGGAAAGGGGGATGGGTTTGCTTATACGTAAAATCCTGCCTTAAGCCAGTCCTGCGTGAGGACATCTGGGAGGAAAATGACTGTGGCGTCCTTATGGGTGAAAATTAAGGGAGGGAGAAAAGAGTAATAAATTACTGATAGGGGTCTGTTATAAATCTCCAAATTTAATGGAAGAAGCTGAAAATGTACTAATAAAACTAATAGATGAGGCTGCAAATCATAAGTCATTATTATGGGGGATTTCAACTACCTAGATATCAACTGGGAGGCAGAAACCTGCAGGTCCAACAAAGGGAACAGGTTTTTGTCAGTAATAAAAGACAATTGCCTATCACAACTAGTGCAGGACCCAACAAGAGGTGAGGCACTTTTAGACCCAAATTTGAACCTGACACATTGTCAAAAGTGGAGGTTGGGGGGACATCTAGGTAACACAACATAAATAAGCTTTCTTGTACACATTAATAAGATGTATAGGGGGAACAAAAACACTAAACTTCGGGAAGGCCAATTTTAACCAGTTGAGAGGAGCTTAGCTTAGCATAAACTGGGAAAATGTCCTCAAAGTGAAGGATCACAAACAAAATTGGACTTTTTCAAAAGCATTCTAAATAGGACCACTAAAAAAACATACCCCTTATGGGAATAAGCGGGTCAGAAATCATAAAAACCAATATGGCTAACTAAAACTGTAAGGCATGCAATGAGTGATAAAAAGGAAGCTTTTACAGTACTAAAAGTACTACAGTAGGACAGCACCTTTCTCTTATATGATGGGCCACATTCACGTGATGATTTCCTAATAAATATGGTCTATTGTATTTTTTATCTTTTTAGTAGTTTTTCTATCCCCTCCAGTTTTGTTCGGTGTCTTAACATTTACATTTAGAATTGATATGTGATTGGTGCATCTCAATAAATTAGAATATCTTCAAAACGTTTGTTTCTTTCAGTAGCTTAAATTTTAAAAAAAAAATGACCTTCTATATTTTCTAGATTCTTCACACACAGTATTCTATTTCAAGCGTTTTATTTCTGTAAATGTTGATAATGGATTACAGGTAATGAAAACCCAAATCTAAGAAAATTAGAATATTGTAAAAGTTCAGTATTGTAAATTCAGTGTCACCTGCCAAGGTTTCCTAAGCCTTTAAATGGTCCCTTAGTCTGGTTCAGTAGGATACACAATCATGGAAGACGCTGATTATGAATTGAATTACTGAATCACTGAAATGAACGAACGTTTCAAAAATATTCTAATTTATTGTGATGCACCTGTACATAACTGTACAAATCTTGTAGTGGTAACTTACATTGCATTCTGAGAAGGTGTGTGTGTGTGTGTGTGTGTGTGTGTGTGTGTTTTTTTTTTTTTTTTTTTTTTTTACTAGCTCTAAGCTACTCAGTCATGTGTTCATTGACAAACTCATTGAAAAGGTTGTCTGGTTAAGTGTTTTCAATTTGACGATATCTTGTAGAGCTGCTTCTATGCTTTTCAAAGATGCCTCTTTTATTCTGAACTGCATTTTCATGAAGATCAGGATTTTATTCTCGAACAAACTAGCTTAACCTTTTCGCGACCGCCCACTGCTAAATTGGGGATTGGGTCTCCCCAAGGGTCAGGAACTCCGTGAACACAGCAATAATAGCTGCTGGTGTTCATGGAGACATGATCAGGACCTGATAGGTTCAGGTCCCGATCATGTAGCCGCCATATCAGGGAAAGTTTGTTGCAGTAACGAACTCTGCCTGATATTAGCTGCCGCCTGCCCGCGGGTGGCATCGGGAGCGGGTGTTAGCTGTATCTGACAGCTAACACTCTGCTCCATATCCTACGGTCGGAGCTGTGCGCTGACCGGAGGTTTTGGCGATGCCAAATATCCTCCCCCCCCGTGGTGAGATTGGGGGGTGCCCATATGTATCTTTCTGCAGCCTGGGGTCTGGCCAGTGACCCCAGGCTGCTCGGTGCCCCCAGTACCTGGTTGATCTGCCCAGATGCAGGAAAGTCATACGTGTGTTGCAGTCTATAATACTGAACCAGCGATTCCTGGTTCAGGTGTCCATATAGGACAAATAAAGAAATGTAAAAAAAAAAAAAAGTGCAAAAAAAAAAAATGTAATAGTGTGTGAAATAAATGAATAAAGCCCCAAAATTCCCTCTTCCTATATCAAATTAGTTATATAAAACAAAAATTAATAAAAAACAATACGTGTT
This sequence comes from Leptodactylus fallax, assembly GCA_947044405.1. NCBI lineage: Eukaryota > Metazoa > Chordata > Amphibia > Anura > Leptodactylidae > Leptodactylus > Leptodactylus fallax. The sequence continues at coordinate 300,065 of CAMRHE010000868.1, read as the reverse complement.
TGGTATCGCCACGTCTGTAACAATCTGTACAATAAAACTGAAACATTATTTAACCTACACGGTGAATGTCGGGGAAAAAAAAACGGAAAAATCCGCCGCAAATAAAGATTTTTCGCCATCTCACCCTACAAAATATGCTATAGAAAGTGATCGAAAAGTCACATGTACCCCAAAACAGTACTAATAAAAAGCACAGGTTGTCCCGCAAAAAAAAAAGCCCTCAACTGTCAACCGAAAAATAAAAATGTTACACATCTCAGAAGATGGCGATGCAAAGATAATTGTTTTTCTTCCCCAAATGGATTTTTCTTCTGCAAAACTAGTAACGCATAAAACAAACAATATAAATGAGGTATCGCTGTAATCGTACTGAGCCGCAGAATAAAGGTCACAGGTTACTTATGTTGTACGCTGTGTGGAAAAAAAATTAAAAGGTAAAAAACACACTGCCAGAATTGATGGGGATTTTTTTTAATCCACCAAGTAAGAGTTAATAAAAGTTAGTCAAGTTATAGGCACCCAAAAATGTTATTGCGAAATACATCTCATACCACAAACAACAAGCCCTCATATGGCTACAGCACCAGAAAAATTTATATATATATAGTAGTAAAATTGGTATTCACTCTTCATCTGCTGTGCACTCACGTCTGGGATACTAATGCCTACTACACCACTTGATAACTTCTTTGAGGGGTGCAGTTTTTAAAATGGGGTCACTCCCTAGGGGATTCCACTTTACTGGTACTTTAGAGGCTCTGCAAACATGGCATGGCGTCCAGATACCAAACATCTAAATCTGTGCTCCAAAAGCCACATAGCGCTCCTTCCCTTCTGTGCCCTGCTGTGTGCCCAAACTGCAGTTTATGCCCCCCATGTATGACCCTGGTGTACCCAGGATAATGTACTTAATGTCATATGTGGGTATAAACAGCTGTTTGGGCACAGAAGTGAAGGAGCGCTATTTTGGTTTTTGGACACCATGACACTTTTTCAGAGCTCCTAAAATGCCAGTAAAGTGGAATCCCCTGACAAGTCACCCCATTTTGGAAACTACACCCCTGAAGGAATTTATCCAGGGGTACAGTGAGCATTTTTAACCAAGTGTTGCCTTAATTTTTCCAGAAATAAATACGCAGCTGATGGTGAAAGGTGAAAATGGTAATTTTTCCAGGAATACATCATTTCAGTGCGTAATATGTTGTGCCCAGCTTGTATCAGACGAATGCTCCAAAAGCTGTTGTGCCCGGGACACTCGCTTAACAGTTTTTGGAGGTTGTGTCTCTGCTGACACAAGTTGGGTATAACATATCGGGCACTGAAATGTCGTATCTATGGAAAAATTGCAATTTTCACTTTTCATTATCAGCTGCACATTCCTTTCTGGAAATGAAATTAATGCAACACTTAAAAATGCTTGCTACGCCACTTGATAAATCCCTTCAGGGGTGTAGTTTCCAAAGTGGGGTCACATGTCTGCAGGTTCTACTTTACTGCCAATTCAGGGGCTCTGCAAAAGTGGCATGACATCGAAAAACCAAACTGTGCTCCAAAAACCAAAATAGCGCTCCTACCCTGCTGTGCCCAAACATCAGTTTATACCCACATATGACATTAAGCACGTTATCCTGGGTACACCAGTGTCATACATGTGGGCATAAACTGCAGTTTGGGCACACAGCAGGGCGCAGATGCCAAGGAGCGCTATGTGCGTTTGGACCGCTGATTTAGATTGTTGATTTTTGGACGCCATGTCACATCTATAGAGACTCTAAAATTGCCCCTACAAAATGGGTCACTTCTTGGGGAATTCCAATTTTACTGGCACCACCAGGGCTCTGCAGAAACATGGCATCCAGAAAATCCCTCCAAATCTGTACACCAAAAGCTAAAAAAGCGCACTGCTCCATCCCTTCTGAGCCCTGCTGTGTGCCCAAGCAGCAGTTTACCCCTACATATACTACTTATTTCTACCTGGGATAGCCCACTTAATAATTTTAGGAGTGCGTGTCTCTGATGACACAAAGTGGGTGCAACGTATTGGGCACTGACATGGCATATTTCTTTAAAAATTTAAATTTTCACTTGTACATTAATTTTCAGGAAGCGCTCTTAGGCTCAAAATGATAATACCCCTTGATAAATTCCATGAGGGGTGTAGTTTCTAAAATGGAGTCACTTTTTGGGGGTTTCCATTGTATTGTTACTTTAGGGGCTCTGCAAATGCGACATGGCACCTAAAAACTATTCCAGCAAAATCTGCTCTCCAAAAGCCAAATAGCGCTGTTTCCATTCCAAGCCCCACCATGTACCTATACAGCAGATTATGACCACATATGGGGTATTGCCACATTCATGAACAATTGTGTAACAAACTGTGGAGTGTTTTTTTCTCCTTTAACCCCTTGTGAAAATGAAGAATTTGGGGTGGAAAAAGTGACCTCCTAGTAATTTTTTCATTTACACATTCCATTGTTAAAAAAAAATCTGTGAAAAAGCTGTTGGGTCAAAATGCTCACTATACCCCATGATAAATTCTGTGAAGGGTGTAGTTTTCAAAATGGGGTCACTTTTGGGGAGTTTCCTCTGTACTGGTGCTTTAGGGGCTCTGCAAATGGGTCATGGCGCCGAAAACTATTCCAGCAAAATCTGCTTTTCAAATGCCCATTGCCGCTCCTTCCCTTCTGTGCACTGCCATTTGCCCAAACATCAGTTTACACCCACAAGTGGGGTATTTCTGTGCTCGGGAGAAATTGCATAATAAACTGAGATGCATTTGTCCTTTAACCTTTTGTGAAAGTGTTAATTTTAGGACTAAATGAATGTGTTACTGGAAAAAAAATGAAATGTCTCAATTTCACCTCCATATTGTTTTAATTTCTGTGAAATACTTGAAGGGTTAACAAACTTCCCAAATGCTGTTTTGAATTATTTGAGGGGTTCAGTTTTGAAAATGGGGGGGGGGGGGGGTTCTAATGGCAGATATATGCCTTTATAATCCCTTTTAGAACAGAAGTGGTCCCTAAAAAATTAGTTTTGGAAATTTTCTTGTAAATCTGGAAAATCGCAGTTACACTTGTAAGTCTTCTAACAACATCCAAAATAAATGAAAGGACGATTAAAAGATGATGCCGATATAAAACAGATATGGTAGATAATTTATTAATGTATTTGTGTGATCTGATTATCTATTTGAAAAGTAGAGCATTTCACATTTTGAAAATTGTGGGGGGTTTTTTTTATTCTATTTAAAAAAAAAAAAAAAAAAAAAATTTAAGCTAAAAGTGCATAGGAATAGCCTTTAGAAAACCAATTCATCTCAACTTTATTTTGCAGGTCCGTGCTGCTGTTTTTGAATTTTTCTTCTTTTCTGAATTGTGCTCAGAAAACACAGAGGGCGTTCCCTCTGTGCTCAGAGCACAGCGTTGTCATCGATTCCAGCACCACCTCTGCCTTCTGTTCCCGACACGTCTCCTTCTCTTCGGGTTGGACAGAGCAAACTGCGCATGTTCCGTTGGCCATTTTATGGTGGTCTCGTGTAAGAAGAGGAGGAGACTCGTCAGGAACAGGAAACAGAGGCAGCGCTGGAATCGGTGACAACGCTGTGCTCTGAGCGCGGGGAACGCCCACTGTGCTTTCTGAGCACAATTAGCATAATAAAGAACTGCAGCGCAGACCTGCAAAATAAAGGTAAGAGATGAATAGTCTTTCTAAAGGCTATTTCGACATGCTTTTAGTTTAAAAACTTTTTTTTTTTTTTTTTTAAATCAAATATGCAAGATGAACACCTGTCTAGAAATAGAAAATACATGTCATCATTCAATGTAACATGGTAGTGGAGGCTAGGACCATGTTTACCAAATGATTTTAAAGCAATTTCTGTCTTTCTAGTGTTTTCCACTCTGACATGGAACTAATGAAGAGATGTAATACAAGGTTACTCCCGTTACATATCTGATATATGACCAGAAGAGAAGGATTTACTGGAATAAATGCTACATTTGCAGATATCTTGAAATAAAGTTTTCTAGACACTTAAATACTTTGGTTTTTCTTGCTTTTCTTTACTATGATTTGTATTATGCATGTGCATTTCTACTTTTTTTTTTTTTTGTTTTTTGTTTTTTTTATGGTCGTCAAATACAGCTTAAGACAAATAAATCTAAGAGTACAACGCCAAAATCGGATATTCAGCAAAAGTGGTACAGCAATAAAAAGGCAAGCATAAGACATTGAATATGTAGAAGGTTTAAGTCACAACATGTTGTTAGGGTCGTGAGACAGGTGTAGTATATGTAACCATGTCAAATGGTAGTGGGTTAGCATACACAAAAAAAAAAATTATGCACATCTATAATATGAGACAAACTGGAGAATCCTGTAACTATAGAGAATCTTAGAGATGGTCACAGTTCACTTTTAATATCTAGCAGTGTAAAAGGGTACTGTAGTCAACTCCTTCAAAAATTCTGGAGTTGAGGACACTACCATACCATATGATAGAAATTGGCTGGTGAAATTGAGCATTTGACACTGCGGATTCATCCCATGCAATAGAGACGTGCCGGTGTGAGAGATGCCTGATGGAAGAAGTAGTTATATGATAGCCAGTGATACTTAAAGGTGGGATTCAGTAAGTTCACCTAGTACAGTCATGGCCAAAAGTTTTGAGAATGATACAAATATAAATTTTTACAAAGTCTACTGCTTCAGTTTTTCTAATGGCAATTTGCATATACTCCAGAATGTTATAAAGAGTGATCAGCTTAACAGCAATTACTTGCAAAGTCAATATTTGCCTAGAAAATGAACTTTATCCCCCAAAACACATTTCAACATCATTGCAGCCCTGCCTTAAAAGCACCACCTAACATCGTTTCAGTGATTGCTCCATTAACACAGGTGTGGGTGTTGATGAGGACAGGGCTGGAGATCAATCTGTCATGATTAAGTAAGAATGACACCACTGGACACTTTAAAAGGAGGCTGGTGCTTGCCATCATTGTTTCTCTTCTGTTAACCATGGTTATCTCTAAAGAAACACGTGCAGTCATCATTGCACTGCACAAAAATGGCCTAACTGGGAAGAGTATTGCAGCTAGAAAGATTGCACCTCAGTCAACAATCTATCGCATCATCAAGAACTTCAAGGAGAGAGGTTCCATTGGTGCCAAAAGGCTCCAGGGCGCCCAAGAAAGACCAGCAAGCGGCAGGACCGTCTCTTAAAAGTGTTTCAGCTGCGGGATCGGGCTACCAGCAGTGCAGAGCTTGCTGAGGAATGGCAGCAGGCAGGTGTGAGTGCATCTGCACGCACTGTGAGGCGGAGACTCTTGGAGCAAGGCCTGGTCTCAAGGAGGGCAGCAAAGAAGCCACTTCTCTCCAGAAAAAACATCAGGGACAGACTGATATTCTGCAAAAGGTACAGGGAGTGGACTGCTGAAGACTGGGGTAAAGTCATTTTCTCTGATGAATCCCCTTTTCGATTGTTTGGAACATCTGGAAAACAGCTTATTCGGAGAAGAAGAGGTGAGCGCTACCACCAGTCTTGTCTCATGCCAACTGTAAAGCATCCTGAAACCATTCATGTGTGGGGTTGCTTCTCAGCCAAGGGAATCGGCTCTCTCACAGTCTTGCCTAAAAACACAGCCATGAATAAAGAATGGTACCAGAATGTCCTCCAAGAGCAACTTCTCTCAAGCGTCCAAGAGCAGTTTGGCGCTCAACAATGCCTTTTCCAGCATGATGGAGCACCTTGCCATAAAGCAAAGGTGATAACTAAATGGCTCAGGGAACAAAACATAGAGATTTTGGGTCCATGGCCTGGAAACTCCCCGGATCTTAATCCCATTGAGAACTTGTGGTCAATCATCAAGAGACGGGTGGACAAACAAAAACCAACAAATTCAGACAAAATTAAAGCATTGATTCTGCAAGAATGGACTGCTATCAGTCAGGATTTGGTCCAGAAGTTGATTGAGAGCATGCCAGGGAGAATTGCAGAGGTCCTGAAGAAGAAGGGTCAACACTGCAAATATTGACTTACTGCATTAACTCATTCTGTCAATATAAGCTTCTGTTACTCATAATATGAATGCAATTATATTTCTGTATGTGATAAAAACATCTGACAAACACACATAAAAACCAGAGGGCAGCAGATCATGTGAAAATATAATATTTCTGTCATTCTCAAAACTTTTGGCCATGACTGTAGTTCAAAGGCAAGTTTTAGTTTTTCCTTCCAACCATCCTGTGTGGCAAGTGGGACACATATACTATTTTGGTTCTGATGAGATGAGTAGAAGATGGATTATAGGAGTCCTTGAGGAAGGGAACTGGGAATGCAAGGCGTGGCAGAGCTGAAGAAATTGGTAAAAGTGTACTCTTGGTGGCTGTCTTGGAGCTGGATAAATGCAGGTGACTTCTCGTTTAATAAATTGGGAGAGAGAATGGATGCCAGTCCTTTGCCGGTAAGCAGCATCTTCAAAGCAGTGCAGGTGAGTATGTTCAGGGATAGTCCTAAAGGGGGGGGGGGGCTCTTCTGGAAGGTCTGTATACTGTATCACCAAGTGAGCCACCCTCCTCCCCACTATGTGAATGGACCACATGCTCCTGGTCCAAAGGGAGGGCCCGTGAAGAATGGACTGGCCAAGAAATAGATATCAGGGCCATTCCAGTCTTGTCTTTAGGCCGTTTAAGTTTCTCAGCACTCAGATTGGATCTGGTGGAGCCCCATATGAAGGAAAGTCTTGAAACGTCGCCTTAGCAATGGGCACAAAGAGATGCTGTAGAACATAGTTTCAACCTCAAAATATCTCTATCTGAAGTTCTAGTATCGTGTAGTTAATCTATGCAGCTCTGAATGGCGAAAGATACATGATGGAAGATTTAGACCAGTTAATTTTCAAGCTGGAATAGTCTCCAAAGTGGTCAATAAAGTACATTGCTCGTTGAAGGGAGGAGTTCAGGTTCGACAGGAACAACATTAGGGCATCAGCATACAAGGTGACACGTTCTTCCTCTTGTGGATGTGAAATGATTTCTACAAAGTAAAAAAATAATTCACGGTGCCTCGAGAGATGATTGCGAGGTGGAGCAATCAAAGATATTGGTAGGGTAAGCTGCTGCACATCCCAGGGACCAACCAACAGTAGTGTTGATGGTAATGGAGAAAGAAAAAAAATCTGTTATATCTTTTTGTGCGCTGCTGAGGTGGTGGAGAAAGTTCACAAGGAATAGAAAAGATTATATGATAACACCATGTAACAATTTTCAAAAAAATATTTGTTCCCAGTTGTTAAGTGTGTTTTCCTGATTGTTTGTACCTTAAATGAATAGAAAAAAGTTATTCCCTGTAAACTTTGCTTTTGTGGTCAGCACAATGATATTTTGAAATTGATCTATTTTTAAGGATATTCGCAATATTTCAAGATACTTAAGAAGCTTCTGGAATTGTGAGAACTATCAAGAAGTTTCTAGAACTGCCCAGAATTATCTAGAACTTTCTGGGACTGTACAGAATTGTAGGTAGCTGTATAACTACAGTTATATAGGGCCACTATAGCCCTTCCTGAGAGACAGGATCTAATTGATTGGGATTGCATAGTAAGTGGGCAATGGCCATCACAGACAAAGGGGAATTGACCTAGACAGACAGGTGTGAATTCAATATCTATTCAGTTTCTGATAACGACAGTGTTCACACTTCACCCCACACCCATTACAGGAGGAGCTTAGGAATGTAAATGTATATATTGTGTTTTACTCTGGTACCGGGTGATCAATCTTGCTCTGCTGAATCCTCAGTACACTTTTGAGCTTTAATACTGCATGGAATAAAGACCATTTTTATCAAGTTTGGAGAGACATCCTTTTTCCTTACAGTTCACAGCAACTTAGTCAATTTAGATGGCATCAAGAGGTTGCATACATCCAGCAGACGCATTTTGCTACGTATGTGGCCAGTTTATAAAGACAAGAGCGAAAAAGTACTCTGTGGAAGCATCTGCTAAGATTTGTGAGGCCTACAAAGCATACTTCCGCATGCCTGTTGGTGACCAAGACAAACCATGGGCTCCTCATTTCACATGTGAGCACTGCAAGAAAACTCTTGAAGGTAAGTGGATAAATGCTACTCTCTTAAATAGCAGATTAACTGTGTTAATATCGTAAATCTCACTAGTCATTAGCGTGAAATAGGCCTAAATCAAATTCTCAATCCAAATATTATTTTGTTTGCTTATAGGTTGGTACAGGGGAGAGAAGAGAGCCATGCATTTTGCTATCCCAAGAATTTGGTGTGAACCGACTGATCACTCAACAAATTGCTACTTCTGCATGGTGGACCCTTCCAAACGTCACACTGGCAAAAATGCACCGCCTGTAACGTATCCTGACATTCCGTCATCTATTGCCCCAGTACCACACTGCCCTGAACTTCCTGTACCAACACCTACAGACAGAGCTACACCACCTTCAAAAGAAAGCAGCAGGTTAGACATCGAGGAAGACGTTGAACACGATTTCTCTTCATATGCAGATGAGGAGCGGAAGCCATACTACCCTAACCAAAAAGACCTCAAAGATCTGATCAGAGACATTGGTCTCACCAAGTCCAACTCTGAGCTTCTGACATCAAGGCTCAAGCAATGGAACTTATTAGATGAAAGCATCCAAGTCACAGATCAGAGGAAGCGTCACCAAGTTTTTTCCATCTTCTTCAGTCATCAAGATGGACTGTGCTTCTGCAACAATGTGGCTGGTCTATTTGAGGCTATAGGTATCACCTGTAACCCGAATGAGTGGCGCCTCTTCATAGACAACTCATGCAAGAGCCTCAAAGCCGTGCTGCTTCACAATGGTAACAAGTATCCGTCTCTTCCTGTAGCTCACTCTGTGCACCTGAAAGAGGAATACACCAGTGTCAAGATGTTGCTAGGTGCCTTGAAGTATGATGAGTACGGCTGGGAAGTTATCGGAGATTTCAAAATGGTGTCATTCCTGATGGGCCTCCAAGGTGGTTTTACTAAGTATCCTTGCTTTATTTGCCTTTGGGACAGCCGGGATACTGAAGCGCACTACCCCAGGCGGGACTGGCCTCAGCGGACAGAGTTCATTGTGGGGAAGAACAATGTAAAGTGGGAGCCACTGGTGGACCCACGCAAGGTGCTGATGCCACCACTACAAATCAAGTTGGGGCTCATAAAACAATTTGTCAGGGCTCTAGATAAGGAGTCGAGAGGTTTCAATTACCTCCAAGATCTTTTACCTAAGCTGTCTGAAGCAAAGATCAAAGCTGGTGTCTTCGTCGGACCACAAATCAAGAAGATCATAGAGTGCAGTGAATTTCCCAAGAAGCTGAATAGGAAGGAGAGAGCAGCTTAGAACAGTTTTGTCGCAGTGGTTTGCGGCTTCCTAGGCAATCCTAAAGATGAAAACTATGTACAACTGGTTCAGACTCTGATAAAGAACTATGCTGCAATGGGCTGCAGGATGTCACTCAAAATCCATATCTTTGATGCTCATCTTGATAAGTTCAAAGAGAACATGGGAGCTTATTCAGAGAAGCAAGGCGAGCGCTTTCACCAGGACATTATGAACTTTGAACGCCGTTACGAAGGACAATGATGGGCGACTATATTTGGGGATTGATTCGTGAAACTGATTTGCAGTATAGTTGTAAATCTCAAAAAACCGCACACTTCTGAACAGTTTTTGGTAATCTGTGTAAATTTGCAATGCATATAGTGTTCTTAGTCTGACTGTATAAATGAGAAGATGCAAAATCGTCTGTTTCTATAGTAAAAATGCATAATTTTCGTTCCCGTGGTCACAAAAGTTTGATGAATGTAAGCAATTTTTAACTTGTTTTAGACATAAGCAATTGGAATATAACATTTTAAAAGCTGGGAACAAAATTTGTGTTACATTATCATCCATTCATTTACCAAAATATTGTTAAATATGTATCCATTTATTTACCTTATCTATGACTCTATTTGCACATATATATAATTTTTTTTTTTTTTCTCCACCTATGAAGTAAAATTGATATGCATGTTTATATATACTTTAGATTAATATCCTATCTTGTGTGGGAATATTTTTACTAATTACCATTTAATTATTTTTGTATTTGTGACATACTTTTTTTATGTACTAAGTTCTATTATATACATTTTTTTGCGCTTCACACACTCCTGTTGGCCCTATATATAAATATATAATTAATCATATTCTATAAATATATTTTAATACATTTTATATTACATTTTATACTTCATATATTTGTCTTGCATGTTTTATTATATGTTATGTATAGTTGGCCTGAAGAAGATGCCAGTTGAGTGTCAAAACGCATTGCCTGTGTATGTAAACCAATAAAGGATTATTATCATATAATCCTTTCTATTTCTCCTGAACTTCCTCCACCACCTCAGCAGCGCATAAAATATATTTCTCAGATTTTTTCCACTCCTGTGGATCTGTTATTCCACAGTAGATCTTATCCGGCCATAGGGAGGTGGCGAGTGGTTCCATAGTTAATGTGAATAGTAGAGGAGACGCCCCTGTGGAAAGAGACGCACAGTGATACTGATCCTTTGACTACTATATTGGCCTTAGGCGCTGCATACAGTAAGGAGACCCATTTTTAAAACTTGGTCCAAAGCGCAGCTTTTGGAGGACCTTGATGTGGTACAGGATCGGCCCAAGGGGATTAATCTTAGATATGGATTCCGTTCATGGCTGATTGATATCACACCTTTACCCCTCCAACCCTGGCAGACTGATGTTTGCAGACAATCCCCTTCACCTCCGTGCATTTTTTTTTTTTTTTTTTTTTTTTTTTTCCAAGATGGCGCCGCTGGAGTGGCTGCCAGCTACAGCAGCTCTGAGACTCTCTATCTTATTTTTCTTTCTATGACTCGTTTTGTACCTCTCTACTTAAGGACTTTGCACTATGAAACACACACAAAGACTTGGACCCTTGTGATACTTTTTTTTTTTTTTTTGTTTTTATCTGTCTTTGTTCTGCTTGAAAATGGGATCTTTTGTGTATGCAGACAATTCCTTTGTCTATACAAGAGAGGAAATTCTGCAGCTCAGAGGCACAGCAGGAGGGCATACCATCTGGTCACACATCCCCCGTGAGATTTGGAGAAAGAAAAAGCGGGTGAGGGGATGCAGAGCAGGAACTCTTCAGAGGATTAAAAAGAGGCGTTACCAACCAGCTGTTCCCTCCATCATCATGGGTAATGTGAGATCTCTTGCAAACAAGATGGATGAACTAACAGCGCTCACCAGGCAGCATCAGGAGTTTCGGGCGTGCAGCATGATGCTACTTACAGAGACTTGGCTCACTGAAGTTACTCCTGACCCTCTGGTCTCCTTGGATGGTTTTTAAACTCCTTCGGGCAGACAGGACAAGGGAGAGCGGTAAGAGGAAAGGAGGAGGGCTGGCAATGTTTGTGAATAATAGATGGTGTAATCCTAGGCACATTGTGATTAAGGATCAAACTTGCTGTAAGGACATTGAACTATTAGCTGTGAGCATGAGACCTTTCTACCTACCAAGGGAACTATCACATGTCATCGTGATAGCTGCATATGTCCCCCCCTCTGCGAAAGCTGACGCTGCCTGCGAGGTCCTACAAGCCACGCTGAGCCAGTTACAGTCTCAGCACCCCCAGGCCCTCTTTCTTCTGTCGGGTGATTTCAACCATGCCTCTCCATCATCCACACTGCCCAGTTTCACACAGTATGTAACCTGCCACACAAGAGACAACAAAACACTGGACTTGTTCTTTGCCAACGTGAGGGAGGCATACAACTCATCAGCCCTACCGCCCCTGGGGAGATCGGATCACAACCTAGTACATCTCCGACCTGTGTACAAGCCACTTGTACGTAGAGAACCAGCGGTCACCCGCACAGTGAGGATATGGTCCGAGGAGAGTGATGAGGCTCTGAGGGATTGTTTTGACACAACCGCATGGGAAGTTCTGCAGGATTCTTATGGGGAAGATATAGAAGGACTCACACACTGCATAACGGACTACATTAATTTTTGTGTGGACAACACAGTACCCACAAAAGTGGTGAGGTGCTTCTCCAATAACAAACCATGGATTAACTCTGATATAAAAACACTACTTAAGGAGAAAAAGATGGCATTCAGGACAAGAGATAAGGAGGGGTTGAGGGAAGTACAAAAGGAGCTGAGGCATCAAATCAGGCAGGGAAAATCCAGTTATAAAGAAAAAATGGAAAAGCAAATGGAAAGAAAAGACATAAGGGGGGTCTGGGAGGGGCTTAAGTCAATTTCGGGTCATAAACAGTCTGTCTGCCAGATTGAGGCAGATGTTAACTGGCTTAATGAACTAAACCTATTCTTCAACAGATTTGATCACACACCAGCTCCTCCCACCCCAGTATGTCCTTCAGCTCCCCCCACCACAATGACTTCTCCCCATGCGGCCACTTCCCAACAGACCAGTAAATCCAGAAATCCATCTTTATCTGGCCACAGTCTGACCTTCACACGGGCCCAGGTGAGGAAGGAGATGAAAAAGATCAAGGCGAGGAAAGCCGGAGGGCCAGATGACATCAGTGCAAGGCTAATTAAGACTTGTGGGGACCAGCTGTGTGGTATAATTACATATATGTATAATATGAGCCTGAGGCAGGAAATAGTCCCTGAATTATGGAAATCTTCTTGTGTGGTACCAGTTCCAAAGAAACCCCACCCTATGGACCTCAACGACTACAGACCTGTAGCACTGACATCCCACCTGATGAAGATCTTGGAGAGATTGGTTCTCACACATCTCCGCCCTCTAGTGAGCCCCGCTATGGACCCACTCCAGTTTGCTTATCGGCCGGGCATTGGGGTAGATGATGCCATCATCCATCTTCTGCACAGGGCTCTGTCTCACCTGGAGAAACCAGGGAACACAGTGAGAATAATGTTCTTTGACTTCTCCAGTGCTTTTAACACCATACAGCCCAGGTTATTGAGGGACAAGCTGGGCCTTGCTGGAGTGGACCACCACCTCTCCAACTGGATCCTAGACTACCTCACAAATCGACCTCAATACGTGAGAGCCCGAGACTGTGTGTCAGGTACAGTGATCTGTAATACGGGGGCACCTCAGGGTACGGTTCTCGCCCCTTTCCTCTTCACACTGTACACTGCAGATTTTAGGTGCAACTCATCCAGCTGCTACCTACAGAAGTATTCTGACGACTCTGCAATAGTGGGTCTCATCACAGATGATGATGACAGGGAGTACAGAGAACTGAACCGGGATTTTGTGGACTGGTGCCACCGGAACCACCTGAAGATTAACGCGGGGAAGACCAAGGAGATGGTGGTGGACTTCCGCAAAGGCAGAAGCCCTCCTAAACCAGTGGACATCCTGGGGACGGGCATCGAGATTGTGAACACCTATAAGTACCTGGGTTTGCTCCTTAATAATAAGCTGGACTGGGCAGATCATATGGAGGCCCTGTACAGGAAGGGCCACAGCAGGCTCTACCTGCTTAGGAAGCTGAGAGCCTTTGGAATCCGGGGGGCACTTCTTAGAACTTTCTTCAACTCGGTAGTGGCATCAGCCATCTTCTTTGGAGTGGCCTGCTGGGGGAGCAGTATATCAACCAGGGACAGAAATAAACTTGACAAGCTGATTAGAAGGGCCAGCTCTGTCCTGGGGAGCCCACTGGACCCAGTGCAGGTGGTGGGTGACAGAAGGATACTGTCCGTGGTGAGCTCCATGCAGAAGAAGAAGTCCCATCCCATGCATGAGACTGTGATCGCGCTGAGCAGTACTGTCAGTGACCGACTGCTCCACCCTAGGTGTGAGAAGGAGCGCTATCGGAAGTCTTTCCTCCCCACCGCGGTTAGGCTGTACAACCAACACCGACCTAAGCGGAGATCATTACACACAGAGAACTGAAATATCTCTCTGCCTGTTAAATCCCCCCCCCCCCTGCTACGCCCTATCTGTCTGTCTGCTATCAATGTAATGCCTCTCACCTTGGAATATTCCTGTACATGTTGTATTTGTATTTGTATCTGCTTATCTTTGCTGCTGTAACACACTGAATTTCCCCATTGTGGGACTATTAAAGGACTATTATTATTATTATTATACAAGTGCAACTTCGTTATCTCACCAGGGAAGATCCTGGAGAGATGTGTATTCAAACTTTTCTAGCAGACAGGATGTCCCCAGCGGATCATCAAGGAAAATATAGTAAAATTATGATATTTTACGAGGGGAGCATCCTACAGTCACACCGCAAAATTCCTTGGATGCGCAAGACTTCAACAGACGCATCAAATCCAAATGCAGCACTGTTGGAAGCACGGAAAAGATCCGGACACTTAGCTACCTACCCAAGGGCATCTGGGGGGTCAATCTTGGTGTCTACGCGATGGTAACATTGACATGAACCCTGTCATACCCCTTGCTTGATACTACGATCATCCAGCGAGGAGTTATACTTGTATATAGTTTTCTGGTCCAAGGATTTATGGCTAGGACTCCTCTCCCAGTGACATCACACAGGGTGGAGACTAGCCCAGGCATATGTTCTCAGTCTAGAGAGGGAAAGGAGCTCTTATCCTGGGAGAGATGTGAGGTCACACATGTCTTGTTGACAAGCTAAACAGCGAATGCCTCAGTGAACCAGATTGCAAATTTGTCTTGGTATTCATGCTTCTCATTTAATACCCATTTTATTTCTGTACTGTATTGCTTATTTTTACCTGTATTTGCCTGAGCATTCACTGATGTATATTCTGTATATCTTAGCAGCTAGTACCGACCCACTCGGGTTAATAAATATATAAAATTTATAAAGCTTGTTATAAAGCTAGTTTCATGTTATCCTACGAACCCTGGTACTCACGGGTGGTGAGTGGAAGGTAAGGGGTGATCGCAGGTAGGCCAAGCACCTCTCATGGTGGCCTGCTGGTAGGAGGCAAAGGCCAAACCCTCATAGAGTAGAGACATAGATGCAGGAGGGGATAAGTATAATCCTATAATTACAAACTGTTGCGTTGCTACTTTCTATGTTAAAGGTAAAGTTTAATTAGAAGTATTTGATTATCAAAACTGCATTAAAAAAATAATTGAAAGATTGAAAAAAAAAAATTTAAAACTGAACGTCAACTGGATAAGGGTGTAGTTTGGTATGTTATACAGCGGAATGAGAACTGATTGATAAAGGAAAGCATTGGCATAACTTGTATTTTGTTTAAGTTCTTGCTTATTCTGGGTTTTAGACATTTAATAATTTAGCAGCCTTCCCTGTAAGAAAATATATTTAAAAACAAAAAAAAAAAGTTGTTAATCACCAAATAAGACCATATATATGACTACTAAGCCTGGCATGAGAATAGATTTTTATTAATAAATGGAACTTTCGTAACAAAACTATAAATCAATCTGCTCTGCTCTGCAAGAAACAGATTTATGGCTACATGTGGGGTATTTATTTTACTTACTTGTATAGCGCCATCATATTCCGCAGCGCCTTTATAGACATTGTTAATCACTGTCCCATACAGGGCTCACAATCTACATTCCCTATCAATTTGTATTTGGGGTATTGCCTTACTTGGAAGAACCTGCATAACAAATTATGGTGGTGTCTTCAATATACTGAAATTACATAATTACCCATTACAGGCACTGAAATTACATAATTGTGAAATACTCTGCAATTTTCATGTATGCATCAAATTTTGGAAGATTACTGTGGGGTCAAAATAGATACATTTCTTGAGGGGTGTAGTTTCCTAAATGGGTCACATTTTGGGCATTTCCACTGTACTGGTACCTTAGGTGTTCTGCAAACACAGCATGGCATAAGAACACCTGTGGGGACCAAATACTCATTTACAGGTGCATCTCAATAAACTAGAATATCTTTGAAACGTTTATTTATTTCAGTAGTTAAATTAAAAAAGTGACCTCCTATATTTTCTAGATTATTTACACACAGTGTTCTATTTCAAGTGTTTTAGTTCTGTAAATGTTCATTATGGATTACAGGTAATGAAAACCCAAATCTAAGAAAATTAGAATATTGTAAAAAAGTTCAGTATTGTAAATTCAGTGTGTCACCTGCCAAGGATTCCTAAGCCTTTAAATGGTCCCTCAGTCTGTTTCAATAGGACACACAATCATGGAAGACTGCTGATTATGAATTGAATTACTGAAATGAATGAACATTTCAAAGATATTCAAATTTATTGAGATGCACCTGTACACTCTTAGATAAATTCCTTAAGGGGTGTATTTTCCAAAATGGGGTCACTTTTAGTGGCTTTTAGGAAATACTTTGCAAATGCAACATGATGCCGAAAAAAAACATCCTAAAGCTTTAAAATTCATAAGATACTCCTTCCTTTCTGAGGACTGTGCTTCATTTGAGTGGCACACTAAGGCTTTATTCACACGACAGTGACTTTTTTTGACAGATCTAACTGTGATTAAAAACAGACGTACACAAATGCATATGTTCTGTTTTTGATGGCCAAGTGTCATCCATTTTGCATCAGTTTTTAACTACCAGATGAAAAATTGGGGTAATAAATATTGAGGGGAGGCTGCCCCGTGTATCATTTGGCACCCTGCTCCGAGGTGCCTTCAGGATCCGGCCGGCATTCAGCCTTACAGATGGAAAGCTGGGAGCGGGCTTTCTGATTCTGACGAGGCGCACGGAGTGTCATGTCATCCCGCTGTGCGTTGGGACGTGGCATGAGGTGATTGGCCAGGACTTAGCTATTTAGGCGGCAGATTCAATTTTGATGCCTCCTGGGCTGGTGGTCAGTAGTTTTATGCTACTGCTCCTGCTCTGCTGCCATATCTGCTTCCCTGGACATTCGACACCAACAGATCTGTGAATCCTGTGTCAGCTCCTGGTCCTGTGAGTCCCTCCTTCTGGAGCCTCTTTTTTTTCACATATTCTTTTGGTGGCAATCCTGACTTCTCTTCCTTACTCTTTTTAAGGGAATGGATCCAGCCCTACTGAAGTCTTCCAAAAAGTGCGGCGTCTGCAAGAAGTCTCTGGCTGCCACCTATAAGAAGGCACTTTGTACTAGATGTATTGAGAAGGTTGTGTCTGAAAATTCTCTTTCCCTTTTGGAAAATTTTAAAAAATATTGTAAAAGTGAAAACTGCTGCTAGAAAACAATGGGAAGAAGTTTCTGCCTAGCCTTCTACTTCTAAAAAATGTGCGGTCTCTCCCTTATCTCCAGTATTTTCTGTCTCCAATGATGGTGAAGTTTTCTCCCAGTCGGACTCAGATTCATCACTAGAAGCTTCAGGACAATAACTCTGGCAGTCTGAGGACACAGAGTCTCTTCTTAAAATTATCCGTTTAACCATGAATATTGATGTTACCAAAGAAACATTATCTGTACAGATCAAATGTTTCATGTTTTTTTTTTTTTTTTGGTCCATTCTAATATTAAATAATTGTTTAATAAGGAATGGAAGAATCTAGAGAAAAGAATCTCTCTTACTGAAGCATTCAGGAGAAAATACCCTTTTGCGAGTGAAAATTCTTAATGTTGGGATAAGACACCCAAAGTGGATGCTCCAGTGGCTGAGATTTAAAAAAAATTGGCGGGTACGGATACAGGTCTTCTAAACTATCCCATCAGTAAAGAGTTAAAGAGTATTTTGAAAAG
Organism: Leptodactylus fallax; assembly: GCA_947044405.1. NCBI lineage: Eukaryota > Metazoa > Chordata > Amphibia > Anura > Leptodactylidae > Leptodactylus > Leptodactylus fallax. Next base: position 282,361 of record CAMRHE010000868.1, on the reverse strand, counting down.
TAACTGGGAAACTTCTGATAATAATAATAATCCTTTAATAGTCCCACATACTGTACAATATATACAAAACGTTCCAAGGTAGAAGTATCCCATTAGACAGACAGATAGAAAGGTACAAGTTCAGAAGTATCGGGGGGGGGGGGGGATATCAACAGAAAAAAATTTCAGTTCTCTGTGTGGAATGATCTCCGCTTAGGTCGGTGTTGGTTGTACAGCCTGACTGCAGCGGGGAGGAAAGACTTCTGATAGTGCTCCTTCTCACACTTAGGGTGAAGTAGTCGGTCACTGACAGTACTACCCAGAGCTATCACGGTCTCATGCATGGGATGGGAGTTATTCTCCCGCATGGAGATCACCACAGGCATTATCCTTGTGTCAGCCACCACTTGCACTGGGTCCAGGGGGCTCCCCAGGACAGAGCTGGCCCTTCTAATCAGCTTGTCGAATTTATTTCTATCCCTGGTCGATATACTGCTCCGAAGAAGATGGCTGATTCCACTACCAAGTTGAAAAAAGTCCTAAGAAGTGTCCCCTGGACTCCAAAGGCCCTTCCTGTACACGACCTCCATGTGATTTGCCCAGTCCAGCTTATTATTACACCTAGGTACTTATAGGTGTTGACAACCTCGATGCCCATCCCCTGGATGTCCACTGGTTTAGGAGGGCATCTGCATTTACGAAAAGTGACCACCATCTCCTTGGTCCTCCAAGCGTTAATCCGCAGGTGGTTCCACTGGCACCAGTCCACAAAATCCCGATTCAGTTCTCTGTACTCCCTGTCATCTTTGTCTGTGATGAGGCCTACTATTGCAGAGTCGTCAGAATACTTTTGTAGATAGCAGCTAGATGAGTTGAACCTAAAATCTGCAGTGTACACTGTGAAAAGGAAAGGGGCAAGAATTGTACCCTGGGGTGCCTCCGTATTATAAATCACGGTATCTGACACACAGTCCCGGGCTCTCACATACTGAGGTCGATTTGTGAGGTAGTCTAGGATCCAATTGGAGAGGTGGTGGTCCACTCCAGCAAGGGCCAGCTTGTCCCTCAGTAACCCCGGCTGTATGGTGTTAAAAGCACTGGAGAAATCAAAGAACATTATTCTCACAGTGTTTCCTGGTTTCTCCAGGTGACATCCCTGTGTAGAAGGTGGATGATGGCATCATCCACCCCAATGCCTGGCCGATAAGCAAACTGGAGAGGGTCCATAGCCGGGCTCACTAGAGGGCGGAGATGTGTGAGAACCAATCTCTCTGAGATCTTCATCGGGTGGGATGTCAATGCTACAGGTCTGTAGTCGTTGAGGTCCAAAGGATCAGGTTACTTTGGAACCGGTACCACAGAAGAAGATTTCCACAGATCATGTATTATTTTCTGCTTCAGACTCATATTAAACATATATGTAATAATACTACTCAGCCGATCCCCATAAGTCTTCATTAGCCTTGCACTGATGCCATCTGGCCTTGCAGCCTTCTCAACTTTGATCTTTTTCAGCTCCCTTCTCACCTGGGCACATGTGAAGGTCAGACTGTGGTTAGATAATGACAATGGATTTCTGGATTTACTGGTCTGGTGGGAAGTAACCGCAGGGGGTTAAGTCAGTGTGTTAGAGGGAACAGAAAGACATGCTGGGGTGGGAGGAAATGGTGTGTGATCAAATCTATTGAAGAATAGATTTAGTTTGTTAAGCCAATTAACATCTGCTTCCACTTGGGAGTCAGACTGTCTGCGACCCGAGATTGACTTAAGCCCCTTCCCGACATTCCTTATATCTTTTCTTTTCATTTGCTTTTCCATTTTTTCCTTATAATTGGCTTTTTCCTGCCTGATTTGATGTCTAAGCTCATTTTGTACCACTCTCAGCCTCACCTTATCCCTTGCCTTGAATGCCATCTTTTTCTCCTTCTCCATTCTTTCTCTCTTTTTATATCAGAATTAATCCATGGTTTGTTGTTGGAGAAGCAACGCACCACTTTTGTGGGTACTGTGTTGTCCAAAAAATTAATGTAGTCCGTTATGCAGTGTGTGAGTCCTTCTATGTCTTCTCCACAAGAATCCTGCAGCACTTCCCAGGCGGTTGTGTCAAAACAGTCCCTCAGAGCCTCATCACTCTCCTCGAACCATATCCTAACTGTGCGGGTGACAGCTGGTTCCCTACGTGCAAGTGGCTTGTACACAGGTCAGAGATGTACTAGACTGTGATCTGATCTTCCCAGGGGCGGTAGGGCTGATGAGTTATATGCCTCCCTCGCTTTAGCAAAGAACAAGTCCAATGTTTTGTTATCTCTTGTATGGCAGGTTACATACTGTGTGAAACTGGGCAGTGTGGATGATGGAGAGACATGGTTAAAGTCTCCAGACACAAGAAGGAGAGCCTGAGGGTGTAGCCACTGCAACTGGCTCACCGTGGCCTGTAGGATCTCAGAGGCAGCGTCATCATTCGCAGAGGGGGGAACATATGCAGCTATCACGATGACATGCGATAGTTCCCTCAGTAGACAAAAAGGTCTCATGCTCACAGCTAATAGTTCAATGTCTTTACAGCAAGTTTGCTCCTTAATCAAAATGTGCCTAGGATTACACCATCTATCATTCACAAATATCGCCAGCCCTCCTCCTTTCTTCTTACCGCTCTCCCTTGTCCTGTCCGCCTGAAGGAATTTAAAGCCATCCAAGGAGACAAGTGTGTCCGAAGTAACTTTGGTGAGCCAAGTCTCTGTAAACAGCATCATGCTACACTCCCGGAACTCCTGATGATGCCTGGTGAGCGCCGCCAGTTCGTCCATCTTGTTCGCAAGAGATCTTACATTGCCCATAATGATGGAGGGGAGAGCTGGTCTAAAATGTCTTCTCCTAATCCTCGAAAGGGCACCAGCTCTACACCCCCTTCTTTTCTTCCTCCAAAGTTCCTGAGGGATGTCTGATCTATTAGCATGCAGCCCTGCTGTGTCTCTAAGCTGCAACAGTTCATCCCTGGAGTAGACAAAAGAATCCTGGCCACAAGCAGGATCTGCAGACACAATAGTTCCCATTGAAAGCACAACAAAACAAACAAAAAGTATTGCAAAGTTCCAAGTCCAAGTCTTCATAAGGTTCTTCATAGTGCAATGCCCCTTACGTAGAGTAATAAGACAAAACAAAGAAAGGAAAAGAAGAGAAAACTCGAGGTGAGCAGGAGCTGCTGTAACAGGCTGCCACTCCAGCGGTGCCATCTTGCCTAGAGGCAACTTCCTCCCTAGTATAGCAGCTACCTGTACTGTGCAGGCTCTCATGTTCTGCTCTTTGGGCTCTCCCAGGCCCCTCAGGTTTTTACAAAAGTGATGGCGGAGGTTATGGCTCATATCAGGGAGAGGGAGGTAGTCATTGACCCCTATTCAGACAAAATTCTTCTTGTGTTAGACTCCACCTAGCACCTAAAGTCTTACAATCAGTGGGTTATTCCAGCCATGAACAATCTGAGGTGGCAGATAAAACTGTAGAAATCTCATCTGAGTCACAGATGCCAGCGTGGGAGGAGTGACTAGATTCAGAGTCTATCACAAGATAGACTAGTTAATTCAAGTGTAAATCTCTTGAGAGCCAGGGAGAAAGTATCATTCAGAGAGGCCATATCGGTCCTTGGGCTTCTAACACATCCCGCCAGTGGAATGGGCTCATTTCCATTCCAGGCCCTAACAGTTAGAGATTCTTAGAATTGGAACAGGCTGCAGGCATCCTTAGATCAGACCTTTCCACTATCTTTATTTATTCATTTATTTTCTTTCATTATATAGCACCAATGCAGGGGGCATTTTCAATGCTGAAGTACATATTCGTATAATGTTGTACCGTGTTAACCATTGAAAGTAGTGGAAGAGTGAAGAAATCAGGCGATACCTTTTAGAGGCTAACTGAGTATATTTGATAAGTAAGCTTTCAGAAGTACTAGCTTCCTTCATCAGACATGGTGTTATGCAAGAACTGAAAATTCACAGATTTTTATACCCTATACACATGATCTACAAAGGATTTTAGAGTCCTTAAAAAAAACAAAACAAAATGTAATCTAAGTAGAGAAGTTATTTACAACTGGTAAAAAAACAATCTGGAAAGTTGTGGTGCGTGACAGAGGGATCTGTTATCTGTTTGCTATCAGGAGGTGATTTGTGACCCTCACAGTTCATACATAGTGTGACATGAAGCTGGCATGAATATTAAGTCCAAATTGCAGAGTTTAAAATTTTTGCATAAACTTGTACTCCCATTCTTTCCTCTCCTCTTGCGTCTTAAACTGTCCCATTAAAACCACAACCCGCAAATCTTCAATAGAGTGGTTTTCTCCGGAGAAATGTGCGGCCACTGAGAGATCTGTTCTGCTGTTATTAATGTTGGCTATGTGTGAGTTCATTCGTTGACTAAGTCTCTGCCCTGTTTCCCCCACATAGAGGCCTGTGGTGGGATATTGCACACACATTATGAGGTACACCACATTGGAAGACCTGCAGGAAAATGTCCCCCTAATTCTGTGCACCTATTGTGACTGTGGGACAGGTACACTGTCAGCGGTGTGGATGTGCTTGCAGGTCATGCACCTTTTTTGTAGGCAAGGTGAGGTGCCATTTTCAGTTGGGGCCTTCAGGGCACTCCGGACAATAATACGCCTCAGGTTTGGTGGTTGTCGAAAGGAAAGGAGAGGGGGGACTGGAAATATGTCCTTGAGTCTGTTCAACTAAGTGCAGATTAAACAAATTTACATTTACATGTACATTTACATACACTTAGAAAGGGCATAAGACAATCAAGCAATGGAAGAACATCAGGTAAATTTAGAACAAAAACATCAAGCTACTATACATGGTATCATACAGCTGCATTATCAGTTACTGTCCTAGCAATTGTTCTCATGCACAACTCCCGTTCATCTCTACCACTAGTGCACACTATCCATATCAGTCCCTCTCTTCTTCCTTTCCCAATGTACATCTCTCACACACATTTCACTCTCTTTAACCACCCCAATCCCTTTACGTCTTTTAGCAGTGAAACTAAACAGAAGCGCCCGCATAAGTCTTTGAACCATCTTCTGTCTCTGTCTATTTTGTTCCTTCTAGCTGCTGGGGACATTTCTCCTAACCCTCGTCCTCCTTCCTTCACTAACATTTCCTCTTCCGACACACATAGAACTCCTACTAACCTCATCAATATTCACCGTATTCCCTCTCCCTATCTTTCTTCTGTCCCTTTCAACTGTTCTCTCTGGACGCCTGCTCAATGTGTATCAACCTAGAATATATTAATGACTTATTCCTTAGTAAATCTCTGAACCTGCTAGCCCTTACCGAAATCTGGATCCAGCAGTCTGATATGGCCTCCCCTGCCGCTCTGTCTCATGGTGGCCTACACTTCTCACATACTTCTAGGCCTGATAACAGGCAGGATGGAGAGTTAGGCATACTTCTATCATCACAGTGCACTTTTCAGGTCATTCCCCTCACTCACTTTCCCCTCTTTTGAGGGGCCATCAAACTTTTCCGCCTGCTCTCCTTATGCGTATCCGTTATCTACCGTCCACCTGGCTCACCCTACCAATTTCTCTATCACTTCGCTTCTTTGCTTTGCTTCCCCTCTTTCTATCTTGTGAAATTCCTACCCTTATCATGGGTAACTTTAACATCTATTAACACCCAGCACCTCTCAGACACTCTGCAGTCCTCACTGTCCCCCATCTCTTCACTCTCCTGTCCCAATCTGGTCACCAGTCACTATAATGAAACCCTTAAAAGTGCAAAAAATGATGCGGCTACCACCTTCACTCACAAATTTCGATGCAGGAGGCAGCAACCCTGGTACACGCCACAGACGCATTTTCTTCAGCGGTGCTCTAGGTGTGCCAAATGTCTGTGGAGAAAATCAAGTACACCTGCAGACTTCCTTCACTACAAGTTTATGCTCAAAACCTATAGCTCTGCTCTTCAACTTGCCAAACAAGCCTACTTCACCGCTCTCATTTCTTCTTTCTCCTATAACCCTAAAAGACTCTTTGATACTTTTCACTCCTTACTCACTCTCAAGGTGCAGACGCTATTTACAGACCTCAGTGAAGAAGACCTGGCCACTTATTTCCATGACAAAACTGATAGGATCCATCAGGCGGCATTGGTCCCCTCACCTACCACACTTCATCCTGTCCATTCTCATCTTTTGAACCAGTTACAGAAAAGGAAGTCCCCTCACTCCTTTCTTCTTCTCGCCCTATACCTGCAGTAGTGGCCCTTTCCCCTCACACCTTTTCCAGTCTCGGTCGCCTGCCGTCACTACTTACCTTACTAAAATATTTAACCTCTCTCTCTCTTCTGGAATATTTCCCTCCTCTTTCAAACATGCTGTCATAACCCGCTACTGAAGAAATCCCTTGACCCGCCCTGTGCTGATAACCATTGACCCGTCTCTAACCTACCCTTCATCTCCAAAATCTTAGAATGCTTAGTCTATTCTCATTTAATCCGCTTACCTTTCTGCTAACTCTCTTCTTGACCCTTACAATCTGGCCTCCACACTCACTCTACTGGAACAGCCCTCACAAAAGTCTCCAATGATCTCCTGACAGCTAACGGTCAGGGCCGCTTTAACCATAGGGCCAACGGTGCACTTGCAGCGGGCCCTATGAGAGCATGGAGCCACCTTGGGATAGTCCTGCATTTGCTGTCCCAACTTCAGCTCATCAGCGTATCTCAGTGATGTATCTAGCGGGGGGGGAGGGCTGGAGTAACGGTGGCCTGACTCTGTGGGGCCCACCATCAACACATGCATGTGTTGCCATTCTGCAAGCCGTCTGCACACAGGACGGTGCAATGACGTCATAGCATTGCACTTCCTGTGGTGAGATGTCTTGTCTGTGCTCACGCACCTCACAGAGAAGAGAGACGTCAGCAGCAGAGTAGCAAGGGATCGCAGGCAAGTGAGTAAAAGTTTTATTTTTTATGTTTTTGGGCAGTTCTTATATTTGGCATAAAGCGCACGTTTGGGTGACATTATAAGACGAAGATAACTTATATAAGGGGCATAGAGAATATAGGGGTCATTGGGAGTATTATTACTCTAGGGGAAAGATCATTTATGTAAGGGGGCTTAAAGAATATATATTGTGAGAGTGTGAACCTAGAGGGCACTGGTGAGCGACCCAAAACCAGGATCGAAAAGGTCCTCAACCACACCAATAGGTGGGGCCCAACTCAAGAGGAAGTGTACGCAGCAGGAGAGAGCTGCTGAAGACCTGCACGGAACAGGTGGATGGTGGAACCAGTTGGAGACAGACGGGGTGGTCTGTCCCAAGAGGACTGGATTCCAGAAGGGACTGGTTGAGCTGAGTGTGAGCCAGACTGCTGAGGAGAAGCCTCAGTAAAGCTTCTTACCCCCAGAGGTTAGTCAGGGCTCAAGTAGTGAGGTAGTGCCCTGTGTGTGGGCTTGGATGTTTTTTTGTTTTGTTCCTGTTTTTACTCACAAGCTGAATAAAGCCATTTATTTTGGATTACCACTGCCTGATATGCTGCTTGTTTGGCACCCAGTACCACCAACACCTCTGTGGAGCCCAGGAGGCTGCCGCCTTTGAGGCTAAATTCCCCCCCAATTGTCACAGGGGGCATTATTACTGAGGGAGATTATTTACATAAGGGGGCTGAAAGAATATAAGGGACATTATTTATAAAAGGGTTCGTTGGGAACATTGTGAATATAAAGCGTCATTAGAGGACTTCATGAATATAACTGGGGTCATTAATATAAGGAGGCATTAGGTGAGCAGTATTTATGTCAGGGGGCATAATACAGTGGGGAAAAAAAGTATTTAGTCAGCCACCAATTGTGCAAGTTCTCCCACTTAAAAAGATGAGAGAGGCCTGTAATTGTCATCATAGGTAGACCTCAACTATGAGAGACAAAATGAGAAAACAAATCCAGAAAATCACATTGTCTGATTTTTTTTAAGAATTTATTTGCAAATTATGGTGGAAAATAAGTACTTGGTCAATAACAAAAGTTCATATCAATACTTTGTTATATATCCTTTGTTGGCAATGACAGAGGTCAAACGTTTTCTGTAAGTCTTCACAGTATTGTCATGCTGAAAGACCCAGCCACGTTTCATCTTCAATGCCCTTGCTGATGGAAGGAGGTTTGCACTCAAAATCTCACGATACATGGCCCCATTCATTCTTTCATGTACACGAATCGGTCGTCCTGGTCCCTTTGCAGAGAGACAGCCCCAAAGCATGATATTGCCACCCCCATGCTTCACAGTAGGTATGGTGTTCTTTGGATGCAACTCAACATTCACTCTCCTCCAAACACGATGAGTTGTGTTTCTACCAAACAGTTCTACTTTGGTTTAATCTGACCATATGACATTCTCCCAATACTCTTCTGGAACATCCATTTGCTCTCTAGCAAACTTCAGACAGGCCCGGATATGTACTGGCTTAAGCAGGGGGACACGTCTGGCACTGCAGGATCTGAGTCCCTGGCGGCGTAGTGTGTTACTGACGGTAACCTTTGTTACGTTAGTCCCAGCTTTCTGCAGGTCATTCACTAGGTCCCCCCGTGTGGTTCTGGGATTTTTGCTCAATGTTTTTGTGATCATTTTGACCCCACGGATTGAGATCTTGCGTGGAGCCCCTGACCGAGGGAGATTATCAGTGGTCTTGTATGTCTTCCATTTTCTAATTATTGCTCCCACAGTTGATTTCTTCACACCAAGCTGCTTGCCTATTGCAGATTCAGTCTTCCCAGCCTGGTGCAGGTCTACAATTTTGTTTCTGGTGTCCTTCCACAGCTCTTTGGTCTTCACCATAGTGGAGTTTGGAGTGTGACTGTTTGAGGTTGTGGACAGGTGTCTTTTATACTGATAACAATTTCAAACAGGTGCCATTACTACAGGTAATGAGTGGAGGACAGAGGAGCCTCTTAACCCCTTAACGACCTTGGACGTACTATTACGTCCTGGGCGCTAGGTACTTCGCGCACCAGGACGTAATACTACGCCCGAGGCCGGCCGCCCGCTCACTATCTGAGCGGGCGGTATCGGAACCGGGTGTTAGCTGTATCTGACAGCTAACACCCTGCTCCATAACCCCCGGTCGGCCATAACTTCCGATCGGCGGTTTTAACCCCTTGGATGCCGCGGTCAAACATGACCGCGGCATCCAAGGGGTTCCGCCGTCTTGCCGACCCCCCCAGCACCCCCCGCGGCGAGATCGGGGGGTGCCGATATCTCTAATCTGCAGCCCGGGGTCTGCCAAGTGACCCCAGGCTGCCTGGAGCCTCCAGTACCTGGTTGATCCTGCCGAGACCTCAAGAAGTCAGCGCTGTGTTTCCATAGCGCTGACTTCCTGTATAGGCTGCAAGACATGTGTATGCTCGTGTCTTGCAGTCTATAGTACTGAGCCAGAGATCAAAGCATCTCTGGCTCAGGTGTCCTAATGGGACACAAGAAAAAGTTAAAAAAAGTGAAAAAAAAAATAATAAAGTATGTGAAAAAAATTTATAAAAGAATAAAGCCCCAAAAATTCCCTTTTCCTATATAAAAAGAATTATATAAAAAATAAACCTAAAAATTAATAAAAACAATACATATTTGGTATCGTTGCGTCCGTAACAACCTGTACAATAAAACTGAAACCATATTTAATGTACACGGTGAAAGTCGGGGAAAAAAAACTGAAAAAACCAGCCAAAAGTAACGATTTTTCGCCATCTCACCTTACAAAATATGCCATAAAAAGTGATCAAAAAGTCATATGTACCCCAAAACAGTACCAATAAAAAGCACAGGTTGTACCGCAAAAAATAAGCCCTAAACCAACTCTCTAAACTGAAAAATAAAAATGCTACGCATCTTAGAAGATGGCGATGCAAAAAAAATTGATTTATGTCCCCAAATGGGTTTTTGTTCTGCAAAATTGGTATTGCATAAAAAAACAGTATAAATGAGGTATCGCCGTAATCGTACCGACCCGCAGAATAAAGATAACATGTTAATTATGCTCTACGCTGCATGGTGAAAAATTTAAAAGATAAAACGCAGTGCCAGAATTGATGGGGTTGTTTTTTAATCCACCAAGAAAGAGTTAATAAAATTTATTTAATAAGTTGTAAGCACCTAAAAATGATGTCATTAAAAAATACATCTCACCCTGCAAACAACAAGCCCTCATATGGCTACATCACCAGAGAAATAAAGAAAATATAACTCGTACAATGTGAAGACAAAAACCCCAAAAATCGCCAAATCATTAGAGCATAACTGGCTGCGGCAGGAAGGGAATGTATAAGCTGTGCGAGCGTATATTAGGGTACACCCCAGATTTAGAGCTTACGAGGGATAATAAACCAGAAGTGACCCCCAGAGTGACCCCCAATAAAAGGAACTACTGGGGAAATAGTAGGGAATTTAGTGTACCCAATGTACTATGCACAGCTTACATATTCATTCACTTTTCCTCATCCGCTGTGCAGTCATGTCTGGGATACTAATGCTCGCTACACCCCTTGATAAATTCTTTGAGGGGTGCAGTTTTCAAAATGGGGTCATTCCCTAGGGGATTCCACTTTACTGGTACTTTAGAGGCTCTGCAAACATGACATGGCATCCAGATCCCAAACATCTGAATCTGCGCTCCAAAAGCCACATAGCGCTCCTTCCCTTCTGTGCCCTACTGTGTGCCCAAACCGCAGTTTATACCCACATGTATGACACTGGTGTACCCAGTATAAGGTACTTAATGTGATATATGGGTATAAACTCCTGTTTGGGCACAGCCGGGCACAGAAGGGAAGGAGCGCTATTTGGTTTTTGGACGCCATTGCACTTTTGCAGAGCTGAAATGCCAGTACAGTGGAATCCCCTGACATGTCACCCCATTTTGGAAACTTCACCCCTGAAGGAATTTATCCAGGGGTGCAGTGAGCATTTTTAACCCCCAAGTGTTGCTATAATTTATTATCCGTAAATGAATAGGCAGCTGATGATGAAAGGTGAAAATGACAATTATTCCAGGAATACATCATTTCAGTGCGTAATATGTTGTGCCCGGCTTGTATCAGAGATGAACGTTACAAAAGCTGTTGTGCCCGGGATCTCCGCTCACCAGTTTTTGGAGTGTGTGTCTGTGCAGACATAAGCTGGGCACAACATATCGGGCACTGAAATGGCGTATCTATAGAAAAATTTCATTTTTAACTTTTCATTATCAGCTGCGCATTCATTTTTGGAAATTAAAAGAATGCAACACTTAAGGGTTAATAATGCTCGCTACCCCACTTGATAAATCCCTTGAAGGGTATAGTTTCCAAAATGGGGTGACATGTCTGCGGATTCCACTTTACTGACAATTCATGGTCTCTGCAAAAGTTGCATGGTGTCCAAAAACCAAACTGTGCTCTAAAAACCAAAATAGCGCTCCTTCCCTTCTGTGCCTGGCTGTGCCCAAACAGCAGTTTATACCCACATATGGCATTGTTAAGTACGTTATCCTGGGTACACCAGTGTCATACATGTGGGCATAAACTGTCATTTGGGCACACAGCAGGGCGCAAATGTGAAGGAGCGCTATGTGCTTTTGGAGCGCATATTTAGATTGTTGTTTTTTTGGACGCCATGTCACATTTGCAGAAACCCTAAAATTGCCCATACAAAATGGGGGTCACTTCTTGGGGAATTCCAATTTACTGGCACCTCCAGGGCTCTGCAAAAATATCATGGCGACCAGAAAGTCCCTCTAAATCTGTACTCCAAAAGCTAAAAAAAACCACAGTGCTCCTTCCCTTCTGAGCCCTGCTGCGTGCCCAAGCAGCAGTTTATACCCACATATATAATTTTTTTGTCCCTGGGATAGCCCACTTAATAGTTTTAGGAGTGCATGTCTCTGATGCCACAAAGTGGCCGCAACGTATTAGGCACTGAAATTGGATATTTCATTAAAAATTTTAATTTTCACTTTGTACATTAATTTTTGGGAAGCATTTTTAGGCTCTAAATGATAATACCCCTTGATACATTCCTTGAGGGGTGTAGTTTCTAAAATGGGGTCACTTTTGAGAGGTTTCCATTATATTGGTACTTTAGGGGTTCTGCAAATGCGACATGGCATCCAAAAACTATTCCAGCAAAATCTGCCCTCCAAAAGCTAAATAGCGCTCTTTCCATTTTTAGCCCTGCCATTTACCCATGCAGCAGATTACAACCACATATGGGGCATTTCTGTGTTCAGGAGAAATTGTGTAACCAACTTTGGGGAGCTTTTTCTCCTTTGTCCTCTTGTGAAAATGAAAAATTTGGGGCTAAATTGACGGTTTATTGGAAAAAAAGTAATTTTTCATTTTAATGTCCCAATGTTAATAAAATCTGTGAAACAGCTGTAGGGTCAAAATGCTCACTATACCCCTTGATATGTTCTGTGAGGGGTGTAGTTTCCAAAATGGGGTCACTTTTAGGGGGTTTCCACTGTATTGGTACTTTGGGGGCTCTGCAAATGCGACATGGTACCTGAAAACTATTCCAGCAAAATCTGCTCTCCAAAAGCTAAATAGCGCTCTTTCCATTCTGAGCCCTGCCATGTACCCATACAGCAGATTATGACCACATATGGGGTATTGCTGTGTTTAGGAGCAATTATTTTGCAAACTGTGGGGTGCTTTTTCTCCTTTAACCCATTGTGAAAATGAAAACTTTGGGGATAAAGTAACATTTTAGTAATGTTTCATTTATACATCCCAGTGTTAGCAAAATCTGTGAAACGACTGTAAGGTCAAAATGCTCACTATACCCCTATATGAATTCTGTGAGGGGTGTAGTTTGCAAAATGGGGTCACTTTTTGGGGTTTTCCTTTGTATTGGTACTCTAGGGGCTTTGCAAATGAGACATGGCACCTGAAAACTATTCCAGCAAAATCTGCTTTTCAGACGCCCAGTGTCACTCCTTCCCTTCCGTGCGCTGCCATTCGCCCAAACATCAGTTTATACCCACTTGTGGGGTATTTCCGTGCTCGGGAGAAATTGCATAACAAACTGTGAGATGCATTTTTTCCTTTAACCCTTTGTGAATGTGTTAATTTTAGGGCTAAATTAAGGAATTAGTGGGAAAAAATTAAATGTCTAAATTTCACCTCCATATTGTTTTAATTCCAGTGAAATTCTTAAAGGGTTAACAAACTTCCCAAATGTTATTTTGAATTATTTGAGGGGTTCAGTTTTGAAAATGGGGTGATTTATGGGTGTTTCTAATATATAGGCCTTTATAATCCTCTTCAGAACTGAAGTGGTCCCTAAAAAATTAGTTTGGGAAATTTTCTTGTAAATCTGCAAAATCGCTGTTACACTTGTAAGCCTTCTAACATCCAAAATAAATTACAGGACGATTAAAAGATGATGCCGATATAAAGCAGAGATATGGTAGATAATATGTATTAATGTATTTGGGTGGTATGACTATCTATCTGAAAAGCAGAGCATTTTGAAAATTGCAATTTTTTTCCAAATTTCCATCAAATTTCCTATTTTTTTATAAATAAATACAAAAATATTCATTAGTGTTTACCACTAACATGAAGTACAATGTGTCACAAAAAAACAATCTCAAAATCACTTGTGTAAGTTAAGACGTCTCAAAGTTATTGCCATATAAAGTGACACATGTCAGTTTTGAAAAACGAGGCCTGGTCCTTAACACACTTTTGGGCTGGGTCCTTAAGGGGTTAAAGTAGAAGTTACAGGTCTGTGAGAGCCAGAAATCTTGCTTGTTTGTAGGTTACTAGATACTTATTTTCCACCATAATTTTCAAATAAATTCTTAAAAAATCAGACAATGTGATTTTCTAGATATGTTTTCTCATTTTGTCTCTTAGTTGAGGTCTACCTATGATGTCAATTACAGGCCTCTCTCATCTTTTTAAGTGGGAGAACTTGCACAATTGGTGGCTGACCAAATACTTTTTTTCCCCACTGTATAAGGGGGCAATTGGGCAGTATTAAATTAAAGAGCGAGCACTTAGGTTTTATGACAGGGCTCTTACTGCTTATTTTTATTGATAATCAGTCCTCAGGATACACTTGGGACCTCACTCATCAGCTGTTTGAAGGGGCCATGACGCATGTGCAGGCACAGTGACTCCTTCTCTGTTTATATTGCACACTGTACTGTTTTATAGTGACCATGTGATGTATAGGATGAGGCTATAGTTACATTGCATGGCCACTATGTAATGAATGATACAATGTAAACAGAGAAGGTGTTATGGTATTAGATGCAGAACTTAGGTATTCAGCGAATCCCAGCACCAGACAGACTGAATCTGATGGCAAAAAATAGCACCAAGTTTCCGGCGCCCTCCAACCACACCGCTCCCGACCCACAGAGGTCTTCACCAGAGCCCCTGAAGGTGGGGATGGACTTGATACTTCTGCCGGCCAAGGCAGACAAACTGGAGGGTGCAGGACGCACCACATGTTCCAGCACTTCCAGACAACGAAATTACTTACCAGAATTTGTCCAAGGATCAGGCAGAGATGCTGAGGATGTAGAAGGTTGCTGTGGGCAGGAGCCAGGAGATGGCAGTAGAGTGATGAGAGTAGCCGTCTAAGCCGGTTCGTTATCGTGAGGTCAAGAAATATCCAGAAGAGAGGTAAGACAGGTCAGGTCGTTACGTGAGGTCAGCACAGTACCAAGGAATGTCCAGAAGAAGGAAGCCGGGTCGATAACAGGAGAGCGAAGTGGAGCCAAAACAGAGATCAGGGAGCTGGAGTCTAGAAATAAGCCAAGGTCACAACAGGAGTGCCATAGGTACAGGGTCAAGAGGTAAGGCAGAACTTGGGAAAGGTATGGAGAGGTCGGATAGGGAACACGAGAGAGCTAACATCCAGGGTAACCAAATAGCCAGCACCGCATGTGAGTGGAAGTGACCATTAAATAGACCTGGACCAGCAAGTCCAATTAACCCCTACCCAGAAGAGACCAAGATTCCCGGCTCATATCAGGAGCGGGCCGGCAACTCCCGCACGGCCTGACAGAAGGGCTCATGGTGCTTGTACAAGTGCTGTGGTCCCCTTCAAACAGCTGATCAGCGGGGGTCCTGGGTGTCGGAACTTCAGTGATTTTTTTTTTTTTTTATTGAAAAAGGAGCCAAAGATGTTTGTGTTGCAAACTTTACAGAGAGACAAGTCACAACTGGTAGAAAAAGTAGTTATGGCGGTCCAGTCCAGATAGAGACAGAATGTAAATGATTATAGTCAGAGACGTCACCTGTAAGTCATGAAATGTTTCCTGTGCTGTATTCACCTAAATTGTCTGCAGAGCCCTGTGCAGAGTCTGTAGTTACCACTATACGGTCACTGTATATTGATAATATTGGTATACCAGAGCTGGGAGCCCACTTGGATGTGTTTGCCTCCCCCCCCCCCGTGCTGAACCCTTAGCTATGGGTTTGTCTTAGACTGAAGACAATAATGAAGCAGGGGGCTGTCTGTTCCCTGAAAACTCTGGACTAGAACAGCAGGGGAGACAGGAAAGGTGAGTATTTGTGTTTTTTTTTTATTTTTGTTTGGAGGTGGACATTAAACTGTGGGGGCAGGTAGAGGGGGACATTAAACTTGGGGCAACTGTAGGGGGAAATTATACTGAGGGGGACACTAAACTGGGGGCAACATTAAACTGTGGGTGCACTTGGAGGGGGACATTATGCTCTGGGGGCAGATGGACAGAGACATTATGCTGTGGGAGCAGATGGACGGGGACATTAAACTGTGGGGATAGCTGGAGGGGGACATTATATTGTATGGGGCCACTAGGGAGGCATTATACTATGTGAGGGCTGTGATGATTCTGCCTAAATATGGCCATAACTCAGCTATATTTTGGTCTCTGGGTATAGGATATCCCTTCTTGCTTGCTTGCATACTGTGCGAAGCTACAAGCCTAGGTGCATATTGGCAGTAGCGTCTAGGCTGGAACAATAGGGCTCCATTGTATTCCTATACAGCCCTGGCTGATCAAACAATAGTGCATTGTTCACGCCTGGGCTGTTGATCAGATATGACTGATAACAGGGTATCAATTCACTTTGTCTCATCTACATACAAAGGGTCTGAACGTGATTGAATTAACTCATCAGACGTACTGTCGCCGGTGACCTCATTCTGGGAGGGGGCATAAAGGGTATAAAAGATGAGGTAAGAGGTCTGTGGGAGGAGATTATGCAGGAGATTACACTATGGAGATCATGCTATGAAGACTGTGCTGGGATTATGCTACAGAGTTGGTACAGACAGACCATGAGGAGATTTTTGTGATTGACTATTGGACTAATGCTGAGAGACTGTGAAGAGCATGCAGGCAGGATTATTGTACTGTAATGCCACATGCTGAAAAGCCTCCACTGGTGACTCACACATGCCATGTGTGAGTGTTGGACTATAGAACCACATCAAGGACATGTGTGGTAAAGTAATCATTTCACCTTTAATCCCTTTTATTTTATTTCTACTGTGTCTTGCAACTAGTAACTGTTAATGCTTGCATATGTCTGCATATCTGTTCTGATCTGTATATGTTAGATTTTAATACCGACCCATTTAGGGGTTAAAAAATATATAAAATTTAGAAGGCTTGTCTTGTATTTATCTGGTGAACCCGGCACTCACTGGCGGTGAGTGTGGTTTTTATATGAAAGAGGACTCAGGGTGTGGCCAAAGCGGTTTGGCGCACGGAGGATCTTTCACAAGGGCCACTAAGGGGGCATTATAATTTGTGGAAGTCAGGTTGTGAAGAATATCGACTCGCCCAGCCGCCTGGCACGCCTGCGATCAAACTTCTTTCTTAACCTCCCACTCACACACCGTGAGTAGACCGGGTCATAGGATAAAATGAAATGAGCGATATAAATTTTATATGTTTAATAACCCAAGTGGGTCGGTATGAATTAATAGCATATACAGAAATATACAATATTAATATGATCAAGCATAAACATACAAGCAAAAGACCGATGATACCATACAAAACAAAGTAAAAGGGAAATAAAAGTTTAGAAAAGATACCTGAGCACACAGCTTTGTCCTAGCTGTCTCTCTTCCATGCTCAGCACAATGAATACTTGTAATCCTTTTCTCTAGGCCACAGCAGAGTTTTGGGCCTAGGGCGCAAGCTTAAGCAAGTTGCATAAAACAATCCTTCTACATGCTGTCCAGCACTAGGCCCTCAAAGCATTCCTCAGTAGGGCAGGCCCTCTCATCTTCTCCCAGATCAGAGCTCCTTACTGCCTCTTTGCTGAATCACCCCAGAATCCAGGTCTGCCCACAGCATATGGCTAGTGCTCCACCCACCCCTTGCACCCAGGCAGCCCCCCTTCTCCCACCTTTGCAGAACCCTCGGAGAGAAGGGTGAAGTTAAGGCTTGCTATCCCCCATCCCATCTGGCCAGGGATAATAAAAGTGCCTGGCTATAGCAAGCCATCTCCAATGAACACACATAAAACCAGTGAAGCGTATCGTCCAGCAATGTGGACTCAACTAAAGCACCGCATTCCAAGTGGGGGAAGGACTGACCTAAGCAAGTAAAACACACTTCCAAGAAAGATATAAAACTGAGGGTCGGTTCATCACACCTCCCCCTTTTAGAGCGTGTCAGGAGGAAGGACGATCCTAAGATCGCCTTCCGCGGACACCTTGGCGGCCTCACCCCGCCGGGACCTGCGCTGGTCCCTGACCATATTCCTGGCGTACTGATACCCTCTTCCTCTCCTGTCTGAATGGAGACTCTTCTAAGGTTCAGGCTCTGAATTAAGTAGACCTGGCTACCTCCTTCTTGCTCTGGGTCCCTCCCCCGAGTGCTGGCGTCCCTCAGACCCACACTCACAACCCCAGGCCCTTGTGATACCAGTTTAGAGACCCCTTCCCGGCAGTCTCTCAGGGTCTCTCCCACACTAGCCGCTAGTTGGGAGAGTTCTAGGGGATTCTGCACCTCCCCCTTTGCTTCCAAACCTAGGGGCACCTCTGGTTCTGGCACAGGTATGTTTGGACCCTGTCCTCCCTCCCAGACGCCTTGCCCCTTTGGGCCTACACCCTGTTCCTCCTGTACTTGGGTGGGTGATGGTGATACCTTGGGCAAATGACTGAGATTATGCTTCCCCAAACCATCCCTCCACAATACATTGACAGGTAATACATTTGACACACCCCCTTCTTGGGTCCCACCTCCAGCACCCCATGCCGTCTGCACTTGGGCCATGGGCACGACTGGCACACCTTGGATGGCTGTTTCTCCTTCCCAGGACTCTTTCACAAGAGTTAGGGGCCCACGTACACGTCTCTCGTACAAGAGCTCAAAGGGGAAGAACCCCGTTGAGGCTTGCGGCACCTCCGGGTAAGCGAACAGCAGGTGCGGGAGATAAGGCTCCCAGTCGCGCCCGTGGGACTCGACTAACATCCTGAGCATCTGCTCCAGGGTGCCATTGAACCATTCACACAGGCCATTGGTCTGTGGGTGATACGGGCTGGACACCAGATGTTGCACCTCTGTTACCTTACACGGGCCTTGCATCAAGGCAGACATGAACTGGGTACCTTGGTCTGTGAGCATCTCTCTGGGAAATCCAACACGGGAGAAGATGCCTACCAGAGCCTTGGCCACTACATCAGCCCGGGTGGAAGACAGAGCGACAGCTTCCGGGTACCTAGTAGCGTAGTCTACTACCGTTAATATGAAACGTTTCCCGGTGCGACTGGGAATGGACAGGGGTCCAATGAGATCCACAGCCACCCGCTGGAAAGGTTTGGTTATGATGGGCATAGGGATCATTGGTGCTTTGGAGCCTTTCCCTGCCTTGCCCATCCTCTGACAAGTGTCACATGAACGGCAGTATTTAGCTACATCTGTCCCCATCTTAGGCCAGTAGAATAAGTGGCTGAGGCGAGCCTTGGTCTTAGCGATCCCCAGGTGGCCTGCCAGTGGAATATCATGAGCAATCCGCAACAACTCCACCCGGTAGGGTTGGGGTACCACCAAATGTTTCTCCCTGAGCCGATTTTCTTTTCCCTTTGTGGGGATCGTTTCCCGGTACAACCTCCCTTGCTCCCAGTACACGCGGTCCTTGTCCGACTCCAAGGGAGGTTGATCAGCACGCTCCTTCAATGCGTCCAGACCGCGGTCAGCTTGGACAGCGTCCCTGAACTCCTGACTGGAACCAGACAGAAGAGATGTGCATGTCACATACCCGCCGGGCTCCTCTGGCTCCAGTGTGGGGAGGTTAGTCATGGCGGTCTCAGTGCCATCTCCGGGTGACAGAGGGAACGGCTCAGGGGTCGGAGCGCCTTCCACCCCTTTAGCACTCTGGCTGCGGGTCACCACCGCAACTCCAGTAGTCCGTTCCTCATCCGGATCGGCCCTGAGATCCCCGTGACCCACCTGACCACCTGGCACATTGTCCTCAGTTGGGGTTGCACCCAGCATCTCAGAAGAGCTACCCTGTAAACCTGCAAGGCAAGAATTAGCAATTACATTGACATTGCATTCATTCATTGATTCACAGTGAACTGCATGGGGGAATGGCTGAGCCAGGGTCACACTGAGGGGGCTCTCATCACCCGCAGATGTGGGCGGGGCTACAGCCAGGTCAGCATTCCACAATGTCTCATTCACATGCTCACTGATTACTTTAGCTGGACACACAGCAGGGGGAAACAGGCAGCTGACCCCTCCCTCTGCCTGTGTGACAGGCTTCATCACCTCATTAAAATCATCCTTCAGTACAGACATTTTGTCACAGCGAGGTGGGGTTTCTCCCACCCCATATTGGGACACCAAGGGCCCCAAATCTCTTCCCAATAGTACATTGGCAGGCAGATCAGACACTAGCCCCACATCACGCATCCCTTTTCCCGCACCCCAGTCCAAATGGACGCAAGCCATGGGCACAGTTACGCGTTCTTGTCCAATACCCTTCAGGGTCAGAGTTTTTCCAGGGATAATACTGTCCACAGGGACCAAGTCAGGTTGCACCAGAGTAATCTGCGCCCCAGTGTCCCGAAATCCCATGACCACTTTACCCCCCACAATGACCTGTTGACTGTTGGCATTGGATTGCAACCCCTCCCTCCCCACCAAGTATACAGATGAGCCAGCTGCCGTGGCTGGGGAAACAGGGGGGTTCTTAGAGCGGTTGGGGCATTCCGCCTTGAAATGTCCTGGCTGGTTACAGGTGTGACATCGCCGGACCTCTCCTTGGGACTTGGAGGGGGTCCCCGGGGCACCCAGAGTTCTTGGGACAGGGGAAGTAGAGGGGGCACCCGGGACAGAGTTTGTCTTACCCCACTTGGAGACCGCAGGCTGTGGTGAACTCCAACTTTGCCCCTCCTTCCCGCTTGGGGGTCTCTGCAGTGTGGCTCCTCTCTTGATCCCTTGCTCCCTGGTGGACACATAGTCGTCAGCAATCTCTGCAGCATTGTCTGCTGTTTTGGGTTTCCAGTCACACACGAACTGACGGACCTCCAGAGGGCACACCTGGAGAAATTGTTCCTTTATCATAAGATCCCCAATTCCCTCAAACGTGGTGACAGTAAGTCCTTTGATCCACTGCCAGAATGTAACCTGTAAGTGGTGCAGAACATCCGCATAGCTCTCTGTGGGACCCCGCTGGATATTCCGGAACTTTTTGCGGTACACCTCCGGCGTGAGCCGGTATCTCCGAATCAGCGCCGCTTTGATGGTCTCATAGTCCGCGTCCACTGGTAAGCTCGTGGAAACATCCAGGCCTTTTCCCTTCAGCCGGGGAGACAGGTAACGGGCCCATTCTGCCTGGGGAATATGATGCTGCTTACACACCCGCTCAAATCCCCGCAAAAACGAGTCCAAGTCCCCGTTATCTTCCAAGATTGGAAAGTCCTCGGATCGGATCTTTAGTGCTCGGGCTCCTGGAGTTGGTGCAGGGGAAGGTTGCGCCTGCCGGGGAAGTTCCAGCTTTCTTAGCTCAAGCTGATGCTCTCTTTCCGCCCGGCGCTCTGCAGCTTCTCTCTCCGCCCGACGCTCTGCAGCAGCGGCCTCTCTCTTCGCCCGGCGCTCTGCAGCTTCTCTCTCCGCCCGGCGCTCTGCAGCTTCTTGGTACTGGTGAATCACCTGCAGACGGGCGCTATAGTCACTGGTGTCTATCTGCTGTAAGGCCATTTGCAAGTATAAGTCCATTACCCCCACAGAACTGGGGTTACTGGTCCCTCCAGGCACAGTTACCTCTGAGGTCCGGGCACCTGCGGAACCGTCTGGCATGGTGATGTTGTCTGGTGCCAGCCTCTCAGGACCTTGCTCTGCCTCCTGCATGGCTATGGTAGCTTCCATATCTGCCATCTCCTGGAGTTCAGCAGCAACCAAGTCCTGCAGGCGTTTGGTTATGCTTCTGGTCCCACCAGCCATCCACTGGAAGCCGTTGCCAAATAAAAGATAGGACAGAAAAAAGAAGAAGGGAGGGTACAGTACTGTACCAAACTTTCACCGTATTTTAAGCTTGATCTCATACCGCGCTCGTTCCATAGGATTGCCGCAATCCCCAGTGTCTGCGTGATACCACACCCACACACTGTTATCCTAATATTCCGCCGCTGCCACCACTGTGAAGAATATCGACTCGCCCAGCCGCCTGGCACGCCTGCGATCAAACTTCTTTCTTAACCTCCCACTCACACACCGTGAGTAGACCGGGTCATAGGATAAAATGAAATGAGTGATATAAATTTTATATGTTTAATAACCCAAGTGGGTCGGTATGAATTAATAGCATATACAGAAATATACAATATTAATATGATCAAGCATAAACATACAAGCAAAAGACCGATGATACCATACAAAACAAAGTAAAAGGGAAATAAAAGTTTAGAAAAGATACCTGAGCACACAGCTTTGTCCTAGCTGTCTCTCTTCCATGCTCAGCACAATGAATACTTGTAGTCCTTTTCTCTAGGCCACAGCAGAGTTTTGGGCCTAGGGCGCAAGCTTAAGCAAGTTGCATAAAACAATCCTTCTACATGCTGTCCAGCACTAGGCCCTCAAAGCATTCCTCAGTAGGGCAGGCCCTCTCATCTTCTCCCAGATCAGAGCTCCTTACTGCCTCTTTGCTGAATCACCCCAGAATCCAGGTCTGCCCACAGCATATGGCTAGTGCTCCACTCACCCCTTGCACCCAGGCAGCCCCCCTTCTCCCACCTTTGCAGAACCCTCGGAGAGAAGGGTGAAGTTAAGGCTTGCTATCCCCCATCCCATCTGGCCAGGGATAATAAAAGTGCCTGGCTATAGCAAGCCATCTCCAATGAACACACATAAAACCAGTGAAGCGTATTGTCCAGCAATGTGGACTCAACTAAAGCACCGCATTCCAAGTGGGGGAAGGACTGACCTAAGCAAGTAAAACACACTTCCAAGAAAGATATAAAACTGAGGGTCGGTTCATCACACAGGTATTTCTAAGTGTTGGTGATGGGGGGGACCCACTTATGAAACCTTTGCACTGGGCCCACCAATGTGTTAAAACGGCCCTGCTAACAGTTCTAACTATTCTCTTCTTATTTTTCTGGATGTCGCCAGAGCAGCATTTGACACTGTTGACCACCAACTCCTCCTCACTACTGTCGGCCTCACGAATACTGAGCTCTCTTAGTTCTCCTCTTATTTCTCAGACTGTACTTTCAGTGTATCATTTGCGGGCTCTTTCTCTTTCCCTTGCCGTTGGGGTTCCTCAGGGCTCGATCCTAGGCCCCCTGCTCTTCTTTCTCTATACTGCCCCTATTGGACAAACCATCACCAGATTTGGCTTCCGGTACCATCTTTATGCTGACGACACCCAACTATATACCTCATCCCATGACATCACCCCTGCACTAATAAAGAACACCAGTGACTGTCTCTCTGCTGTCTCAAATATCATGTCTTCGCTTTATCTGAAACTGAATCTCTCAATGACTGAACTACTGCTGTTGCCTAGGGGTTATGTTTGACTCTGACCTTTCCTTCACCCCCCTATATCCAATCACTCGTACGCTCATGTCATCTCCACCTCAAAAACATCTCCAGAATCCACCTTCCTTACCACCCTTCCTTCCTTACATTAAAGACCCTTAGTGTCACCCTGATTCACTCTCAACTTGACTACTGTAACTACAGTCATATGAAAAAGTTTGGGCACCCCTATTAATCTTAATCATTTTTAGTTCTAAATATTTGGGTGTTTGCAACAGCCATTTCAATTTGATATATCTAATAACTTATGGACACAGTAATATTTCAGAATTGAAATGAGGTTTATTGTACTAACAGAAAATGTGCAATATGCATTAGACCAAAATTTGACCGGTGCAAAAGTATGGGCATCTCAACAGAAAAGTGACATTAATATTTAGTAAATCCTCCTTTTGCAAAAATAACAGCCTCTAGTCGCTTCCTGTAGCTTTTAATCAGTTACTGGATCCTGGATGAAGGTATTTTTGACCATTCCTCTTTACAAAACAATTCCAGTTCAGTTAAGTTTGATGGTCGCCGAGCATGGACAGCCCGCTTCAAATTATCCCACAGATGTTCAATGATATTCAGGTCTGGGGACTGGGATGGCCATTCCAGAACATTGTAATTGTTCCTCTGCATGAATGCCTGAGTAGATTTGGAGCTGTGTTTTGGATCATTGTCTTGCTGAAATATCCATCCCCGGCGTAACTTCAAATTCGTCACTGATTCTTGTACATTATTCTCAAGAATCTGCTGATACTGAGTTGAATCCATGCGACCCTCAACTTTAACAAGATTCCCGGTGCCGGCATTGGCCACACAGCCCCAAAGCATGATGGAACCTCCACCAAATTTTACAGTGGGTAGCAAGTGTTTTTCTTGGAATGCTGTGTTTTTTTGACGCCATGCATAACGCCTTTTTGTATGACCAAACAACTCAATCTTTGTTTCATCAGTCCACAGGACCTTCTTCCAAAATGAAGCTGGCTTGTCCAAATGTGCTTTTGCATACCTCAGGCGACTCTGTTTGTGGCGTGCTTTCAGAAACGGCTTCTTTCGCATCACTCTCCCATACAGCTTCTCCTCGTGCAAAGTGTGCTGTATTGTTGACCGATGCACAGTGATACCCAGATAATCAGATTAACTCCCAATTTCTATAGCTTCAAGAGCAAACTAAAGACATGTCTTTTCAGACAGGCCAATCACAATTCCTAATCTAAACCCTTCCACAATTAGAATCCCAAAAATGAACCCTCCTCTGTTCACTCTCCCACATTACCCTACAGGATATGATGTTGTATCGGACTGTAAATTCATATGTCCAGGCTCCATCTGCACGTTAAAGGACACTGACTGGTGACGGCTCATACAGCTTTATTTATGTGTAAAGAAAGTATCCTCTATCACATAAATAGCTAGACCACTGTATAAGCAATGCTACCTCCTAAGCCGACCCTGCTACCTCTTGTGTCACCCCCTCTACCTCATAGATTGTAAGCTCTTGCGAGCAGGGCCCTCAGTCCCATTGTGTGAATTGACTATTACTTTGTAATGTATCTTTTTTTCTGTACTTGAACCCTACAATTTGTAAAGTGCTGCGGAATATGTTGTCACTATATAAATAAAATGTATTATTATTAGTGCCATCATATTCTGCAGCACTTTACAGATATTGTCAATCACTGTCCCATATAGAGCTCACAATCTAAATTCAGTATTTATGTGGGAGGAAACTGGAGTACCCGAAAGAAAACAACACAAACACGGGAAGAACATACAAACTACTTGCATATGTTGTTCTTGGTCAGAACCTAGGACTCCAGCGTCGCAAAGCTACAGGGTTAACCACTGAGCCACCATGCTGCCCCTTTCTCATCAGAGCATTTTCACTCTGGCCTGGTGAAAGGACAAATTAAATTTAAGAAAGGGGGTCCCTTGGGTGAGGAGAAATACCTTTGTCCTGACAACCAATGCCAGTCCCATAGGTTGGAGAGTTCACAGGGCTTCCCTTTTGATAAAAAAAAAAAGTACAGGTCTCTGCTCTTAGGGTTCTTTTTGATTTCCATCTGGCAGATCACCTCTGGGTTAAGATTGTTTTTAGAGCAGCAGGTAGGTTTCCCCCCCTTATATAAGATCTAAATTTGGTTCTTAATGCCTTGGTAGTAGTTCCCTTTGTGTCCCTAGATCAACTATCCTTCTTTCTTCGAAGCTGGCCTTCTTTGTGGCCATTACTTCAGCTAGGAGAGCGGGAGGGATCACAGCTTTTGCAATTCATCATCCCTTCACTGTTATACTGGAGTTTAGGGTGGTAATTTCTCCTGATCCTGCCCTCCTACTAAAGGTAGGTTCCAATATTCCAAAAAGGATTCTTTGCCCTCTTTTTGCTTCAACCTTAACTCAGAGAGGGAAAGATATTTTGGAAGGAAGGCAGTGGACCGCCTGATTATTCTAGCCTATTCTCCCCAGTGGTGCTGTCGTTGACGAGGGGGAAAGCTGTGATTACTTACCGGTAATCTATTTTCCTTGAGTCAACGGCAGCACCCATAATTATCCCACCCAGATTCTGATTACTACTTGCAAATAGTGTAGATAGTGTTCTTAGTAATTAAAAAAAGAATATATTTGGATCTCTATATACATACAATGTTAAAATTCCTTGGAATTTACTGAAAGTACTGGATAAGAGGGGTGGCCACTGTATACTTAAAGAACTCCACGTTCCTGATTCCTGTCCTGTGGAGGAGGAGGTCTCTCCAGGGGTGCTGTCACTGACTCATAGAAAATAAATTACTGGTAAGTAATCACAGCTTTCTGATTAATTGCACAGCCCTAGATTTATTTCAGAACTGAATTGGAACGTAAAAATATTGCTAATTTTTCAAATTTTTTGGTAAAATCAAGATTTTTTTTTTAAATAAACAAACGTGAAACATATCAACCAAAATTTACCACTTACATAAAACACATTGAGAAAACCTTGCCAAAAACTGCATGCCTTTATTTACAATGCAGCTTAAACTGCTCCAAAACTGTACTGTACACATTAGGTATCCCTGTGTCCGAAAATACCTGGTATACAAACTTATAAAAATATTTTTCCTGTACAGTGAGGAAAAAAAAATTTAAAAATGCTGAACCGCCATTTTTTTTGCTGTTTCGCCTCTGATAAAAATTTTTTTAAAAAGTCATCAAAGCAATAGACATTCCCCAAAATGGTATAACTAAAAAGGACATCTGGCCCCACAAAAAAAGAAGACACTCTATGCACGCCGTAAAAACGAAGCCCATAAGAAAGATACACAAATGCACTTTTTCTCTAATTCCACCCAATTCTGAATTTTTTTCCAGCTTCCCAGTACATTGTAAAGAATAATAAATGGCACCATTATGAAGAACAATTTGTCCGGCAAACATTAAACCCTCATATGGTTCTGTGAACAGAAAAATAAAAAAGTTATAGGGTTTGGAAAGTGGGGAGTCAAAAATGTCATCAATGGTAAGGGGTTAACAATGGTGGTGTGAATCCACCCTCAAAGGGGTTTTCCGGGCAAAAAAATATTTAAAAAAAAAAAAAAAAAAAAGGCCAGTTAGCACTATTAATAGGCTAATAAGTGCATCCAAATACATTTAGCAGTGTTTTGAGTGATTTCTGGGTTTCTCTGGGAGCTCCAGGCATCCTATGCATTTGTTTACATGGGTAGCTTCCTGTTCTTTTATCCTACTACTAACCATGATGCATTGCACTTCACTAAGAGCTGACTCACACTACCTTCCCCTCTCACTCACTCCCTCTCTCACGCCACCTCCCTGTTTCCCTAACTAGCCTGCCCACTACTAGCCCTTCCCAACTAACTAATTCAGCTCACCCCTCCATCCCATCATACTTACCTGTCTTCCTTTCCGGATCTTCTGGGCACAGGAGATCACTTCCTTCTGTTGGGCCAGCTCCTCCTCTTGACGTCTGCAGGCACCTGCGCAATAGAGTCGGAGTGCTGGCGATCTGGCAAAGTAAGTTAGAAGTTAGATGGGTGGAGGGTGTTTAGCTTACTGCGGAAGTTAAATTTGATCCCGGACAACCACTTTAATAAATGGTTTGACAGGCTCAGGGAATGAGAAATTTATGAAGAGATACAAACTGGCATTTCCATTCTAACTCATGCCAAGAAACTATACCAAGGAAGGTGAAAATCCCCCCCCCCCCCAAAAAAAAAAAAAAAAAAACATACTTATGAGTCCCCTATGACCCGGAGTCTCCCAGCGCAGTCCGGTCCTATTGCTCTGGTGTTTTCTTCTGGCAGAAGCCTCTGCTGCACTGTGACATTCCGTGTCCTTTGCTGAGGCCGCTGATTGGTCACAGTGCCATCACAGTGACAGCAGCCTCAGCAAAGGACACGGGACGTCACAGTGCAGCGGGGATTCCTCCGGAAGAAAACACTGATGGAATAGGACTGGACCGCGCTGGCAGACAATGGAGCACAGGTGAATATGTTTTTTTTGTTTTGTTTTTTTAAAGCCTTCCCCTGTCTAATATGTAAAAAAAAAAAAGGTTATCCTGGACTACCCCTTTTTGTTTGTGAATTTTTGAGATACCCCTGAATCTATAACATTATTATGAAAATTGTAGATATTTGTTTTCACATCTGCACGCCGCCTTACAGGCTGACCGACACATTTTATGACTTATGTTCTCCATTCCTAAAATATGGTGCTCCCCTAATGACCAAAAATAGACTCCTCCGGCAATCGCCGGCAAAGTCCTTATACTTAGCAGGTGGTATGGGCCAACCTGCAGCCAATCAGAGCTCGAGATGTAAGAGGTGTGAGGGGAGGAGCCAGCCACTCAGTAGGGGAGAATGCGCGGCAAAGAGTGACAAATCAGTGGACAGGTACTGCGCTCTGTAGGACGGACGCAACTGTTCGCAGAGACGTGATCTTTTGCTGTGGTAATTGGAGAAGAAGATGTTCATGTGGTTGACAATACTAGTCAGTAATGTGGGTCAGACGGTTACGTGTTGGCAGCTGTAGGTAACGGTGTGGTCACTGGTGGTTGTCAAGGGAGTAAGTGCCTTTAAGGGGAATTCCAACTATAGACATTTGTCACAGGGGTGGATTGTTAATACATGTTTGATCTGTGGAGACACCAGCACATGCTACCTCCTTTTCCATTCAGAATTCTGTGGCACTGAAGGAGGCCCCTTCATTTAGTAAACAATGGGGCACCATTTATTGCCTAAACACCTCCATATTGTCTGGTCTGAAAATGAACCCCCTATAGTTCACTTTAAGTCTGTGACAAATTTCCACATGTTGCAGCTCTCATGCTGATATTGTATTGCAAAAGGTGAAACCAGTGATAAGAAAATATGCAACAGAATGAGCATCCTTTTGACCCCCTTGTGGGTAGTTTCCAAGGTATTGAAAACCCCATCTACTGGTATTGTAATGTAAATTGCTGGAAATAATTTGCCATGTCTGGACTGAGCCTTAGGGTAGTATGACACCACCATGTGTTAGCCAAACTTACCGGCTTTCTCTTTGTGCTGGGGGCGGTATTCCTAACAGTATAGTTATCTATGATGCTAGGAGTCCCGCTCCCAGCATGAAGATCAAGCTGCTAAATCTGGCTAACACGTGAACCGTGTTGTACGGGTGAAACATGGTCGTGTGCTGCTACCCTTAGGATGCATTCAGATGTTGTGATTAAAAACTGGGTATGAAAAAAAATGCTTGTAGTTATGCCCATAGTTGCCAATATTACTGGGAAATGAGGGGAGTGGGAGAGATATGAGTTTGCCACTGTTTTGAAATGTGGTAATTGGTTTTGGGATCTCTTTCCACCCCCCACCCCCCTTCCCAAATACTGGTGAAAAATATTTTGTATGAATCAAAAAAAAAAAAAAACTGCAAATGACAAAGCCACATCTTAACTAGTGTTTGAATAGACTCTAAGGCTGCATTCGCAAAATAACGGTGATGTGATGTAATTGACTTTAAAGCTGTTATGTGATGTCCGTTTAAAAAAAAAAAAAAATGAACGGACTACTACTGTTGTAGCTTTAGGGAACATGCAGGACGGACACAAATTCTGAACACATTTTTTTGTCGAACATCAGATGTGCAGTGCACTGTATTGTGCCTGTTAGTGTTACACTGGTAGGCAGCCTGTTAGGCCCTCAGGCCAATATACATGGAATACCAGAGTATATTTATTAGACCCAGGCTACCAGGGCCTTTTCACTGTGGTATCTAAGGAGTTAAACAGCAGGGTGTAAGCTCTATGATTGAAACCCACTGGTAATGACGTGGACACACATGTTGAGGAAAGGCCACCCTGGAACCATAATGGTACAATGTAGTGAGTGAAAAGAACTTTATTCTACTTGTGTTTTCACTGTGGAATTGACAGCATTTCCACAGTGAAAATGTAATAGAAACCTTTGCCATTGCTTTTGCTGAGGTTTACTTGCTCTCTGTTAGTATATGGGAAGATAACAGAGAACATGTTTTTTTTTTTTTTCTCTCTCAAATGCACTGTGGTGCTTGCATTCTACTTCAGAATTTTTTTCAGCAAAGTTTGAATGAGTTTTCATAAAATCTTTTTCATTTTGGGAATGTAAAATGCTATGTTCCGCATAGTATTTTTCTGCAGCACTTGTATGTAGTGCTGCAGCATTTCTGTGAAGAGAATCTGCAGCATTTTACATTAACAGCAAAATGAATAGGATTTAAGAATTCTCATCCACTTGTTGCTTAAAAAAAAAACCAGACATGGTGGAAAAAACAAACTTGATGGATATTGACCTGTGGTGCTGAATTTGAGTCTGCGGTATGTTAGTTTTATGCAGCAGGTTTTCAATATGACTTTGGGCGTTTGCATTGCAAAAGGTAAAATCTGTGGATTAAAATGATGTATTGGGTAGAATAAACTAGTCACTCTAAAGAAGCCAGTATCAGGCACTCTTGATAAATCTGGCACATTTTTCAGACTGCCTATTTTATTACACACTTTAACTATTTAGTAAATGTGGACCATAGTCTTTGTGGCTGTGTGACTTTTTAGAGTCAAAGTCAGCAGTGGGATCAGCTGCGTGAAGTGACCTGCACTGCATGTCAGTTACTAGTGTGGGTGTCGTGTGCAGTTTCAACCTTTTGTAATGCAAAGGCTAAAAGCTGCTGAAGACCTGCAGTGATTGTCATGTGAACCACTGTACAAAAAAAAAAAAAATATATTAAGCGGTTTGCCTCCGTGGGTGCAGAACAATGCACTGACTTTGTAATGTGCTGCATGTGAGTTGCTGTTGAAGTTCTCATACGCTGCATTTTAGCCTTTATAATGCAAAGACTCGAACGTGTGGGAGATTCTGACAGGTGAGCTACAGGAAAAAACAAGGGCTGTGGAGTCGGTAGGTCAAACTACCAACTTCGTCTGGTCTATTTTTTATTTTTTTTTTTTTTTTTTTTCCTTTTTCTGACTCCTTTGTAAATAGCTGACAGCCATGGTCACATAGAAATCAGTAAAGCTCCTCTAAGCCAGTGATTGAATTCCTATGAAATTAATACTAATTATACAATATGATAATTATATAATCATTTTATTTTGAAGTCAGTGGGGCACATTTGTGAAGCATTTGTGCCTTTTTTCCATATGTTATGTTGCCCTCGCCACTTTTGTTTGTTTGTTTGTTTTTTTGTCTGGGGAAAAAAGGCCTTAATGGAGATCCTTTTCATGCTGTATTTATTTAAAAAGGGGCAAAAAAGGTGCAATTGCACTCCAAGTGGGCATATGGGCAGTGTCTTAAAAAAAAAAAAAACCCCAAAAAAAAAAAAAAAACCTGTCGGGTCATACAACATTAAATAGGGGCAATTGAGCCTTTTTTGAACAAAAAAGGGGCAAAGTGCACATAACTTATAAAAGCAGATCTAAACCAGATTTGAGGCTAAGTCCCCACATTGTGGAAACAATTTATTTTGTTGCGTTTTTTTTGAGTCAAAGCCAAGAATGGCTACAAAGGGAATGAGAAATTTATAGGAAGCTCTTATACATCTACCTTTTGTTCAATCCACTCCTGGCTTTGACTCAAAAAACCACAACAAAATCTGCAAAACTTGACTTGCTGGAGAACACACTGTTGAATTTCTGTGCCTGATATACGACATTGTGTTTACCTCATCCTTGACGTTTGTCGAGCATTTGATAACACTGTATTTCCTTACAGCTAATTTCTGGCTGTAGCATTTTTTACGAGTTTCACACAACTATCACTTTTGGATGGTTTGCCCTTTTTGAGAGGGGTGAGTGCTTAGTATTACGGTTGCACACAAATAAAGCATTCAAAGGTTGGCAGTCATACAGTTGAGTGCAGTGCACCATGATGGCTTACATTCTGTTTGTCATGCATGGCATTAAGCTCTAAACCAGCATGGTGTACTACACATAACTGTGTGACTGGCACCCTTTAGAGACTTCTTTGCGTGCAATTGTAGTAATAAGCACCATCCCCACTCAAGAATGGCTGGTGTGTAAGTGAATGTTGATCAGAATTTTGCACCTGTGGAATCTCCCTTATATAACATAACATTTGGTTGTCAGGCAGTATAGCTTCAGAGAATTTTATGAAGTGTCACAAATACAGATAATGCGTTTTGGGGTCTATATGCACATAAGAGTGCACCCTTTCATCAAATCAGCAGGGCATACAAAACATAGCGAGCAGATGGAGGTATAAATTATTTATTTACTTAGGGTAGTACATCTGTTATATTATGGTAATTATATGTAAACTTTTCGCTAGCTTTGACCTGATAATGTAACCAACTCTCTTTGTGGGAGGGCTCTTTATACCTCCAACTGTCACTCTGTTTTCTATGTCCTTCTGATCTCATTACATTCTTATGTGCATATAGACCCTGAAACACGTTATCTGTATTTGTGACACTTAATAAAATTCTCTGAAAATATACTGCCTGACGACCTTCAAATACCAACCCATTGGGGAGGAGTGCGGAGCCTGGTGGTTTTTCCTGAGCTAATTTCTTAGCTCTTCCAACTATCCTGTTTCACACAGCCTTGGGGAATCCAATCCACTGTTTACCAGTGAACATGAGGATAAATGCCTATTTGCTAACTGTGGCTGTACACCACTCCTTCAGGTGAGCACCTCATCCTAAGGGCTTAGAGGGATTTTGCATTAGTACGTCATAGGTTCTGCACAAAGGAGTATTTCTGTGTTTTTTCCTTTCTACTTGATTATCATAGCATTTGGTTGGATTTATGAAACTAAATGTGCCAGAATTCTAGCTTAAAGGGGTTGTCCAGGCAAAAATGGCCGAAAAGTTTATTTTTTAAATCAGCCAGGGACAGTGGGGAAAAAAAAAAAATCGCTCTGCTTTCCACAGTGCTCCGGTACTTCCCAGTGCAGTCCGGTCCTCTCGGTCTGTTATCTTCCGGCAGAAATCGCTGCCACACATGATCACCGAGGCCAATCAGCGGCTTCAGCGAAGGGCATATGATGTCACTACTTGTGACATCCCTGAATCCCTTCTGCTGAAACCGCTGATTGGTCAGGTGAATGCTGAGGCCAATAAGCGGTTTCAGCGGAAGGGATTCTGGGACGTCACAGCCAGTGAGCAGTTTCACTTTGTGAAGACCTCTTTAATTTATGCCAAAAAAAGGGCTATATGTTGTACAAGTCCCCCAGAACAGTAACTGCTCATGTAGAGCAGCAATCCATTCTGGCACTAAAAGGGAAGATCCTGGCAGGGGCCTCCTCTTTTGTCCTCCTTTTTCCTCTAGAGCCTAGAATGTCCATATGCTTTAATGTGGCATATAAACTATTAATAATACTATGTTATATAGCACCATTAATTCCATGGTGCTTTACATTTGAGGGTTTACATACGGTACACAAAATATACAAAACAAATATAATAACAGTGACCACCTTGCACAGTGGGATACAGGGCCCTGCCCGCAAGGGTTTACAATCTATGAGGGAAGAGGGATAGAGACAGAAGGTGAGGGGGTAGAGGCTGTACAGATGGTGGTGTGGTGACAGTAGTGTTATTGGAGGTTGTAGGCCTTCCTGAATAGGTGATTCTTCAGGGCCTTCTTGAAGCTTGTGACTGTGGGGGACAGTCTTATGTGTCTTGGTAATGAGTTCCAGAGTATGGGGGATACATGGGAGAAGTCTTGGAGACGATTGTGTGAAGAGCGGATAAGAGCAGAGCGGCGTAGGAGGTCTTTGGAGGATCGGAGGTTACGTGTGGGCAGGTAGTGGGAGATTAGGTCAGAGATATATGGAGGGGACAGGTTGTGGATGGCTTTGTATGTCAGCGTTAGTAGTTTGAACTCTATTCGTTGGGCAACGGGTAGCCAGTGAAGGGATTGGCAGAGGGGAGCAGCACAGTTTAAAGTGGACTGGAGGGGGGGAAAGTGTTAGCTGGGAGGCCATGGAGAAGGGTGTTACAGTAGTCTAGGTGGGAGATTATGAGGGCGTGGACTAGCATCTTTGTGGTTTCAGGAAGCAGCGGATTCGATGGATATTCTTGAGTTGGAGGCGGAAGGAGGTGTTAAGGGTTTGAATATGCGGCTTGAAGGATAGGTCAGAGTCTAAGGTTATCCAAAGGCAGTGGACCTGTGGGACTGGGGTGAGTGTGGTTCCATTAACTTTGATAGATGGGTCAGGTAGGAGAGCCATGCGAGGAGGGGTGAAGATTATGAACTCCGTTTTCTCCATGTTGAGTTTGAGAGAGCAGGAGGAGAGAGAAGAGGCTACGGCTGCTAGACACTCTGGAACCAGAGGGGTAATGTCTGGTCCAGAGAGATATTTGGGTGTCATCAGCATAGCAATGGTAATGGAAACCATGAGATTCTATGAGTTGGCCGAGGGTGTAGATGTAGAACAGGAGGGGTCCTAGGTCGGAGCCTTGGGGGACACCTACAGAAAGAGGGCGGGGAGGTGGTGTGCGAGTGGGAGACGCTGAATGTGCGGTTGCTGAGGTATGAGGAGATCCAGGAAACGGCCAGGTCTGAGATGCCAAGGGATGAGAGCATTTCTAACAGGAGGAAATGGTCGACTGTGTCAAAGGCAGAGGAGAGGTCGAGGAGGAAGAGGACAGAGTAATGACGCTTGGCTTTGGCAGTTAGGTCGTTAGTGACCTTGGTTAGGGCAGTTTCTGTGGAGTGATGGGGTCTGAAGCCTGACTGTAGTCTGTCAAAGAGCACGTTGAACTAGACGTAGGAGGACAGTTCGGAGTGGACGTGTTGCTCCAGCAGTTTAGAGGCGTATGGGAGCAGTGAGATGGGGCGATAGTTGGCTGGAGAGGACGGGTCGAGGGAGGGTTTCTTAAGTATAGGGGTGACGGTAGCATGTTTGAAGGTGGAAGGGAAGGATCCATTGGTTAGGGATAGGTTGAAGAGATGGGTTACGGCAGGAGTAATGACTTCAGAGAGTTTGGGGATGAGATGTGACTGGATCGGGTCAAGCACGCAGGAGGTGAGGTGAGATTTAAAGATTAGGGTAGAGAGCTTTTCATCAGTGACGGTGGAGAAGCAGGTTAAAGATGAAGAGCACAGGACAGTTGGGTAGAGTGGTTGTGGGGAGTGTAGGGTGAGACTTTCTCTGGTGTCAATTTTGCTTTTGAAATAAGAGGCAAAGTCATCAGCTGTGATAAGTGATGTCAGAGGGGGCACAGGAGGACGGGGGAAGGGAGTTGAAGGTAGTGAATAGCTGTTATAAGTTACTATTACTAGTTATTAAGGCATATTTAGATAATTGTGTGTGGAAGGTAGAAAATAAGGTCTTTATGAATGACAACCTCTAGCAGAAATCCATTTTCCATATGAGATAACAAGAAAATTTGTTTGATCATGTTTATAGCAACAACTTCTGAGTAATCTTTTAAATGGAAATGCAGTTCATATGAGAAGAGGCATCTTTTTCACTGTCTATAAGGTTCTGTTCAGACCTGCACTGTATGACCTCTGGTATCTTTTCTGCTCAGCCAATCGCTGGTGGCAGTACTGACTAGCATCAGTCACTGGTTGACTAAGTAACTTTTCCTGTGTGTCAGGAGAGACTGGCAAGGACCCAGGCAGTGTCAGAAAGGAAGTAGGGGGCGGGGTCGCATTGGCAATACTGATTTCAGTTTTAACCCATTCTGAACCTTCTGTAATTTTAAATGCTGGACAAACATTTTATTGGAAAGAGTATTTGCAGTTTTGTCAGCATAATTCCTGGCCTCAAAATGCTAGAACAGAGGAGCTCCCGAGGGACACCATTTTAAATCAGTGTTGTCCTTCAGGGTCTGTTTAAATGTGTTGGAACACAGGCATTAGCTTTAGTGGCTAGTTGTAAACAGAAGCCATGATGGTGTGAACAGAGCCTATTTATAAAGTAACTTAATACTGTTATGTTTGTGTTTAATACGTATTTGCATATATTTCTAACTTTATTTCAGTTGATGAAATTATGCAGCTTTCCTACTTGAACCCTCGCCTTTTACGAACAGTGCTTTGTCAGCTACAGCAGCAACAACAGACTGGACTGTTTTGTGATGTTACTCTACAGGGTGATGGTGAGATGTGTTAAACATCTTTATTATTTGAAGGTTTACCTAGCTATGGTTAATGTACTGTAAAGTATACTATACTTTTAATATCATTCTCAGGATGATTATACCTAGGGTTGATAAAATATAATTCTTCCTGTCTGAAATATTAGGTAATCCAAACAGAAAAACAGATATATACACTGGGGCATTTTTAATATTGAACATACTCTAAAAACTGGTGTAAATGCCTTACACTGTATTTATTAAACGTTTCAGACACTTTGGCTGCTTTGTTGGTCAAATGATGCTCAGGATGCCACACCATGCTCCAAAAAAATATACCAACTGATAGGTGGCATAAACTGAATTTGGCGTAATTTTAGATTGTCTGTCACCCAGCATCAGTCATGATTTAAGACTGTCTAGTGTAAGTATGCACTGTCTATTAGGGAAGGACTAACAGGACTGAGATGCAGGATAAAATTGCACCAAATGCTTGCTTTTTTCATTGTACTTTTCTTCTGCATTTTTTGATCATTCAACTAAAAGCTCTGTTCCTTGTGTGATCAAGACTTTATTCTACCTGTATTTTCCTTGTGGCATTTACAGTTTCTGTAGCGAAAATGAAATACAAATCACTGCTAATGTTTTGCTGAGGTTTTCTTTTTCTCCATGTTAGTCTGAGGCTAAACCTCACCAAAAATTCAACATTTCCACAAAAATAATTGAAATTCTGCATTTTAAAGAAATGCACTGTGGTGTTTATTTTTAGCAGTGTGTGGATGAGTTTTGCAGTGTTTTTTTTTCTGTCTACAGCGTTAGTCCACACATTGCAGATAAACTGCATTTTTGTTGCAGAATTTGCTGTGTTTAAAAACACAGCTAAGTGTGGCTTTAAAAAAGAGAAATAAAAGGATAGAACTTATATTTCTTCTGCTAAACGCACGTCTGGTTTTGTCTCAGATAAATGCAGCTTTTCCTGCTTGGGCTAAGGTCACATGTTGCAAAAGACACAGTTTAAAAAAAAAAAAAAAAAAAAAAAAAAGCGCTTATATTAAAAACCCCGATAGCACACTGAATCACGCCATGGTCGTCAAAGGCTTATTGACACAACAGTGGAAAAAAATGGGTGAGACAGACCTTTTTGCAACTTTACGTTTTTAGTATACGTTGAATCCAGTGTGTCTATTCACATGTCCTTTGTTGTTGCCTGTCTATTGTTCACAGCCATCAAAAAAAAAAACATGCACTATCTTAGTCTATGAAAACGGACATAGATGGTACCATGTGAATAGACCCATTGAAAATCAAGGGTTGCATAATGGCCATGTGACAGCTGTTTCAAAAACAGATGTCGAATGGCTATTATTTACAGTCATGTGAATAAGGGTGCATGGACATACACTGCTTTTTTTCATTAGGTCTGTGAAAAATGGAATGGCCGTTTGCATAAGGCCTTCTAGTAAATCTGACACCATGTCTCTGCTTTCAGGCATAGGTAGTGCTGTGTGATGATTTTGCCTTTAGGCTAAGTTCATATGGGTTGGATTTGATAATCTCATAGCAATTCCAACCCATAATCTGCAGGGAAATCTGCGTGAATATCGGCTGCGGTGTTACACAGTACCTGTAAAGTGGATGGAATTCTTCCTAATCCCATCCACACATTGCAGAAAAATATCGGCAGCGGACATGCTGCGATTTCAAAAACAGTCACGTTTTTGTAAATCACAGCATGTCAATTATACCTACGGAAACACTGGCAGTTTCTGTCTAAGTGTAATAGGGACAGAAAGTCCGCAGAGAAAATCTGTGAAAAACCTACAGCGCTTTTGGGCTGTGGCTCACCATGTGGGAGTTTGATTTTACTTCCTTCCTCCAGGGATTTATTTTTTTCAAGTTTGTCCTGGGGTTCCTAGCTGGTTCTGACAGTCACATGATGGGAACCAGTACTCTGCCCTGGGTTGCTGCTCTTCCTTTGCGTTTTCACAGTAGTTACTTGTGCTTCGGGGGTTGGCAGATTGAAGTAAAGCAAGCCCCCATGTCACTGGTAACTACCTGCGAAAAATGGGAGAAGGCGGCAGAGAGATGCAGGTGCTGGTCCTGATCATGTAACCAGTGTGGAACCCTCGGGTCCAGCATGAAAAAATCCCCAGAGGCAGTAAAATTAAACTTCCTGAACCCCTCTTAACCATTTCTTGCAGACAGTTCTTCACTTTTCCCACCTTCTAAAAGCTGTATGAGGGATTTTTATGGGATAAATTGTACTTCATAGTAGTACCATTTATAATTCTGTATGATGTACTTAGAAGCTGCAATAAAAAAAATCAGAATGTGGGGGTTAGAAAAAAAATTGCATTTATGCTGTTTTCATATAGGTTTTCACTGTGTTGCCTATATTCTGTGGGTCGTTACAATAAGGCAATACCCAATATATAGTTTTTGTTTTAATATCTTAACAAAAATCCAAAACTCCCCCCCCCCCCCCCCCCCCCCCCCCCCCCCCCCCCCCCCCCAAATTTTTTGGGGAAAAAATTGCATCTTATAGTCTGAAAAATACGGTACTTAACATTACAGGGCAGTAAAAAAAAAAAAAAAAAAAAATTTGGTTCTTTGAGGATCTGTTACCTTTACTGACTTGTCTTAGTGAATACTTGTATTCCTCATAAAGTAACAATTCTGTCTTGTCTTTTCTTAGAGCCCTGTGTTGTAATTCCTCCTAGAAATTGACTATAGGTTCACACTAGTGCTGGCTCTCCTTTGTTCTGGTACATTAGAGGACCAGAACAACAGAGAGGCGGACCGCTAAAATAGCCTGGCCGACCCCATTGACTATATTTGAGTCCACTGAGTGTTCATTGTTTTAAAACTAGTATAATGTTGTACCATATTAGCCATTGAAAGTAGTGGAAGAGTGAAGAAATCAGGCGATACCTTTTAGAGGCTAACTGAGTATATTTAGTATAGTAAATATACTATAGTAAGCTTTCAGAAGTACTAGCTCCCTTCATCAGACATGGTATAACACCATGTCTGATGAAGGGAGCTAGTACTTCCGGAAGCTTACTATATTTACTATATACTATACTAAATATACTCGGCCTCTAAAAGGTATCGCCAGATTTCTTCACTCTTCCACTTGTTTTAAAACTAAAACCAGCGGAGGAAAAAGTTCCCTGTGCAGCACTTTTTTTTCCTTCACAGATTTTCAGCAGACACATAGGGCCTTATTTTTATGTTTTTATTTTTGCATGGGTTTTTAAATTACATTTTTTTTTTTTTTTATCTGAGAAAATATAAACACAAGAGGGAAAACATGTCTCTTATTAAATAAAAAAAAAAAAAACAGTGCTACTAAAAAAACTTTATAAAATAGTTTTTAACCTCCATTACGGTAACTTTTATTTTGTATGGTGTTGTCGGGGGTGGGGCTACAACCTTTAATTAGTGCGTTTTATTGGTGTATTTTATTTACATTTTTAACCTGCCTTCTCTCTGGGAGCTCCGGCTGAAGTTACAGCCAGCCCCCCGTTTCAGTATCTGCTTGATTTCGTGCAGCTGCTGAGTTGTGCTTGGACGTACAGTTACGTCCTTGCACAACTAGACAACCACCTTCCAGACGTATATAGTCTATGGGCGGTCCGGAAGTGGTTAAAGCACATTTAGATGGCACATTTATCAGTATGAAGAGCGTGTTATATAGCCATGGCCATAAGTGTTGGCACTCCTGAAGGTTTTTCCAGATAATTAAGTACTTCTCCCAGAAAATTATTGCAGTTATGCATGTTTTGTTATACACATATTTATTTCCTTTGTGTGTGTGTATTGGAACAACTGAGGGGGAAAAAAAAGGCAAATTGGACATAATTTCACACATAACTCCAAAAATGGGCCAGACAAAATTGTTGCTGCCGTTTCAAAACTGTGGGTAAATTAACTGTTTCAAGCATTTGATGCTTGTTCAAATTCACCTGTGGCAAGTAAGAAGTGAGAAGGTTCAATCTTTTCATTGTGTGCCACATTAAGCATGGAGAAGAAACAGAAAGAGAAGAGAACTGTCTGACTTGAGAACCAGACTTGTGGAAAAACATCAACAATCTCAATGTTACAAGTCAATCTCCAGAGATCTTGATGATCCATTGTCAACGGTGCGCAACATAATCAAGAAGTCTACAACCCATGGCACTAGCTAATCTCTCTGGATGTGGATGGAAGAGATAAATTAATGAAAATTGCAATGCAGGATAGTCTGGATAGTCGATAAGCAACCCCAATCAAGTTCCAATGAAATTCAAGCTGTCGTGCATGGACAGGGTGCATCAGTGTCAGCGCCAAATATGCATCAGGAGACCCAGGAGGACCCCACTGCTGACACATAGATATAAAAATAAAAAAAAAATAAAAAAGCTAGACTGTAGTTTATAGCCAAAATCCTTCTGGGAAAGACCAAGATTCTGTTTACTGAAAACTGAATGAGGCCTACAAAGAAAAAAACACAGTACCAACAGTGAAATATGGTGGAGGTTCAAAGATGTTTTGGGCTTATTTTGCTGCCCCTGGCACTGGGTGTCTTGATTGTGTGCAAGACATTATGAAATCTGAAGATTACCAAAGGATTTTGGGTCTCAATGTCGGGCCCAGTGTCAGAAAGCTTGGTTTGCATCCTAGATCATGGGTCTTCCAGCAGGACAATGACCCCCAAACATCATTCGAAAAGCACCCATAAATGGATGGAAACAAAGCGCTGGAGAGTTCTGAAGTGACCAGATCTAAATCCCATTGAATACCTGTGGAGAGATATTAAAATTGCTGTTGGGAGAAAGCACCCTTTAAATATGAGACCTGGAGCATTTTGTAAAAGAGGGGTCCAAAATTTCAGTTGAGAGGTGTAAGAAGCTTGTTGATGGTTATAGGAAGCAATTGACTTCAGGTGTGTGTGTGTTTTTTTTTTTTTTTTTTTTTTTTTTTTTTTTGTTTCCCCCCCCCCCCTGTCTTCTTGTGGTGGTTCCAATACACACAAAGGAAATAAACATGTGCATAATATGTCTAATTGTAGTAATTTTCTGGGAGAAATACTTCATTTCTGGAAAAATTTCAGGGGTATCAACACTTACAGCCATGACTGTAAATTGTATATACCGTATATGCCGGCGTATAAGACGACTGGGCGTATAAGTCGACCCCCAACTTTTGCCCTAAAAATATAGAATTTGGTATATACTCACTGTATAAGACTACCCCTCTCCCAAATGAAAAAAAGTCTGCTTTGATTTCAACATGTTAATTTTAATTCAAATGCATATGACATGCAGGTACTGTATATAGCAGCAAAACTGTCACTTATAAACATAAGGTTGTTTCAAACTTTGCAAAACAAACAAGAGAGCAAGTGCCTGGTGATCATAACTGTAAGCTGCGATATTGTAACAGGTCTTGCTGGCATGACAGTTTCCCTTTAAAAGCCTTCAAAATCCTCCTGTTTGTCATCTGATATCATAAGTACATCAATGACATCTTGTGATACATTTGTAAGGCAATCATCGTATGGATCAAATTCCGTATCAGATGGTACGCTCTCAGCTCCAGCTTCTTCTACTTCCTCTTCATCTTGCCACAAGTAGTCGTCCTCCATGCCATCTAATGAATTTGATATGCCACAGTTCTTGAAAGACTTGATGACGGTTTCTTCATCAATATCATTCCAGGCTTTTATGACAAACTGGCACAAAACATCCAGCTGTGGAGCACGCATGTTTCCTCCTTTTATGAATGACTTTTCGCCGCTAACCATCCACTCATTCCATTGTTCTCGAATGCGATCTTTAAATGGCTTGTTTAGGCACACATCCAGCGGCTGTACCAGCGATGTTAATCCTCCAGGAATAACTGCGGCATGGGTGTTTAATCTTGCAAGCCTCTGCTTGGTGCTTGGAGTTAAATGAGCCCTGAACATATCCCACACCAGTAGACTAGATTTTTTAAGAAGTCCACCTGGTCGCCTGCTCCACACAATCTTAAGCCATAGCTTTACCCCTTCTTCATCCATCCAGCCTTTTTCATTCACATGCACAAAACAACCAGGAGGGAACTTGAGCTTTGGCATTGTTTTTCTTTTGAAAATGATCATTGGTCTCAGTTTGGCGCCATCAGCTGTGCATGCTAATACGACTGTGAAACTGGACTTCTCATGCCCTGTTGTTTTAATTAAAACAGTTTTTTCACCTTTCTGATGAACGGTTTTATTTCCAACCATGTCAAAATTCATTGGAGTTTCATCCATGTCTCCAATGCTACTTAACGGATAGCCGTGTTTAGTGCGCTGTTTTATTATGTAGCGATGAAAATTATTCACTTTGGCATCAAGATCAGCAGGCAACTTTTGGGCAATTTTTGTCTTTTGCCTCAGTACCATATTATGTCTTGCCATGAATCTAGTACACCAGGATGCAGTGGCCTTAAATCTGTTGCTGTGATCTGGGTTAGATTTGGCCCACTGAAGTTTGATTGCGTGTCACTACATAACCGCTTTGGCGATGCTTATCCACCATATCGGCTACAATTTTTTTCAAGTTCTGGCCAGTGTGCGGTGCCTCTTCTTAATGCACACTTACCTCTTGGCATACTCTTTAAAGCTTTTTCATTTGCTTTCCAGTCCCGAACCATCTTTTCTGTAACTCCATACTGTCTTGCAGCAGCACAGTTATTATGCTCCCTGGCAAAATTTATAACTTTAAGTTTGAAACTGGCTTCATATTTCTTTCTTCTTGCTTGTGGAGCCATGATGGGGTTTTGACTGTTGGACATTTTTATACTGTACTGTGTGTACCGTACTGTTGCTACTGTGTGAACAGGTACAGATAATACTGCCACTGTAATATTACTGTATGCGGTACCCAGTGTTATTACAGTAATTACAGTTTAAGAAAGATGGCTGGGCAAGCAGGGAGAGCTGACCAATCCAAGCAGGATTTGTACAACAAGCAGCCAATCGCTGCAAGCTATGGTATGTACAGTGCTATACCAGTGATTGGCTGCTTGTTGTATAAATCCTGCTTGGATTGGTCAGCTCTCCCTACTTGCCCAGCCATCTTTCTTAAACTGTAATTACTTAAAGGGATACTGACATGGCCAAATTGCTATATGGAGGGTTAAAAACAGCTTACTAAACGATAGTAATCTGTTGTTAACCCTCCATATAGCTTAGTAAAGTGATTTTTCAACTTTTATGTATGTGTATATGTATTTTTACATATTTAATATTTTAATATTTTCTTTTTTACATATTCAGTATGCTAAGAGCAGGGAGCTGCACTGTGTGAGGTATAACCAATAGGATTAGTGCAGGGGCGGGGAGTCACCGGGAGGAGAAGGGGGGCGGGGTCGGCACTTATTGTAGCAATATGCACACTTACACCAGCATGTAAGCTCTTCATTAATATCACAGCATGGATGCGAGGGGAATCTGGCGTTACTGCACCGCCAGCTTTCCCCTCGCATCCATGCTGTGATATTAATGAAGATCCGACATGCTTCTGTAAGTGCCGCCTGTGACCCCCAGCTCTGTGACGCCGACCGCTGTGACGGGGCGG
The DNA here is from genome assembly GCA_947044405.1 of Leptodactylus fallax. Classification (NCBI taxonomy): domain Eukaryota; kingdom Metazoa; phylum Chordata; class Amphibia; order Anura; family Leptodactylidae; genus Leptodactylus; species Leptodactylus fallax. The sequence continues at coordinate 239,214 of CAMRHE010000868.1, read as the reverse complement.
CTGCATTAGCATACAGCGCGCCGCCCCGTCAGCGCGTACTAAGCCTCTTCTAATGACTGTGAGAGGCGGATTGCCGTGCATGCGCGGCGGTCCCAGGAAGCGGCTCTCTACGCGCTGACGGGGAAAAAAACACCTCACACAGTGCGGCCACCGTATATCCGGCGTATAAGACGACCCCCCCACTGTAGCCATTATTTTAAGGGGTTAAAAAGTCGTCTTATACGCCAGTATATACGGTACATATGTGCTTGTGAATAAATCTGTAGCTACCAGCACGTTTTAGATGACACATTCTTAACCCCTTCCCGAAATCTGCTGTAATGGTACGGTGGATGTTGGGCATTAACCCTTCTGGCTCCTTCGGTCAAAACTGCAATAGAAGCGCCGTTTTTTTTTGTAATGCATTGAATTAGTGATCAGACCCCCTGGGGTTCAAGTTCCCTAGGGGGTCTAATAAATGCAACAAAAAATATAGATAAAAAATATTAAGTTGAAATCACCTCCCATTTCCCTAGAACACATATAAAAGTACTTAAATACTGTGAAACACATACACATTAGTTATACCTGTGTCTGAAAACACCCAGTCTACAGATCTATACAAATATTTTTCCCGTACAGTAAACGCCGTAGCAGGGGGAAAAAAAATCCAAAGTGCCAAACCGCCATTTTTTCACTTCTGATTAAATAAATGGTATAACTAAAAAGTACACCTGGTCCTACAAAAAGACATCCTATGCATCCCCGTACATGGAAGTATAAAAAAAAAAAAAAGTCAGAAAATGAAGACTTTTTTTTAGAGAGAATTTTATTATTTTTGGATTTTTAAGGGGTTAAAAGGTAAATAAAACCATATAACTTTGGTATCCCCAGAATTGTACCGAAACATAGAATATAGGTGACATGTTAAATGTTGTTTTGGCTGCAGAGTGAACACCGTAAAAACAAAGCCCCTTCAAATCCACCCCATTCTGATAGATAGATCTATTATTTTTTTTTTTTTTTTTTTGACAGCTTCCTAGTACATTGTACAGAATAATAAATGGTAGCATCATGAAGAAAAATTTGTCCCGAAAACATTAAGACCTCATATGGAGTGGAAAAATAAAAAAAATTTACTGGGTTCGGAAAGAAGGGGGGGGGGGGGTGAGTCAAAAATGAAGTGAAGCAGTTAAGGAGAAGCACAAACTTAATGTGAGGCAGATGCCAGAAATGCTGAAACTGATCTGGAAATGTTCATGATTGGATAGAAAAGGGGGCATTGTTGAGATGTGTTCTGCTTGCAGGGTGGTGAAAATTTTCATTTGTTGTGATGCTGTAGTGTTGTAAAAAGAAATATATTGTTTTATATAACTTTTCAGCTATCTTTAAGTATTCCTTTTCATATCTCATTATTTTTAAGGTGATGGCATCCAGGTCCACTCTTGTGTTATTGCAGCATGCAGCCCATACCTGGCCAACTTACTTATGTGTCCTTCTCAAATATCAGACGTTTCTGATTCCAAAACAATAAAGTTATCCAAGAGACATGTACTAAGGCTTCACGGAATTAAAAGCATTTACCTGTTTCCTCTCGTCCATTACATGTATACCTCAGAACTAAAGGTTACCCCAGGAGATGCCAGTGGTGTTCTTGCAGCTGCCCAGAAATTACAAATTCCAGAACTGGAGCTATTGAAATTGGAAAGAGGTAGATTAGTAAGAATTAAATCTGAGAGAAAGCTAAACCGGAATTGTCTTGGTAGCAAAACCTATAGTCACTGTGTAAAGGCTGAGGAACAGGTTAAGGCTGAAAACCAAGTAACTGCGAATCCATATTTTCCTACTGAGATCAGTCCAACCAGAAACAGCCAAACCAAAACAGAGAATTGTGTAACCAGTGTAAGTTTGCTAGACACTGAGCAAAGTAGTGAAAATACATTTGACGTAGAGACAAGCAGCTGCAGCATGCCAGAGATTGGGTCGAGCAATCTGAATTGCTTGGAAAATGTTTTAAGCAGTGGCAGCTCACTGGAAGATTTGGTAAACGGTAATGGCTGTTTAGTGGATGTACCAAGTAGCGATGACTTGCTGCAGTATCTACTTGGTAACCAGAGCTCACAAGGTGATGCACCACCAAGCCGCCACTCAATAGAAGATGTTGCAAATAGCCAGGATTTGAAAAAGAACAGTCAGAGAACTGAGGTATTGTTAGAGAATGCTTCAGTAGGTCAAGATGCACAGGAGAACTTGCTTAACAAATGTAAAGCAATATCTTGTCCGCAAAACAAAAATAACAATAGAGTAATGCCTAGCCAGGAGAGAGAATGCTTTGGAGTGCCCCAACAATCTGGATGTCAAACAAAAAAGAGAAAAGGATTGTTGAACAGAATCAGACTGAACAGAAAAAAATGAGGAAATTGCTTCAGTTGATACTGAGTTTTTGAAATTAAAGAGTCCAGATATTAATGGCAATAATATAAATTTTTCAGACTCTAAGTTTGAAAAGAATAATGCATTATATTTTAAAAATTCTTCTTTGCCAAACAGTGGATTAGATGAAGTACTATTTGCAAGCAGTGAACTGACTGATCCACCACTAAGTGATGTGAATATAAGTAATTCCGTGCCACATACAAGCTTGGAAGGCTTTAAAGAGGCATTGCCAGGTCTGAAGAAAGAGGTACACAATGGAACTGTAGACTACATGGCTTTAAAGTTAAATACCCAGCATGAATGTACAAACAGTGAAACTGTAGACCAGGATGGCTTAACGTCACGCACCTGCTATGAACCTGAAACAAGTGTAGAATATGCCCACAACAAGAGTACAGAGGGATCAAAAAAAAAGACGCTACGTCTTAGATGACTGTTCTAGCAAAGAAGCAGAGAAAGTGAAATTAAGAAAAGCCAATGATGGCATTAGCTGGGAAGTTGTGGATGATGTTGCGTCTTTAAACACTCCATGTCCCAGTAATGGAAATGAACACTTGAAAGAGTTGGAGGAACAAGTGTCTGTCACCTCAGATGTAGATGTGGGTGTATATAGTCCACCTATGTTTTTGGAGTGTGTGTGGCCTGACTTGTCCCCAGATTCCGACATAGAAGTTGATATACTTGGCTAAGACTATAAATATATGTTGAAATCATCTGGCATATTAAAGGGGATGTAGGATTTAAAGGAAAAATTGCCAAAGATTTGAGAATATTACATCCCCCTTTCTTGCACTAACTTCTTCAATCACCCATCACTCTAGTGCCTTTCTAATGGTCCCACTAGAAGTGGTGGTATGACATACATGTGCATGTGACAGCTGCAGCCAATTACTAGCCTGAGCAGAAGTGCAAAACATTCAAGGAACATTAAGTGCAGTGGACTGCATGTACCACACCGTCACAACTGGCTAGTAACTGGAAACAGCTGAAGGTTGGAAAATTAAAAAGTAAAGCTTTATTTTTGTGGCATTCAGCTCTTTGGCACGTGTTTGTTTGTGTGTGGTGTGTTTTGTTTTGTTTTTTTTTTGTTTTGTTTTGTTTTATCCCTGACCTCCCCCTTTTTACAGGTATATTCCAGCCATTATTTTAGGAGTAAAATTAGGAGATTTGCTGGGAAATTAAAATTTACATCCACCAGAAAAGAAGAGGGCCGTAACATAAGAAATTGTACTGAACTCTGCATGATTCATATCTGGTTCATATCCTGTATTGGTCACTCCTGCTCTATATATACAGTGTGTGTGTGTATATAGATAGATATAATTTAAAAAAAAAAAAAATTGTCTCCTGACAGAAAATGCTTGGTTTATGCCCACTCAATCACTGGCTGGAGTAGTGACTTACCTCAGCCAGTGATTTCCTGAACAGGCATGTCCAAGCATTTCCGATTTGTTGGGACACTAGTAAATGAAGAGCAGCAAGGACCTGGGTGTCACCTGAACTGGAGACAGGCACACAATTGCAAGGCCAAGTGTGTCTCATTTGGCGGCTTCCTTTTTCTCTTCTAAAGTTGTATGAAGTGGCATGGTCTCACCAACCACTTTTATATAACTTCTCACTACTGAACGTGATGGGACTTGATCTGTGGGGGGGGGGTCACACATTCTGATGACTTATTTTGGTCTCAGCAGTTGAGTACCCACCAGTCTAATAATGTGGACAATATGATTTTTAAAAAAAATAGTGAGCACATGCACTAAAAGATCTATGTGGTGCCTTTCACCACATTATCACTACACTTGTGTGTGCTCAAATGAAGGTGGAAGTGATTGACTGTAGCACTCCACTTAAAAATTCAGAACTGCATATCTCACCATAAGCAACTACCAGCATTATCCAAAGCGTATTAGAAACTGTACACTGACCTCTTTGGGGGAGCCATTAAACCCAAACTCCTGACTTCTAGTAGGTGTGTAATAGTTTAGTAATCTACCAGGATTCAGGTGTTAAGTCCTCACCTGAACTCTTAAGCAGTAATTCTTTGTTTTTTAACATAGATTGTATAGCCAGATATATCTCAAATGCAGATAAAAACTCTATACTGCAATACAGGCTGAAACCAATGATCAGAACCAGTAATAGTGTATTTACAAAGCCACTAATGTTTATGTAGATGTATAAATAGTGATGGGCAGATGTTTAATATAGTATTAGCATATATCATAGCTGTAGTTTAGGACAGGTTATTTCTAATTGTTTGTTTTCAGTTTTGAATTTAAAGTTTTACCTATGAATACAGCTTATTCCCTATACACAGGTGGATGTCCAACTGCTGGGGTCACTACCAATGCAGCAGACGGGTCCCTCATATTCCTTTTTGTGAATGGAGCGATGGTCATAAATGTGTGCTGGCAATATGTTTAATATGTGACTGCCAGAGATGTACAGCTGTGTACAGCACTTGACATATCTCCAGCAGTCCCATAGAGGTGAAAAGAATGGCAGTATACCTGGGCACCTTCGCTCCTTTCACACTAGGCTACAAGGGACCCCTGTTCTCATGATTGTCCCAACAGTCAGACCCACACCAATCCTGTGAATAGGGAGATAAGTTGTATTCATGATCAAACTCCTTTAAGTCCTTTTTTTTTTTTTTTTTTTTCTTTCTTTATAGTTTGCTTGTGTCATAGTTAACACTGTATAAAAAAATAATATATTTTGCAAGTTGAATGAGCTATTGCCATATTTGACATTGGAACACATTTTTGTTTTTGCATCCACCATAATTGCATTTTACATACTCTATAGACTATGAGGTCCCTTTGCATGTCTGCCATTTTTATACTGAAACTGGCGGAGGGAAAAGTCCTCCAGCACAGAAGTTTTCCAGACTACAAATATTGTAGACTTATCCAAAGGATAGGTCATTATTATCAGATCACTGATGTTCCCACACCCAGCACTCTCACTGAGCTGCTCTGTGTAGTGACCAAACCAGCTTACTGCAGATCAGCTCTGCAGTTTGGCCACTATACAAAGAACAAAGCTGTCTGCTTCCTACTCCATTCTCTGTGTATCAACTGATTGTTGCGCGTTTGGTATTGAACCTCCATTCTGATATTGATGATCTATCCTTAGGATGGGTGATGCATATTTTTAGCTTGGAAAATCCATTTAAACTTTTCCCCTTTCCCTGCAGTTCTGAAGAAATCCTACTCTGGGTTTGAGCAAAGTACATTACAGTTTACCCCAAACTGGATATGTTCAGTGACACTGCAGAGGGAGTAGTCACTTTAAACTCAGGAGCTGTGGGGGCTAGAGGCACAAGAATGTTGGCTTTAAAATCAAAGTATCACAGACAAAGGTCCCAAAATCAATTAAGAAAATAAAATATAACTTTTATTCTGAACTATTAAAATATTCCTTACATCTAGGGATGACGTCGACAAATAAAATATAAAACCAAATAGAAACTAATCCTCCAATACTTCTTCTATAAGGATAGCTGTCTGATAATAGCTGCTTATATCCCCCAACAGTGGGGTTTATTAGAGTGAAACTCTACAATGTAAATATAAAGTTATTCTCAAACAAAGGACTGCTCACTAACGGGCTCAATTCCTTTCAGCCCCACAGCAGGGTTTCAGTAATAGGACTGTTCTCATATCTATATCCCCTATAGACAAACAGATCTCTGCTAAATGTGTTTACTAAAGATTCATGAAGAGAACTCATCGTTCCAGAAACCACTATCACATAGACCCATACTAATGGACGAGTTGCAGGCATAATAATCATCAGCAATCCCCTCAGCCAAATGTCCACAAATATGGTTTCCTGCCTCAAATGACACGATTGTGAATACCTGTAATCAGGTAATTGCTCATAAGTAAACACATAGCAGAGGTTGATAAATTTTTCTAGTATGTGTTTACTTATGAGCATTTACCTGATATAGATAGAACAGTCCTATTACTGAAACCCTGCTGTGGGGCTTAAAGGAATTGAGCCCGCCCGTTAGTGAGCAGTCCTTTGTTTGAGAATAACTTTACAATGTAAATATAGAGTTTCACTCTAATAAACCCCACTGTTGGGGGCTATAGGCAGCTATTATCAGACCGCTATCCTTATAGAAGTATTGAAGGATTAGTTTCTATTTGGTTTTATATTTTTTGTCAACGTCATCCCTAGATGTAGGGAATATTTTAATAGTTCAGAATAAAAGTTTATATTTTATTTTCTTTATTGATTTTGGGACCTTTGTCTGTGATACTTTAAATTTAAGTGGTTTCCTCTCACCGTCTGATTTCTTGGCTTTAAAATCAGTCCAAGATCATGTGTGCAGCCCACCAGGATTGTGAGACACATGACTGGTTAAAGCAGTGCTGCACATATTTGCAGCTCCAGTTTAACCACTATGCAGGAGAACACACGGACAGCATGCAGGGAGAGGAGAATGATGGTTTTATTCTCCTGTCTGTGCCACTTAAAGGTGATTCCAGGGGAGGGGGTGTACCATGGACTCCCCCCCCCCCCCATCAAATTTATCAAAAAGCATACCAAGTTGTTTTACAGAAGAAATAAAGTTAAAAAAAATTATTTTTTTTTGCCACCTTAATGGGAAAAAGCATCTGATATTACCACACTTGTAACAACCCATAAAACTAAAGTATGATTTTTTTTCTACATGATAAATGTCATAAACCTTAACCCCTTTAGCGACATATGACATACTATTATATCCTGGGCGTCTGTTACTTAGCGCAAATGGACGTAATAGTTCAGCCATTAAGGGGTCTCCGTGTCATCTGTCATGAGCAACAGTGGTCATCTTCCTTGACTGATCAATTGCAGGTGTGCAGGGCAGTGTAAAGTAACGGACACTGTTCTGCTCACATCGTGCCCTCTCTTTCTCTCTCTCTCTCGGATTTGCAAGCAGAGCAGTCACTGTGCTGCCCTGAGAGTCATATTAGTGTGTTAGCAGTGTGACTTGCCTGCAATCCTGTGACCTTGATCTCGTGTGTATGATCATCTCCTCTGCCTAGAATCCAGTCTCTTCCAGCGTCCTCCAGTCTCCTCCACCGTCCATCTGTGCAGAGCTTCCCCCAAGCCACCTTGCTGGGTGCTGATTTAACCCCTTTTTTGTCATTGCTGCCACTGAGTGCTGGTCTGTGACTGATCTCATTTGTGCTTAATTTTATTGGTGCAGATTTTTTTTTTTTTTTCTCTAAAAACATGGTGCAACATGGTAACTACAACCTATTACAGCAAAATATGGCCTCCAAATATTCGGTCCCACCATACAGCAGGCTACATCTACATGTGGAGCATTTCTTTAGTCAGGATAAATTGCTTTTCTCCTGTAACCCCTTGTGAAAATGAAAAAATTGGGGCTCAAGTGTAATTTTATTGTATGAAAAAATGTTATTTTTTTTACCATTGAGACGTAAAAAAAAAAAATTTGTGAAACACCTGTTTGTAGGGTTAATGCAACATGATGCCTGAAACAAATTCCAGCAAAACCTGCCCTCCAAAATCCCAATAGCGCTCCTTCCGTTCTGGACCCTACAATGTGCCCGTATACCTTGTTCCTCCAAAAATAAGACAGGTTTTTTTGGGTGTTTTTTATATTCTCCGAAAAAAGGGCTAGGGCTTATTTTCAGGGTAGGTCTTATTTTTTTTCCATGAACAAGTCCACACATTTGATCACTTTTTATTTACATTTTTTAGAGGCAAAACAGCAGTTTGGCACTTTCGATATATTTTTTTTTTTTTTTTTTTTTCCTCTACGGTGTTCACCATAGAGGAAAAATATTTAAAATTTGTAGACCAGGCATTATGGGACATTAGGGATATGTGTATAGCAGTAATTTTTTTTTTTTTTTTTTTTAGTTGTATTCTAGTGAAGGGGTGGGGGGAGACTTGAACTTGTTTTTTTTTAACTATTAACCCCCTCCCTAGGGGCCTTGAGCCTGCAATTGTTTGTTTACAGATTACCTACATTACTATTGAGGCTGGTCATAGACCAGCCTCAATAGTAATATTTCTATGACTGGCCTCGGAGCCTTTATTAATCTCCCAGCTGTCAAAGGAACAGGTTGGCTCTCGCCGGCCTGGCAACTTGAAAGGTACGGGGACAGTTGTTCTACTTTTGAGGGGGCCCAGGGCAGTTGCAATACTTTGGGGGGTGGGGTCATGTTCAACAATGCCCGCGATCAGAGTGGACTCTGATCGTGGGCATTAGATCTGGGTTTCCGCTATAGATTACAGCGGAGACACGGTACAGTAGCTATGGCAGTTGTGCTACTTGGAGGGGAGGTCACGCTCAACAATACCCGCAGTAAGAGTAGACATTCATCGAGGGCATTAACTTAAGGTCTCCGTTACAGCAGAGACCCGGTTTGGTATCCGCTCTGCAGCAGAACGGCCGTCATCTTTAAGGACCTGGCATCTGCTGTAATCGCACAGCAGATGTCTGGAAGGGGTTAAACTGGCTAGGGCTTATTTTTCTTATATTTCAAGCCTACTCCAAAAAACCTGGAAAATCTGGCTAGGTCTCATTTTCAGGCGAAACACGGTATCAGTTTACATCCACATGTGGAATAATTTCATGTTCAGGAAAAATTGCATAACACTGTGAAATGCATTTTCTCCTTTAACCCCTTTATGAATGTGTAACTGCTAGGGCTAAATGAATATATAAGTGATGAATTGAAAATTGTAAATTTGACCTCCATTTTGTTTTAATTGCTGTGAAAAGCTGAAAGGTTTAAGAAACTTTCTAAATGCTGTTTTGAGAGAGGGGTTATTTATAGGGGTTTCTATTAGGTCTTTCAAGGACCCTTCAGAGCCAAACTGGTCCCTTGAAAAATGTTTTGGAAATATTTTTGAAAATTAAAGCAGAGATATGGTAGTTATGAAGTAATTTGGGTAGTATAACTTTCTATATGAAAGGCATGCACTTTCAAAGTTATAAATCAGATTTCTATTTTTTTTCCAAATTTCCTATTTTTTCATAATCCAAGACAAAACATATCAACCAAAATTTACCACTGACATTATGACTGACATAGCTTAAAGCTTTTCAAAGTTATTACCACGTAAAGTGACATGTCAGATTTGAATAATGACATCTGATCCTTTAAGGTATTTTTGAGCTGTCTTTAAGGGGCTAAAATTCAGTTTCCAGTAATAAAAACTGATCAAAAAGTATTATATAGCCACAAACTACAGTCTTGTAAAGTTACATTGCAATAAATTTTAATGTGACTGTTAGGAGATTAAATAAAATGTGTAGGTAAGCATTCACATCCTAGCCAGTGCAGTGGAAGAAAAAAATTTTGTCAACCTGAATGAATCAAAAGTTAATAATCAGCAGTCCAGCTGTCACAGCAAATAAAGGGGACGGTGACTGGCTGGCCATGGCAGAAAATGTAATAGACGCTATGACACCCACTTTCCTTCTGCTACGTGCCTCGAAATGATCCCGGCAGAGACAGAGGTATGTAGTGAAGGATCCACCTGTGTCTGGATGGTGGACAAGGAAGCTGTGGGAGCTGCTTGTGCTTGTATGCGGATCAAATAATCTCTCTACCCATGTTCTGTCAGGGATGGTGTGGGCACGTGTGTACACGTACGTACAGGTGTTCCCTCGTTTCAGAACAGCCTAGATGGCAGGTCATTTATTAAAACAACCAAGTAAATATGATGTGCTGTATATAGGTGGTCTCTTACCTTGGTTGTGTTCCTGGCCACAATCACCTTTTAAAGCAAAACCAGTGCACGTCCCTGGGTATATGGTAGCAGCAACATCCACGTCGTCTTATCAGGGGAAATAGCAGAGGACCAAGAGTGAAGATGCCAGAAGGCAGGATCTGCGCTTACCTAGGATATGCTTCTCATTTAACTTTATTAATACATACAGGTAAAAAGTAAACACACAATGCGTTTTGGGGTTCAAGTGTGAGGTGTTCAATCATCAATGCCTCAAAGACTACAGACTATAAGTGGGTAACTAGTGTTAAGAAATACACCCAAAGGGGAGTTCTGGACCAGCAGGATCGCCCATCACAAATGTTAAAAAAACATTTACAAAATATATAAACAGGTGCAGATTATCATAATACATACATATTTCATCTATAGTGGATTACAGACACTTGTGATAAATCAAATTCCTAATACATTACATCGTTCTTTATAAAAATATGGGTTCAAGGGCAATGTGTTAAATTTGTGTGGCATTTCTAGGACTTGTATTCAGGATGTGCAGAACGCTACATACTGTCTATATTTGATTAGATTATCTGAGGGGTGCAGCACACTCAATATGAAAGAATAGAAGGGCATTAGTAACAGATATGGTTCCCATTAACTATATTTGAGATACCAGGTGGGATCCACCACCAACTGCTGTTGTAAGGCTTCGTTCACATCTGCGTCGTAGATTCTGCCAAAAACTGTCAGAGAGAAAAGTCCTGCACGGAGGACACTTCTCTCTGCTGGTTTCAGTATAAAACCATCAGAAACCCGGCGGACCCCATTATAAGCTATGGGGTCCACGGGTGTGCGCTGGTAACCACTGTTTTAGTGGGTGGGCTCTCCATCATTCGGATCCCACAGCGTATGTGAATGATAGAGAGCACAGTGCAAGTGCAAACCTAGCCTAAACAAGTCATGCATGGGGTGAAATCCTCAGCACACACTCCAAAACCTCAGCGTTTAAGGTGGACTGAACATGCACAGGATAGCTAATCCCCTCCTGCTTAGTTTTGAAACTGCCCACAATGGGAATAAGCGTTTGTTGGTGCGTATCAAGCAGGTGAGCAAACCCATACATGCTCAGTGTATCATCCTCTTAATTGGTAGGTACTATGTGTTAAAGTGCAGGAATGCAACTTTGTACTTCTGCTCTTTGTTATAGAAGTGCCCCTCCTCTAGCATAGGGAAGCAACAGAGGGAGAAATAACCCTTATATCTACTAAGGTGAATATGGCTATGAGTTGCAGGGAATTTATAGGAAGGGAGTTTTAAGAATACAAAAACCCATATAGGACAATATACATAAAAATTATTACATAAATAGACATTAAATTAGTGATGTACATGCTAAGACAATCACACAAGTGAATTCTACATAAAGAAGGCAATTTTTTTGAATGGAAAAAAATTATACTATCGGTATATACTATAGCAGCTTAAATTCATCCATAACTGGAATTATAAAAAGTTTAATTTACATATATAAAAAAGGTAAATAAACCATATACATAAAATCTAAGAATACAAGTATGGAGGTGGGCTTGATATAGGAGAATTTAACTTGGGGGAAGATAATGAAATGAAATAAAAATACCAGACTCTAATTAGAACTAGAATCTCAGTAAGAGATTAGAGATATTAAAATATAAAATAGCAAAGTTTGCGGATTGATTGGTCCCCACTTTGGAGTCACCCTAAATATTACTAAGGTACAAAAAAATATATACATATGTGAATATACACTTTGTGATTTACAAACCGTTTGGGGAAACATCCGCTACATATAATTAAGTCTACTGAACTTTGACAGAAATAATGTTAACAAATGCCAGCTGGTGTAAAAGGTGGGCACCTTCAGGCTCAATAGCCGGTCGGAGTCCTCGAGGGCTTAATTAAGACCCTCTGGAACTAGTGTATTGAGTTTATAAATCCAAAACCTCTCCCTCCTTTTAAGGGAGTTGAATCTCTTTGGATAGTTTAACTTTTTTGTTTTAATTCATGTTAGAACAGTGTTTATTAATTCTCTCTCAGGCACATAGTGGTTCTGCCTACATACTGAGGGCCACATGGGCACTCCAGGACGAACACAATATAGGACGCTGAGCAGTCTAGTCTGTACTCATTGGAAAAAGTTTCACCCATTGAATGACTAGTTACATGGGTGGTGGCATGCTGGATGTTAATACAGCATGTACATTTCCTGTGTCCACATTTATAGCTGCCGCCATTCTGTCTGGCGATTTTATGAATCTTTGGGTTTTGTTTTACTTGTTCTAAGGCGGCTAGATGCTATCAAATTTTTAAGTGTTTTTGCCCTCCTAAAGGTGATCCTAGGTTTCGCAGGTAGGATGGTTTTGAGGTATTGATCATTCTTCAATATGTGCCAATTTTTCTGCAGAATATTGCAGATCTTATTGTGTGCTCCATTATAGGTGGTGATAAAGTTGTTCTTAAATTTGTCTGTAGTTTTTGTACTATGGACCAGGCATTGAGCTTATTAGCTTTAATGATCTTTGGGGGAGAATTATTTTCCCTAAATATTTTTGTAAGGATTCCCTTACAACTTTGTTGGGGAATAATCAATATCCCTTGTGCAGTTCTTCCTTATTCTTTTGAATTGCCCAAATGGCACATTGTTCTTCCACTTCTGATAATGTTGACTCTGATAGTCCAAGAGACTATTAGAGTCTACTTTCTTAAAGAATGTTTTTGTCATGATGTTCTCTATTCCCAAGAGTTTTTAGGTCAAGAAATTCAATTTCACTATTGTCTGTTTTTTTTCTCCCAAGTTTCGACCCCAGATGATTTGTAAAACTTCAAAAGTGTCTTGTGAGCCATCCCAGATGAACAGGAGGTCATCAATATATCTTTTAAAATATACTATATGTTTGGACCAGCCTTGAGCGCCATAAATGAAGCTCTCCTCGATCTTCCCCATATATAAATTTGCGTAACTGGGGGCGAACTTTGTGCCCATGGCAAAGCCTTTTTTTAAAAAAAAAAAAAAAATTGGAACACGTGCTTCAGTATGAGTTCATTTCTCTTAAGGAGGAATTCATTTTGCTGGATTGGCATTGTAGGATCACTGTTTAAAACTGCAGAAATTGCTGAGACCTTTTTCGTGAGGTATATTGCTATACAAAGATGTAACGTCCAAAGTGACCCATAGATAAGTGGGTTTCCATTGTATGTGACACATCGCTGCAAATGAGTGTCTATAAATTGAAAGAGATTATTGGTTATAGAGTGAATGCCCGAAATTATTGGTCTGCCATGTTGGTTGACTGGCTCCTTATGAATCTTGGGCAGGTGATAGAAAAGTGCTAGCATGGGGTCTTTCACGAAGAGAAAATCTTTTATTGTGAGAATATCTCCATGGTGGGCTTTTAGAATAAGTTTAAAATAATCTGACGTGACTATTAGTAGGGTCTTTGTCCGACTGTGTGTAATAGTTTCCATCAGAAAAAAATTTATATGCTTCTTCTAGGTTGGTTTCCTTGTTCTGAATCACAATTCCATCCCCTCCTTATCTGCATTTCTAATGACAATATCGTCATTGTTGGTTAGGGAATGAATGGCTCTGGACTTCTATTTTGTCAGATTAGATTGTTTATTCCTATTAATTTTTGGGAGTTTTCAGAAGTCAGTAGCAACCAGGGAGAAGAAGGTCTCTACATGGTTTCCTCTATGATGAACTGGATAAAACAATGATTTGGGTTTTAGTTCAGTTGTGATGGGATGGTGGAATCAGTTGTGATTGCTAGGTGGAATGTTGGAAGTATCTGACTCTGTGGGGATGATGGAATCTCTAGACTCAGCACTTCTCATGGCTAATTCCCTACAACTCATAGGCATATTCACCTTGGTAAATATAAGGATTATTTCTCCCTCCGTTTCTTCCCTATGCTAAAAGTGGGGCACTTCTATAATCACAATGAGCGTATGTACAAAGTTGCATTCCTGTGCTTTAACACACATAGTACTTATCAATTAAAAGGATGATACACTGAGCATGTGCGGGTTTGCTCTCCCATGCACACTCGGTGCGCACTAACAAATGCTTATCCCCATTGTGGGCACTTTCAAACTGAACAGGTGTGCGGATTAGCTATCCTGCGCATGCTCAGTACACCTTTCCAACGCCGAGGTATCGGAGTGTGTGCTAAGGGTTTCACCTCACTAGGTGGGATCCACCACCAGTGACGATCTCAAATATATTTTATGGGCACTATATCTGTTATTATTGCCCTTCTATTCTTTCATATTGAGTGTGCTTTGCCCCTCAGAAAATCTAATTAAATATAGACAGTATGTAGCGGCCTGCACATACTGAATATAAGTCCTTGCTTGTAGAAATGCCACACAAATATAACTAATTGCACTCGAGGATGACCCACTTCTGGAAGCAGGGGGGGCAGTATTTTGGTAGCCAAGACCAGTGGCGTAACTAGGAATGGCTGGACCCCAAGGCGAACATTTGACATGGTGCCCCCCCACAAGCCGCCACCCCCAACCCCCCCCCCACACACAAACCGCATTCCTGCGCACACTATTATGCCCCATAGTGGCCCCTGCACACGGTATTATGTCCCATAGTGGCCCCTGCACACGGTATTATGCCCCATAGTGGCCCCTGCACACGGTATTATGCCCCATAGTGGCCCCTGGACACAGTATTATGCAGCATAGTGGCCCCTGCACACAATATTATGCCCCATAGTGGCCCCTGCACACAGTAGTTTGCCCCATAGTGGCCCCGACACACAGTAGTTTGCCCCATAGTGGCCCCGACACACAGTAGTTTGCCCCATAGGGGCCCCTGCACACAGTAGTTTGCCCTATAGTGGCGCCTGCACGCAGTAGTTTGCCCCATAGTGGCGCCTGCATGCAGTAGTTTGCCCCATAGTGGCCCCTGCACACAGTAGTTTTCCCCATAGTGGCCCCTGCACACAGCAGTTTGCCCCATAGTGGCCCCTGCACACAGTAGTTTGCCCCATAGTGGCCCCTGCACACACTATTCTTCCCCATAGTGGCCCCTGCACACAGTATTATGCCCCATAGTGGACCACCCATGAACGATTATTATACTCTGGGGTCTTTTCAGACCCCAAAGTATAATGATCGGAGACCCAGGGGAGGATACAAACATAGAAAACACTGCAACTTACCTCTTCCTCGCTCCGGTGCACTCCCGTGCGCTACTTCGGCCATCTTCATTGTCGGACCGGATCTCGCGTGATCTAGGCCGGCGTTGCGACGCATAATGACGTCGGCTGACGTCTGGGACGTCACCAAACAGGCCCGAAGCCTGCGGAGCGGAGGAGAGGTGAGTTACAGTGTTTTTTATGTTCGCTCACCTCCCCTGGGCCCCCGATCGTTATACTCCGGGGTCTCAAAAGACCCCGGAGTATAACGATAGCAGTGATTGTGGGGTTCGCGGTAGCGACTTCCACAGGGCTCCGGGCCCCGTAATGTTCCGGGCCCTGTGGCAGTCGCTACCACTGCTACCCCGGTAGTTATGCCCCTGGCCAAGACAAAATACTGTGTGGAGGGGCCACTTTGGGACATCATAGTGTGTGTAAATGGGGTTTTGTGGAGGCCAAGAAAGGGGGCGCTATGCCATGGGGGGGCCCCCCAAGTCAAAAGTTTGCTGGGGGGCCCAGTCTTTGCAAGTTATGCCCCTGCTTTCAGCCAATCTGTGTTTTACTAAAATCCAAAGCACAGCTGGTTTGGTAGACTGTGACTGCATAGAGGAGAATCGTGAAAACTGTATGAGATACACTGACCAGCTGGGATAAGTATGAGGAGTAGCAGCAGATATGGTGTAGTTGGAGCTCCAATACAGCGTTAACCAGGTAAGGCATGGACTTAGTACTCATGGGGCTATAGGTGCAAATCCAATTTATAGATTTTCATATCTCTCAAAGTACCCCATGATGTTTCACAAGCTTATCGCCTCACTCTTCTCCCAAAATATTGTACAGTTGCTCTGATATGCCTGTGAGGGAGATGGGTCTCCACCAGCCATTGTACGAGGGTTCAGGAACCAACACTGCTTTCCTTGGAGCTTGACTGATGTGGCAGTCAGTAGCACTTGAAATGGGCTATCATAACAAGGGTCTAAACTCCTGATGTTCCTTTTCAGGAACACCCAATTCTTTAGCTTGAGGTTATGTGAGCAAGTGACATTTGTCTAGATCTGGGATGGAGGAAAGGACACGATTGTATACCTTATTTTATTAAAAACAGAAAAAATAGGAAAAGACACTCAGCATATAGCAATGTTATAAAATATATAACTTTGATACATTAAAAAATTACATAAATAACAATGCGACAAGAAAACAATGAAACGGTCAGACATGGGCAAAGATCCTAGTAATGGAAGCTATCAATATACCATGTTGTAAACCAAAAAATGAAATACTAATAATGCACCACTATATACAAACTAATACCCAATAATGCTGTATTAAACAGACAAAAGCTGTAGCACTGAAACGCGCGTCGGGTGGTGTCAGCTGTGCACAGTCTATTTATATTGAGTACCATATACAATATGGGTATGTATAGGCCTTAATTTGTTTTTTCACGGTATGTCACCCAAACATGAATATATATTGGCATTTGCTATTTTAGACTATGTGAAATATAGGCATACTGTGGATATTCTATTGTTATAGTATCATTTTTTTGGCCTTATCTACAACCCAATATATGATTGTCTAGTTTAATATAGCATTATTGGGTATTAGTTTGTGTATAGTGGTGCATTATTAGTATTTCATTTTTTGTGTACAACATGGTATATTGATATCTTCCATTACTAGGGTCTTTGAAACTAGAAAAATATAATAAGGTATTGCGTGCCAGTCATAAATTTGATTTAGAGATTAGGAGAGTCACCACTAGTATACAGACGCATTAAAAGCATAAGTTTTATTAAATATTATTAAAATACTACAACAAAATAATAAAGACTGATAGGAAAAAAGGGGGGGGGGGTAGGTCCACTATGAGACCTTAGTAATATCTCACCACTATTACATATGGAGAAAGAAAATATAGTCTGTGTACCTATCCCAAGTAACCCTTTCAATCCCAAATGTTACAATAGCAGCAATTGGAAACTACGGTATTTTATTTAAAACTTGAAAAGAAGTCTCTACCTAACATTCATAGTTTTATAACACTCAACACCTTATGCTACCTTGATATAACAGCAGCTAATTTAAACCGTAATATCCCACTAAAACACTTATTAGACTATTAAAGGTAGAATTAGGACTAACAGGAACTGTACCTAGCATCCATATTGTAATAATGGCCAATACTTTGCATCATCTCTATATCAAGTAGCTGATTTTTACTATGATGTCCTATTAGCACACCTACTGACATAGCACCCAATTTTGACCAGAATATTCCACTGACAAACCTCAAGACTTATGATACCCAACACTCTAAATCTCACAGTGGCTGGTATAGGCTATGATATCCAACTAACACCTTATATCACAGCAGCTGACTTTCACCAAGATATCCCATTGACACACCTAATAAATTGTTTTAGGTAATATCTTCAGACTGAAAAGCGCTCTGCCTATTACCCACAGTGTTATAGTGTCCAATGCTTAATGCTACCTCTATATCACGGCCATTAATTTTTAGCCATGATATCCTACTCACACACCTATACACAGCTAACGCGTTTCCTGTGTCGGGATATACATCGATACCGACACATTCATCAGAGGTACGTATCTATATCTCAAAGAGCCACTAAAGTGAGTATGTTATAGTATTATCCTTCCTCAACATACACTCCCCGCTCCCCCATCGGCACTAATGTTTGGCCGCATGGAGAGACGGAGCAGACGGTCTCATTTAGCCATGCCCACTGACATCCCCCCAGCCAATTGAAGCAGTTTCCCCACTCAGCTGAACGGTAAGGCACTCCCCCTAGCCGGGAACAGTCCAATGCGCATGCATAAAACAAGGACCAATCGTGGAGGGTCTATCAAAAAGAACCTGCCGCCTCTAGCCCCGCCCATCTGAACGGAGACCATAAAAATATCTCCCTATTTACTATAGGAGAAATACTTAACAGGGAATCCATATTTGCAGGTTAAAAACCCCTGGATCTACTATATACTGGCCAAAATGAAACAAGAGGCTTAATTTGAAGAGTTATAAAAGATGATCTAGAAACATAGATGGCACCATTATCCTCATAAATATCCATCTATTACCAATAATCACAAATGTAGTAGTATTTGAAGATACAGCACCCATTACACTAAATAAATAATACATTTAAAGATACAGCACCTATTACCTTAAATAAATGATGGATATGAAATTGCATCGTTCAAGCCCCATGGTTTCACTGTTTTCAATATAAAAGTCCAACGGGCCTCACATTGAAGGAGCTTTTCATCAAAATTACCTCCTCTAGGAGAGGGAATAATTTGCTCAATACCTTGAAAATGAATATTCACAGGATCACCTTCATGATGGGCCCATATATGACGTGCCACTGTGGTATCATCCTGACAGATGATATTATTTACATATTCCTTTATCCTCCTGCGGAATTCCCTCATTGTTTTACCGACATATTGAATCCCGCAGGAGCATGTAATGAGGTACACCACACCAACCATTTTGCAGTTGATGAATTTATTATTGTTGTATCTTTTACCTGTTGTTGTACGGACGACCTCTTTACTAGTCTTAATAAAAGAACAGGCCCTGCAGGACCCACATGGATGCGTACCCACAAGTGTCTTTTTTTGCCTATTCAGCCAGGTATCAGAATTAATAGATGACAAATGACTATGGACCAATTTATCTTTAAAATTGGTACCACGTCTATACATAACAGATGGAGAATCCCCCAGCAATGGGCCAACATCTGGGTCAGATAGAAGAATATCCCAAGATTCCTGTAAAAATTTTCTAACTTCCAAAAAAGACATTGTCATAGGTTGCTATGATCCTTAATTCTTGTCCACCTTCTTTTCGTTTCGGCTGCAGTAAGTGACTACGTTCTGCTGTCAAGGCATGTTGATATGCTGCCCGTAAAACACCATCCGGGTATTCCCGTCTATGAAATCTATCGCGTAAGTCTTGTGCTGCTATGTGATAGTCAGATATCGAGGTACAATTCCTGCGAAGTTGCAGAAACTGCCCTTTAGGGATTCCCTTTCTCAAAGGATTTGGGTGCCAACTGTCCCATTTCAAGAGACAATTCGTAGCCGTCTCTTTTCTATAAACAGTGGTGGTTAGTTGTCCCATTTCCGATTTTAATATGGTTAAATCCAAAAAGGTAATAGAATTCTCCTGAATTTCAGAAGTAAAAAAGAGGCCCATCGTATTAACATTTAAGGCTGCAACAAACTCTCCAAACTCCTCCCTTGTTCCCCCCCAGATCAACAACACATCATCAATATAACGGACCCAAAACAAAATGGACGAAGACCAAATCTCCATTGGGTCCGCAAAGACCACCTCCTTCTCCCACCAGCCCAGGTAGAGGTTAGCAAAGGTCGGGGCACAAGGACTCCCCATAGCTACCCCCCTGAGCTGGTGGAAGAAGTGGCGGTCAAATAAGAAGGTATTACATTCCAAAAAAATCTCAACAGACAAAGAACAAAAGAGTTGTGACTATCCATGTGGCTCCCTCTCGCCCTGAGGAAATCCCCCACAGCTCCACACCCTTCTCTGTGGGGTATGGAGCTGTAAAGGGCCTCCACATCAAGACTAGCCAAAAAACCCCCCGGTGGTACTGCCAAATCATCTATCCGTTTAAGGACATCAGTTGTATCTCTTACAAACGATGGTAAAGCAGAGACAAACAGTCTTAAAATCGCATCCACATATAACGAAATGTTCTGCGTTATGCTATTGATCCCCGCAACAATAGGCCTACCCTTTAAGGGAGTCAACCCCTTATGGATCTTAGGTAACGCATAAAAAGTAGGCCTTGTAGGGTATTGTGGCAAGAGAAAACTAAATTCCCCATCACTAATGAGGTGATTATCTCTAGCCTCAGTCAAAATCTTTTTTAGATCAAAATAATAATTTTGTGTTGGATCTTGGGAGAGAATCTCATAGCAATCAGAATTATTAAGAATGTTCCCACACATTTTAGTATAATTTGTCTGGTCCATAACCACGAGATTCCCCCCTTTGTCTGAGGGTTTAATGACAATAGATTCATCCCTTTCATCACTAGATAAATTTGATCTCTGTCTGAACATACTCCCATAAATATGAGACAACCGATTTGTCACCACCTTTAAGAAGGCATCAATGGCCGTATCTTCTGATAAAGGTGGAAATCTTGTAGAGGGATTATGTAGGTTTGTAAACGGACCTTCTCCCAGACTTATTTGACCTTCCTCCCATAAACCCCCCAAGAGCTGTAAAGATGGCAGATCTTCCTGATCTATTCCTAGTTCATCACAGGTCCTTTTATCATTAAGCTTAAAAAACTTACGCCATTTTAGTTTTCTACAAAAAAGATTTATATCCTTTACCCATGTAAACAAATCAAGTTGAGGGGTAGGGACAAAAGAAAGACCCTTTTTAATTAACTCAACCTCCCCATCAGATAATTGTCGTGAAGAAAGGTTAATAATCTGCATATCGTCCCGTACAATCGCTTTACATTTATTCATTTTCGTGTCCTTAACAGGTAATCTGATATGGGGGGAACCTGGGATAACCCCCCCCCCCCCTACCTGAATTGATCCTGCCTTGACTTCTCCCTCTTCTAGGACTATCTGTAGAGTAATTTGTCTGATTAAATCCTCTACCTCCTTGCTGACTCCTACCCTTGCGACTTCGGGAACTAGAGTGTTCGCCCTCAGATCCTTCACACTCAGATGACGAGAGTTCAGTCTCAGCTCCCAGCCTATTAGAATTTTTTGCTGAGAAATCAAAAATTCTCCCTGCTTTAAAATCCTCAATATCTCTCTTATATTGATAGTGTTTCCATTCCTTCATAAACACTATAAAACGTTCTACTGTTTGCTGTAACACCAACTCTTTCCTTTCAAAATCAACATTATTTGAAAATTTCTTTATTGCTTCAATTTGTTCTTTTAACTCCTGAGTAGTTTTACTAAGCAAGGTTTTTTCCTCCTCCAATAAAATATTCATGAGTCTTAATGAGGATTCAATAGACTCCCTCTCCCATTTTTTAAGAAGGGTTTGTGATCTAAGACGTTGTGCAGGAAACAAATTAATACGTAGGCCACGAGGGACAATATTATTTTTCAAATACGTCTCCAAAGTCTGAACTTCCCAAAAGGATCTCAAATGATCCTTATACACACGGGTTAATTTCCTAAAGGAAGCAGAGATACTTAAATTGGGGGACTGAAGGGATAAATCACCTTCCGAAAAAGCTTCTCTAGTATCAACCAGCCATTTCTCTATATCAAGTGATCCTGTCAAAAAGCCTGCCTTTCCCAACCACAGACTCAAAGTAATTGAAACTAGAAAAATATAATAAGGTATTGCGTGCCAGTCATAAATTTGATTTAGAGACTAGGAGAGTCACCACTAGTATACAGATGCATTAAAAGCATAAGTTTTATTAAATATTATTAAAATACTACAACAAAATAAGAAAGACTGATAGTAAAAAACAGGGGGGTGGGGGGTAGGTCCACTATGAGACATTAGTAATATCTCACCACTATTACATAGGACATCATAGTAAAAATCAGCTACTTGATATAGAGATGATGCAAAGTATTGGCCATTATTACAATATGGATGCTAGGTAGAGCTCCTGTTAGTCCTAATTCTACCTTTAATAGTCTAATAAGTGTTTTAGTGGGATATTACAGTTTAAATTAGCTGCTGTTATATCAAGGTAGCATAAGGTGTTGAGTGTTATAAAACTATGAATGTTAGGTAGAGACTTCTTTTCAAGTTTTAAATAAAATACCGTAGTTTCCAATTGCTGCTATTGTAACATTTGGGATTGAAAGGGTTACTTGGGATAGGTACACAGACTATATTTTCTTTCTCCATATGTAATAGTGGTGAGATATTACTAAGGTCTCATAGTGGACCTACCCCCCCCCCCTTTTTTTTTCCTATCAGTCTTTATTATTTTGTTGTAGTATTTTAATAATATTTAATAAAACTTATGCTTTTAATGCGTCTGTATACTAGTGGGTGACTCTCCTAGTCTCTAAATTACTAGGGTCTTTGCCCATGTCTGACACTGTTTCATTTTCTTGTAGCATTGTTATTTATGTAATTTTTTTTTTTTAATGTATCTATTAAAGTTATATATTTTATAACATTGCTATATGCTGAGTGTCTTTTTCCTATTTTTTTTCTGTTTTTGATATTGTTTTGGTATTCAAGACATGTGTAATCATGGAAGTCGTTGTTACTTTTTATGGGCCTTATTGGATAATTCCGGTGATTTAGTGCTTTAGTCCAGGATCTACTATGTCACTCAGTACCCAGAAGAAAGAGACCAGATCAACCATATGAGATTGTGAAAAAATTTAACGAAAGATTGAAATTACCTGTAGAAACGCACACAGCGTGAAATGGACTGTTGCAGTTGTGACCGGTGATGTCTGCTTTTATCACGCTTCACTAATAAAGCCTGGGACACAGAACTGGTGTGCCACCCTATTCTATTCTTTTTTTTTTTTTTTTTTTTTTTTTAATGTAGATGGGGGCTGCCTCTTCAGGACTCTGGATGGATAAGTCTTCCTGGCCCACCCATGTTTATGATTATGTTTAAGAGGTTATCGAGTTATCGGTGACCTAACATTGATGATCAATGCTTAGGTCACCCCAACATCCTGGGCCCCCCGCCCCCCCACAGATCACTATATTGTTCACGTTGAAGTCTATGGGACAGCATTGCAGTACCCACACTTGCTGCTACAGTTTGTGTGGCGAGTGAGCAACGCACCTCGCGGTATGTAAATACTGTAAGCCACGCTGTCTTGGTATCGGTGATCTGTGGGGGTCCTGAGTGTTGGAAACCTGCAGATCTAACATTGTAATGTATCCGTCATTTCCTTGATAAATGGGTTGTTCCTGTATCTTCCTGTACCTCTCTTGTTAGTATGTGAAAAGATAACAAGATGTCCCTTTGACATCTTAGAAATGTTTGAAAGCGACCACAAAATTTTGTTGCTATACAGCATAATATAAACATCTCACTTAATCTTGTTTTTTTGCAAAAACACTCCTAGAATATCAGCTTCTTATAATTCTATTATTTAAAATGGAGTTTTTATTAACGCTGTTCTTTTAATAATTGATTATATATTTACATTTAATAATACTACGCATTCCTCATACACAACATATTCATGGAGTAATAGTCGGTTTTCATTGTAAGACATCACATCTGCCAAGGAAGCTGCACTGAGGGAGGTTTACTAATTTTGTACAGTTTCTATTTTTCAGATTTCTCCATTCAAGGCACATATATACCGGTCAGGAATGGAATCCAAGATCTAACTATATTATTCTCTCTTCTCTTATTATTAGTTGTATAATATCAGTTGAAAAAACCTCTTCATTGGTATAACTTCTGCCTTTTTATTTCTTAAATAGTCACAACAGAACCCCAATGACCTGCCCTGTGTGCTACAGGACCCAGGATGTGTTGTCTACTCATTTGAGGAGAAAATGCATGAAGCTTAGCAGCGATAATGAAATTAAGGCTAGGCTGGCTGAAGCGAAACTGAATCTGTCCAGTATTGCATCAAAGGGCCTAGCCATCAATTATGACCAGATTGCAGAGCTGCTATGTGAAAGACAGTGCCTGGATAAGTTAAACAAAAAGAAAACCGTACTGAGCTGCTCCTCGTGTGATACCGTTTCGTATAAGCAAAAATAAAAAGTTAACCAAAAAATGGCTGCTCACCTTTTGTGGTTGTGAACCGGTCTCAACCACCACAATAGCCTTAAGATCATGCAGGTGCTGGAGAGTAGCAGCTGGATCGTCGTCACTGGCACGTCAATAGGCAAAATCCAATTCAGGGTCAATCCAAAGTATGGATATTTAAGGATCAGCGCTTACCTGCAGAAAAATAGGGTGGATAAAATCTTCTTTATATTATAGTCAAACACAATGCGTTTCGAGGTTCAACAACCTATTCATCAGGTGTACAGGTTAAGAATAGTAAGACATATGAAACACATTGCTTGATATAGGGAGAGACACTAAAAGGCACACCCACTGGG
Organism: Leptodactylus fallax; assembly: GCA_947044405.1. Classification (NCBI taxonomy): domain Eukaryota; kingdom Metazoa; phylum Chordata; class Amphibia; order Anura; family Leptodactylidae; genus Leptodactylus; species Leptodactylus fallax. The sequence continues at coordinate 214,794 of CAMRHE010000868.1, read as the reverse complement.
TGTTAACCAGGTGTTTGCTGACAAATATTCAAAAACAGACAGAGTAACTAAAAACAACATATATATATAATAACAGCTGCTATGGAGGCGTTATGAGTAAATGATAGGTAAAAGAAATCCCTGTAAAGAGTAAAATACCCTCAAATGTACAGTCATGGCCAAAAGTTTTGAGAATGACACAAATATTCTATTTTCACATGATCTGCTGCCCTCTGGTTTTTATGTGTGTTTGTCAGATGTTTTTATCACATACAGAAATATAATTGCATTCGTATTATGAGTAACAGAAGCTTATATTGACAGTTAGAATGAGTTAATGCAGCAAGTCAATATTTGCAGTGTTGACCCTTCTTCTTCAGGACCTCTGCAATTCTCCCTGGCATGCTCTCAATCAACTTCTGGACCAAATCCTGACTGATAGCAGTCCATTCTTGCAGAATCAATGCTTTAATTTTGTCTGAATTTGTTGGTTTTTGTTTGTCCACCCGTCTCTTTTTTCCCCACAACTTCTCTTTGGATTAAAATTCACGGGCCCCCCACCCCCACACCCCCCCCCCCCTTTTCTCCCTCCCCCCCCCCCCCTTTTTTTTCCCCCCCCCCCTCCCCAGGGGCCCCCCCCACCCCGGAAAAGGCATTTTTGCGCCCCCCACCCCCCCCGGCCGAAGGGGGGAAGTCCCCCTGGGGGGCCCCCCCCCCCCCCCCCTTCCCCCACGGCCGTTTTTTTAGGCAAAACTGGGGGGGGGCCCACCCCCTTGGCTGAGAAGCACCCCCCCACATGAATGGTTTCAGGATGCTTTACAGTTGGTATGAGACAAGACTGGTGGTAGCGCTCACCTCTTCTTCTCCGAATAAGCTGTTTTCCAGATGTTCCAAACAATCGAAAAGGGGATTCATCAGAGAAAATGACTTTACCCCAGTCCTCAGCAGTCCACTCCCTGTACCTTTTGCAGAATATCAGTCTGTTCCTGATGTTTTTTCTGGAGAGAAGTGGCTTCTTTGCTGCCCTCCTTGAGACCAGGCCTTGCTCCAAGAGTCTCCGCCTCACAGTGCGTGCAGATGCACTCACACCTGCCTGCTGCCATTCCTTAGCAAGCTCTGCACTGCTGGTAGCCCGATCCCGCAGCTGAAACACTTTTAAGAGACGGTCCTGCTGCTTGCTGGTCTTTCTTGGGCGCCCTGGAGCCTTTTTGGCACCAATGGAACCTCTCTCCTTGAAGTTCTTGATGATGCGATAGATTGTTGACTGAGGTGCAATCTTTCTAGCTGCAATACTCTTCCCAGTTAGGCCATTTTTGTGCAGTGCAGTGATGACTGCACGTGTTCTTTTTTTAAAAAAAAAAAGAATAAAAAAAAAGAAGGGAAACCCCCCCCTCTTTTTAAAGTTGAGGGGTGGTTTTCTTTTTTTTTTATGAGGAGGTTTTTTTCCCCCCCCCTCCTTACCCACCCCCCCACCCGTGTTTTTGGGGCCCCCCCGGAAACGATTTTTGGGGGGCCTTTTAGGGGGGGGGGGGGTTGGGTTTGGAATTTTTTTTGGGGGGTAAAGTTCATTTTCTAGGCAAATATTGACTTTGCAAGTAATTGCTGTTAAGCTGATCACTCTTTATAACATTCTGGAGTATATGCAAATTGCCATTAGAAAAACTGAAGCAGTAGACTTTGTAAAAATTTATATTTGTATCATTCTCAAAACTTTTGGCCATGACTGTATACTGTGGCGTCCACGTGGTTGATAATGCGCATGTTCCTCATCATTGCTGTGAATATTAAGTGGGCAGGTCCTGAGTGGTAGTCTAAATGGGGTGGAAAGTTATTGAGTTAGGGCGCTTGAGTTAGAAAAGACCAGTGCGCCTGCATGCGTGCCACCACTGGCCTCAAAAAGGCCAACATAAAGGTTGGCATAGCTGGGAGCAAATCTGGTGCCCAAGGCTGTTCCATGGACTTGTAGATAGATAGCTGGAACAGCCATGGGCACCAGATTTGCTCCCAGTTATGCCAACCTTTATGGCCTTTTCGAGGAAGAATTTATATACAACACACCACTGGATAAATAACGTGGTGTATTATGAATAGACGATTTATTGTTTATTTGAATGGAACCTCTGATTCTTTTGAGGAATTTACATCCTTCCTCAATAGTAACGACTGGGGCCTACACGTCACGGGCAAAACTGATAAGAGGGAATCTTTGGTTATAACTTTCTGACCACTTATAATGGAGAAAATAAGGAGATCAGGGCAGTGCTTTCAAAACATTGACCGATACTGCTTAACGACCAACATCTCAAATCTAGCCTGCCTAGGCAACCTGGTATTACTTATAGGAGAGCCCGAACTTTGAAAAATATACTGGCTCCCAACGGACTTAGGAGTACAAACAAAAATAAAGACAGAGTATCTCTTTCCACTGTGAATTTTAATTCTGTCAAAGGGAGCTATAAGTGCGGTCATGGTAGGTGTAAATGCTGTTTTAACATCACGCACCAAACTACGTCTCTCCACTAAGTCGCTCCACAGGCGAGAATTACACAATTTAAAACATGTTTGGATTGCTCTTCCTCTTTTGTAATTTATCTACTGGAGTGTCCATGTGGTCTCCAGTATATAGGGCGCACAATTATGACCTTGAGAGAAAGAGTTAACAAGCTTCGATCAAATATCTGTAATGGCTATCAGAAGCACAGCGTCTCTAGACATGCATTTAAAGTACATAACTGCAGTTTTGCTGGTTTTAATATCACCCCCTATAGACCATATACATTCAGATATTATTAGTTATTATTAGTATTACTATTAATAGGTTTGAAGTTTTAAAAAAGAGGGAGATGTGTCAAGTTTAAAAATCCAATACATTAGCTCTCAGCGGCCTTAATGAGGCACTCGAAGAAGTAGCCTACTGATCAATAGGGCAGTATTCATCATTATTTGAAACATACTGCGTTTACTATATTACTGTATCTACCCCCCTCATTTTACAATTATCAAATGTATATCATTTTATAGAAAAATTAGTTACAATTGCATATATAATCACTTACTGTACACTCAAGTTCCCTTCATTTGAACTATTTATTCTCGGCAACCAATAATTACTGCCATAATCATCGTATATATTGGGTGCTTATAGTTCTTTGGTATGTGTACTATTCATGCTTTTTATATGCCACATACATTTATTATATATTAACTTTTATCTATTTATTTTTAGTTTAAACCTATGTGAGTCTAGTTTTATCCTTTGGTATAGTCCAGGCTGTCTCATAATCATTCAACAGGACACCAATTCATTTACACTGTCTAATTTAGGAACACTTCTATCTGGGGCTCCACTCACCCACAGAATACATCTATGAGTCCCCCCGTTGGTGCGTCTGCTCTGGTTTTGGCAATAGCGCAGGTGCGCTGTGACCGACAAAGATCTGGAGCACAGATGGACTCTCGCGGGTTTTCATTACTCGCGGGAGCAATCCTGGGTGGAGACTTCACCCTCGACAGTGCCCCTGCACGGCTGGTGGCACGCATGCAGCCACACTGGTCTCTTCTAACGCAAGCGCCCTCAGTAACTCAGTAACTTTCCGCCCCCATTTAGTCTACACCCAGGACCTGTCCACTTAACCCCTTAACGCAAAATGACGTACTGGGGTGTTAACCCCTTAGATGTCACGGTCAAATATGACCGCGGCAGCAAAGGGGTTCCGTCATGTTGCCGCCCACCCCGGCACCCCCTGCAGCGAGATCGGGGGTGCCGATATCTATTATCTGCAGCCCGGGGTTTGGCCTGGTTGATCCTGCCAGAACCTCCAGGAAATCAGGCTATGCGTCTGCATAGCCTGACTTCCTGTATAGACTGCAATACACGTGTATGCTGTGTATTGCAGTCTATAGTACTGAACCAGCGATCAGTGTATCGCTGGGTCAGGTGTCCTTAAAGGACAAGTAAAAAAAAAAATGTTATAAATCCCCCAAAATTCCCTTTTCCTATATAAAATGAATTATATAAAAAAAAAAAAACCTAAAAATGTAATAAAAACAATACATATTTGGTATTGCCGCATCCATAACAATCAGTACAATAAAACTGAAATAATATTTAACCTATACAGTGAACGTCAAGAAAAAAAAAAAAAACACGAAGTAATGATTTTTCACCATCTCACCTTACAAAATATGCAATAAAAAGTGATCAAAAAGTCATATATACCCCAAAACAGTACCAATAAAAAGCACAGGTTGTCCCGCAAAAAATAAGCCCTAAAGCAACTCTTTCAACAAAAAAAATAAATAAATAAATTACGCATCTCAGAAGATGGCGATGCAAAAATAATTGATTTTTTTCCCCAAATGGGTTTTTGTTCTGCAGAACTAGTAACACATAAAAAAACAATATAAATGAGGTATCGCCGTAATTGTACCGACCCGCAGAATAAAGGTAACGTTACTTATTCTGTACGCTGCATGGCAAAAAATTTAAAAGCTGAAACGCAATGCCAGAATTGATGATGTTTTTTTGTTTTTTTTTGTAATCTACTAAGAGAGTTAAAAAAGTTTATTCAATAAGTTATAGGAGCCTAAAAATGGTGTCATTACAAAATGCATCTCATACTGCAAATAAAACAGCACTCATATGGCTACATCACCAGAAAAATAAAGAAAATATAGCTTGTACAAATGTGAAGACAAAAACTCCAAAAAACGCCAAATCATTACAACATAACTGGCTGTGTCAAGAAGGGAATGTATAATCTGCGTGAGCGTATATCAGGTTACAAACCAGATTTAGAGCTTATCAGGGAAAAGAAACCAGAAGTTGCCCCCCCCCCCCACAATAATAGGAACTACTGGGGAAATAGTATGGAATTTCGTGTTCCCAATGTGCTCCGCACAGCTTACATATTCTCTCTTCATCATCCACTGTGCATTCACGCCTGGGATACTAATGCTCACTACACCCCTTGATTAATTCTTTGAGGGGTGCAGTTTTCACAATGGGGTCATTTCTTAGGGGATTCCACATTTCTGGTACTTTTAGAGGCTCTGCAAACCTGATATGGCGTCCAGATACCAAACATCTAAATCTGCGCTCCAAAAGTTACATAGCACTCCTTCACATCTGCGTCCTGTTGTGTGCCCAAACTGCAGTTTATGCCATGACACTTTTGCAGATCCCTGAAAGGCCAGTAAAGTGTAATCCCCTGACATGTGACCCCATTTTGGAAACTACACCCCTGAAGGAATTTATACAGGGGTACAGTGAGCATTTTTAACCCCCAAGTGTTGCATTAATTTATTTTCCAGAAATGAATTACACCATCAGCTGATGGTGAAAGGTGAAAATGGCAATTTTTCCAGGAATACGTCATTTCAGTGCGTAATATGTTGTGCCCAGCTTGTATCAGAAACGAATGCTCCAAAAGCTGTTGTGTCCAGGTTACCCACTTAACAGTTTTTGGAATGTGTGTCTCTCCTGGGCACAACATTTTGGGCACTGAATTGGCATATCTCTAGAAAAATTGCAGTTTTCACTTTTCATTATGAGCTGCGCATTCATTTCTGGAAATTAAATTAATGTAACGCTCATGGGTTAATAATGCTTGCTACCCCACTTGATAAATCCCTTGAAGGATGTAGTTTCCAAAGTGGGGTGACATGTCTGCAGATTCCACTTTACTGGCAATTCAGTGGCTTTGCAAAAGTGGCATGACGTCCGAAAACCAAAATAGCATCCCGGCTGTCCCCAAACATACCCACATATGACATTAAGTGCATTATCCTGGGTACACCAGTGTCATACATGTGGGTATAAACTGTTGTTTGTGCTGTATGTGCTTTTGGACCGCTAATTTAGATTGTTGGTTTTTGGACACAATGTCATATTTGCAGAGACCCTAAAATTGCCCCTACAAAATGGGGTCACTTCTTGGAGAATTCCAATTTATTGGCACCTCCAGGGGTCTGCAAAAACAACATGGTGTCCAGAAAATCGCTCTAAATCTATACCCCAAAAGCTAAAAAGCGCAGTGCTCCTTACCTTCTGAGCCCTGCTGTGTGCCCAAGCAGCAGTTTATGCCCACATATACAACTTCTTTGTAACCAGGATGACCCATCTAATAGTTTTAGGAGTGCGTATCTCTGATGACACAAAGAGGGCACAACATATTGGGGACTGAAATGGCATATTTCTTTATAAATTTCAATTTTCACTTTGTATATTCATTTTTCGGAAGCACTATTGGCCTCAAAATGATAATACCCCTTGGGAAATTCCTTGAGTGGTGTAGTTTCTAAAATGGGGTTACTTTTAAGGAGTTTCCATTGTACTGGTACTTTAGGGGCCCTACAAATGAGACATGGCACCAGAAAACTATTCCAGCAAAATCTGCTCTACAAAAGCCAAATAGCACTCTTTCTATTGTGAGCTCCACCATGTTCTCATACAATATTTTACAACCACATATGGGGTATTCCTGTATTCAGGAGAAATTGTGTAACAAACTGTGGGGTGCTTTTTCTTATTTAACCCCTTGTTAAAATGAAAAATTTGGGACAAAATGGACAGTTTTTTTTTAATTTTTATGTTCCATTGCTAATAAAATCTGGGAATCAGATGTGGGGTCAAAATGTTCACCATACCTCTTAAGAAATTCCTTGAGGGGTGTAGTTTGTAAAATAATCACTTTTGGGGAATTTTAATTGAATTGGTACTCTAGGGGCTCTGTAAATGAGACATGGCACCAGAAAACTATTCCAGCAAAATCTGCCCTCCATAAGCCAAATAGCGCTCTTTCTATTCGGAGCCCTGCCATGTACCCATACAGCAGTTTGCGACCACATATGGGGTACTCCCGTGTTCAGGAGAAATTGTGTAAGCACCTGTGGGGTGCTTTTTCTCCTTGAACCCCTTGGGAAAAAAGTGATCTTTTAGTAATTTTTCATTGAAACATCCCAATGTTAATAAAATCTGTGAAAAAGCAGTAGGGTCAAAATGCTCACTAAATTCTGTTATGGGTGTAGTTTCCAAAATGGGGTTACTTTTGGAGGGTTTTTATTGTTTTGGCACTCTAGGGGATTTGCAAATGAGACATGGCACCTGAAAACTATTCCATCAAAATCTGCTTTTCAGATGCCCAGTGTCACTCCTTCCCTTCTGTGCGCTGCCATTCGCCCAAACATCAGTGTACACTCACATGTGGGGTATTTGTGTGCATGGGAGAAATTGCATAACAAACTGTGAGATGCATTTTTATTTATTTATTATGCTTACTTATATAGCGCCTTCTTATTCCACAGCACTTTACAGACATTGAAATTCACTGTCCCATATAGGGCTCACAATCTATATTCCCTATAAGTATGTCTTTGGAGTGTGGGAGGAAGCCGGAGGTAACCCATGCAAACACGGGGAGAACATACAAACTCCTTGCAGATGTTGTCTTAGGAGGATTTGAACCCAGGACTCCAGCGCTGCCACTGTGCTGCCCATTTTCTCTTTTAACCCCTTGTTAATTTTAGGGCTAGATGAATGTATTTTTGAAAAAAAAATTAAATGTCTAAATTTCACCTCCATATTGTTTTAATTCCTGTGAAATGCTTAAAGGGTTAAACTTTTTTAAAATTTTCTTGTAAATCTGGAAAATCGCTGTTACACTTGTAAGTCAAATTGTCCAAAATAAATGAAAGGATTAAAAGATCATGCCAATTTTCTATTTTTTTTTTAAATAAATACAAAAATATTGATTAGTGTTTACCACTAACATGAAGTACAATGTGTCATGAAAAAACAATCTGAAAATCACTTGTGTAAGTTAAAGCGTCTCAAAGTTATTGCCATATAAAGTGACATATGTTAATTTTGAAAGCTGAGGCCTGGTATTTAAGGTACTTTTAGGCCTTAAGGGGTTAATATTCGCAGTAATAATGATGAGCATGCGCATTATCAACCACGTGGATGTCACAGTATACATTTGAGGATATTTTACACTTTACCTGGTTAACACCCAGTGGGTGTGCCTTTTAGTGTCTCTCCTTACAGTCATATGAAAAAGTTTGGGCACCCCTATTAATCTTAATCATTTTTAGTTCTAAATATTTGGGTGTTTGCAACAGCCATTTCAATTTGATATATCTAATAACTGATGGACACAGTAATATTTCAGGATTGAAATGAGGTTTATTGTACTAACAGAAAATGTGCAATATGCATTAAACCAAAATTTGACCGGTGCAAAAGTATGGGCACCTCAACAGAAAAGTGACATTAATATTTAGTAGATCCTCCTTTTGCAAAAATAACAGCCTGTAGTCGCTTCCTGTAGCTTTTAATCAGTTCCTGGATCCTGGATGAAGGTATTTTTGACCATTCCTCTTTACAAAACAATTCCAGTTCAGTTAAGTTTGATGGTCGCCGAGCATGGACAGCCCGCTTCAAATTATCCCACAGATGTTCAATGATATTCAGGTCTGGGGACTGGGATGGCCATTCCAGAACATTGTAATTGTTCCTCTGCATGAATGCCTGAGTAGATTTGGATCATTGTCTTGCTGAAATATCCATCCCCGGCGTAACTTCAAATTCGTCACTGATTCTTGTACATTATTCTCAAGAATCTGCTGATACTGAGTTGAATCCATGCGACCCTCAACTTTAACAAGATTCCCGGTGCCGGCATTGGCCACACAGCCCCAAAGCATGATGGAACTTCCACCAAATTTTACAGTGGGTAGCAAGTGTTTTTCTTGGAATGCTGTGTTTTTTGGACGCCATGCATATCGCCTTTTTGTATGACCAAACAACTCAATCTTTGTTTCATCAGTCCACAGGACCTTCTTCCAAAATGAAGCTGGCTTGTCCAAATGTGCTTTTGCATACCTCAGGCGACTCTGTTTGTGGCGTGCTTTCAGAAACGGCTTCTTTCGCATCTCTCTCCCATACAGCTTCTCCTTGTGCAAAGTGTGCTGTATTGTTGACCGATGCACAGTGACACCATCTGCAGCAAGATGATGCTGCAGCTCTTTGGAGGTGGTCTGTGGATTGTCCTTGACTGTTCTCACCATTCTTCTTCTCTGCCTTTCTGATATTTTTCTTGGCCTGCCACTTCTGGGCTTAACAAGAACTGTCCCTGTGGTCTTCCATTTCCTTACTATGTTCCTCACAGTGGAAACTGACAGGTTAAATCTCTGAGACAACTTTTTGTATCCTTCCCCTGAACAACTATGTTGAACAATCTTTGTTTTCAGATCATTTGAGAGTTGTTTTGAGGAGCCCATGATGCCACTCTTCAGAGGAGATTCAAATAGGAGAACAACTTTCAATTGGCCACCTTAAATACCTTTTCTCATGATTGGATACACCTGGCTATGAAGTTCAAACCTCAGTGAGGTTACAAAACCAATTTTGTGCTTCAGTAAGTCTGTAAAAAGTAGTTAGGAGTATTCAAATCAATAAAATGATAAGGGTACCCAAATTTTTGCACCGGTCAAATTTTGGTTTAATGCATATTGCACATTTTCTGTTAGTACAATAAACCTCATTTCAATCCTGAAATATTACTGTGTCCATCAGTTATTAGATATATCAAATTGAAATGGCTGTTGCAAACACCCAAATATTTAGAACTAAAAATGATTAAGATTAATAGGGGTGCCCAAACTTTTTCATATGACTGTATATCAAGCAATGTGTTTCATAGAGGAGGAGGAGGAGGTCCATCATTGGATTTCATAGATGATGCTGACAAGGTTGCACAATACTTCAAAAAACTGATTGATCTTGGAAACACACCACCATTTTCAATTATATAATGAATACATTTACATTTTATAATACAATTTTTCCTGGAATACATCATTTCAGTGCGTAATATGTTGTGCCCGGCTTGTATCAGAGACGAATGCTCCAAAAGCTGTTGTGCCCGCCTAACAGTTTTTGTAGTGTGTGTCTCAGCTGACACAAATTGGGAACAACATATCGAGCACGGAAATGGCGTATCTATGGAAAAATTGTAATTTTCACTTTTCATTATCAGCTGTGCAAATCATTTCTGGAAATTAAATTAATGCAACATTCAAGGGTTAAAAATGCTCGCTACACCACTTGATAAATCACTTGAGGGGTATATTTTCCAAAGTGGGATTATGTGTCTCCGGGTTCCGCTGATTTAGATTGTTGGTTTTTGGACGCCGTGTCTCATTTGTAGAGACTCTAAAAATACCCCTACAAAATGGGGCCAATTCTTGGGGAATTCCAATTTACTGGCACCTTCAGGGCTCTGCAAATACAACATGGTGTCCAGAAAATCCCTCTAAATCTGTACTCCAAAAGCTAAAAAGTGCAGTGCTCCTTCTCTTCTGAGCCTTGCTGTGTACCCAAGCAGCAGTTTACACCCACATATACAACTTCTTTGTATCTGGGATAGCCCACTTAATAGTTTTAGGAGTGTATGTCTCTGATGAGACAAACTTGGCGCAACGTATTGGGCACCGAAATGGCATATTTCTTTAAAAATTTAAATTTTCACTTTGTACATTAATTTTCGGGAAGCACTCTTGGGCTCAAAATGATAATATTCCTTGAGGAGTGTAGTTTCTAAAATGGGATCACTTTTTTGGAGGTTTCCATTGTATTGGTACTTTAGGGGCTCTGCAAATGCGACATGGCACCTGAAAACTATTCCAGCAAAACATGCCCACCTAAAGTCAAATAACCCTCTTTCCATTCTAAGTCCCACCGTGCACCCATACAGCAGATTATGACCACATATGGGGTTTTGCCGTGTTCAGGAGAAATTGTGTAACACACTTTGGGGAGCTTTTTCTCCTTTATCTTCTTGTGAAAATAAAAAAATTGGGACTAAATTGACGGTTTATTAGAAAAAAAAAAAGTAATTTTTCATTTTCACGTCCCAATGTTAATAAAATCTGTGAAACAGCTGTAGGGTCAAAATGCTCATTAGATCCCTTGATATGTTCTGTGATGGGTGGTTTCCAAAACGGGGTCACTTTTGGGGGTTTCCATTGTATTGGTATTCTAGGAGCTCTGCAAATGTGACTTGGCACCCGAAATCTAATCCAGCAAAATCTGCCCTCCAAAAGCCAAATAGCGCTTTCCATTCCAAGCCCCGCCATGTCTGCTGTATGGGTATACAGCAGATTACAGCACAGATTACAGAACAGCATATTACGACCACATATGGGGTACTGCCGTGTTCAGGAGCAATTGTTTAACAAACTGTGGGGTGTTTTTTCTTTTTTAACCCCTTGTGAAAATGAAAATTTTGGGGATAAAGGGACATTTTATTAATTTTGAATTTACACATTCCAATGTTAATAAAATCTGTGAAAAGGCTGTTGGGTCAAAATGGTCACTATGCCCCTTGATAAATTCTGAGAGTAGTGTAGTTTCCAAAATGGAGTCACTTTTTGGGGATTTCCTTTGTATTGGTACTCTAGGGGCTCTGCAAATGAGACATGGCACCGAAAACTATTCCAGCAAAATCTGCTTTTCAAACGTCCAATGTCGCTCCTTCCCTTTTGTGCACTGCCGTGTGCTCAAACATCAGTTTACACCCACATGTGGGGTATTTCTGTGTTTGGGAGAAATTGCATAACAAACTGTGAGATCCATTTTCTCCTTTAACCCTTTGTGAGTGTGTTAATTTTAGGGCTTAATGAATGTATTATTGAAAAAAATGAAATGTTTAAATTTCACCTCCATATTGTTTTAATCTCCATAAAATGCTTAAAAGGTTCACAAACTTCCCAAATGTTGTTTTGAATTATATGGGGGGGGGGGGAGTTTTGAAAATGGGGTGATTTACGGGGGGGTTCTAATATATAGGCCTTTATACTGTAATCCCCTTCAGAACTGAAGTGGTCCCTAAAAAATTAGTTTGTAAGCCTTCTAACGTCCAAAATAAATTAAATTACAATAAAAAGATGATGCCAATATAAAGCAGAGATATGGTAGATAATATTTATTAATTTATTTGGGTTGTATGAGTAAGCAGAGCATTTCACATTTTGAAAATAGCGATTTTTTCCAAATTTCCTATTTTTTTTTATAAATTAATACAAAAATATTGATTAGTGTTTACCACTAATGTGAATTACAATGTCTCACGAAACAACAATCTCAAAATCACTTATATAAATTAAAGCATCTCAAAGTTATTGCCATATAAAGTGACATATGTCCGTTTTGAAAAATGAGGCCTGGTCCTTAACACACACTTGGGCTTGGTCCTGAAGGGGTTAAAGTTCTTTTTCACATGTTGGGGAGTGGGGGTAGAAGGTGTAATAAATTAAGTTTTTGCGTGTTCATTTATACTTTTGGGGGTTGAAATAAATGTCCTTTCTTTTTAACTTAACACTTTGTGTATGCGAGTTCATTTCACCATGAAAAAGTTTGAGTAGAATATGGGGCTTGGTTATACTTACTATGAACAGACCATTATAGCAGCAATAGCTAATACTACATGTCAGTGGACACAGCACAGTGAAATAGACAGAAGACTGGCTCTTTTGCTGTTTCTTTATCCACTATTACATGGGCTATGGGTTACACATTCTCCAAATTCGCATGGGGGAGGGTCTTGGACAGAGTTCTTACTTTTGTAGGCAACACCAGAGGGAGCACAGGTTACGCCAAGACTTTATTATATTTACTATAAACCAGTGGTGGCGAACCTATGACATGCATGCCAGAGGGGGCACTCAGAGCCCTCTCTGTGGGCACACGTGCCGTTGCCCCAGCCAAGCGCCTGGAAAGCTCACTAACAGGGAATCCGGGACAGATGTCCCAGATCCCCCGGGGAGCGAGTGCTTCTTTCAGTAGTATCCGCAAATGCACATACTTCTGAAAACTGTCAGTCTAGGCCGCGGGTCCGTTGCTTACACTGATAGAACATTGTGACCTCTCCCTCGACCCAGGCACAATGATGTAATTCATCAGCGCCTGCTTTGCGGTGGAAGAAGGAGGCCGCCCAACTGTTCTTTGTGGGAGTGCAGGTAAGTAAAGGAGCATATAATACTGTGTGGGGGGACCTCTGAGGAGCACATTATTCTGTGTTGGGAGAATAATATACTGTGTGAGGGCCGCCGTGGAGCACAATGGACTTGGAGCCCTTCACTATGTATCCATTTTATAGCAGACATGTGATATTATTACAGGCTGTAATAACATTGTCACTATAAAACAGATCCTGTGCGATGCAAATAGTGAGCATTAATTGTAAATTGTAATTAAAAATATACCAAATGCAAACTTTTACCTTTCAGTACAAAGTTGTTTGTATCATTAAAAGCTCTGTAAAGCCCCATTCACACAACAGTATTGAGGTTAAATTGACATGTTGGCACTTTGCGATAAATTTGTGGTTTTGGGTTGTAGTTTGGGCACTCAGTCTCTAAAAGGTTCGCCATTACTGCTATAAACAGACCAATATAGCAGCAATGGTTAATACTACATGATGCTGTCCAGTGATTTGGTGCTGAAAATGATACATAAATGTTTCTTTTGATTTTGGGGAGCAAATCTCATACTCTGGGTGTTGTTTGAATGTTCTGAAGGTAAACTACTTGAATATTTGGTCCATACAGGTCCATAAAGAAGCAGGAAAAAGGCAGGCATCTGTCTATTACATGGGCTATGGAATACATTGTATGGTGGTGCGGAAATCAAAACATGTGGAGGTATACAGCAATTTAGAGGGGGTAAAAATAATCAAAGTACACATGTGGAGCATCGATTGAAAGCTGGCAAGGAGACCTGTGAATGTGTCTCTGAAATCGTGAAGATATTTTTATTATTAGGTCTTAAGAGGCATGAAATATGAATATTTTAACAATATTAGCAAAAGAATATTATTATTTTTTATTTAATTCCATGGTGTTTTACATTTGAGGATTTACATATGGTACACAAGATATACAAAACAGATAATACTAACAGTGACCAACTGGCACAGTGGGATAGAGGGCCCTGCCCGCAAGAGCTTACAATCTATGAGGGAAGAGGGATAGAGACAGAAGGTGGGGGTAGAGGCTGTTCAGTTGGTGGTGTGGTGACAGTAGTGTTATTGGAGGTTGTAGGCCTTCCTGAATAGGTGAGTCTTCAGGGCCTTCTTGAAGCTTGTGACTGTGGGGGTCAGTCTTATGTGTCTTGGTAATGAGTAATAGGTATATGAAATTACATGGAGATAGGCCTCATAGATTTGAAGATGTTAATGTTTAATCACAGCCAGATATGGCTACATTGACAAAGCAAGGATGCAAGAACCACCCTTTTGGGGTAACCGTGCGATTCTGGGACACAAGTTTTGGCCAACTTGCTCAGAAAGTGGTGTAGTATAAAAGTCCAGATGTAGCAATGCTTTGGTTGTTCATGGAGATATTTTGGCGCAAAGTATCACAATAGGCTAAAAATGCGCAAAAAAGACGAGGTAGAGGGGCCTATGCTTGGGCTAAAAGGGCGAGTCACGTCTCGAATCGATCGGCTCAAAGAGCCAGACGAAACAACGTCAAAATTTCTCCCCTTCAGAGATGATGGACAACTCAGGCTGTAGAGCACAGTTTACAGACTTCGTGGGCACTAGTGAATATTATGCTAGATACCTCTGCATGAACACAGGTGATTGCCATTCTAGATCACTTTTGCTGTGCAATTATTAATCCAAAAACAGATTTATCTTGGATCCAATAGGGGTATTCTTATTCAGGCATCTATAGTTCCCTTACGTCCCACAGTAGCACAATATGGGGTATTTCTGCCTCTGTGTGCTGGTAGGACAGGCGGAATTTTTAATTAACATAAATTATGCATGACTAAGGAACCCTATAAGAGGACAAAAGAGACCTCCCCCCTTGTGTTTTTTTCTGTCCTGTGTGGTGGGAGTTCTTTTTTGTCCTCCTATATTTTGGTGTTTTCTTTTTTTAAGGTTGTACTTACCTTTTGAAGTTTTCTTTTTCCTCTTCTTTCTTCCACTTGACGTTTCTGTGGAAGGGTTTTACTTGGGCAGTTTCAGTGCCTATTCAAAGTTTCTGTAAGGAGCCGGACCGGAACCTCCGTGGTGGCATGCGGGGGGTTGCCGGTCCTCTCCTCTAAGTGCTCCTTCCGGCCCCTGGGGAGGCTGGCCGGAACCTCCTGCGACGGTATGCAGGGGTTGCCGGTCCTTCCCCGCTCGGGCCGTGGGATTCCCTTTTTGGAGCAGGTGCTCGGTTGGAACCTTTATATTTTGGACTTCCGCTCCACGTATATTTTCTGTCCTGTTACCTCCTGCCTAGACCTCCTGCTTCTTTTGTTTGACTATCCTTCTGGCCTCCCGATTTTGTACCTTGTTCTCCCTCTCCTGCTACCGACCTGGCTTGTTTGACACATCCATTCGGATTTCCCTTTTGTACTTCGCTAACCTCACGCTGACAACTCGAAATGTACGACAACTCTTTGGAACTCTGCTGCCATCTACTGCTTGCCGTCATCCACTGCTTTCTACTCTGCAGACTGACATCCCTACTCCTGCTACTACTGGTAAGTGATTCCGGTTTCTGTTCTGCTGTGTCTGGTGGTGTGCTGAACGTCCGGCGCTCTCTGACCCGTGCCGCTCTGCTCGTCAGTAGCTTCCAAGTCCATCCCCACCATAAGGTGCCCTGGTGAACATCTCTGGGGGGTGGGGTTAGGTGCGGTTGGGAGAGCGTGGAACGTTCAGCACGGTTTTTACCATTTTGATTTGGTTTGACTGGTGCTGGAACTCACTGCTTAGCTCAACACTGCATCTGTTTCCTAACAGTTTCAACCTTCACTATAGGTTGATTTTAATACTTACAGCAGGGTCTGCTGTATTTCTCAGGTCTGTAGTGCAGGGCTTGACATTTCCCTGTGGAGCGTTACTTACCTGTAACCTCCGGTGTGGATGACATAGCTCCCTGGCGGCCGGAAGTGACATGGGTCTTCCCGCACTCCAGAACCTATTATTTATTATTATTATTATTAGGTATTATTTCTGTATTATTTCTATATTTGTATTTGTGTTCTAACAAGTCCGGTCTGACTTGTTATCTTTTTATAGATGTCCTCTTCAGCTTCCAATGCCAATGATGGCGACTTCAGGAGGAAGAGGTCCTCCAAACATAAACACCTATCGTGTGTGGACTGTAATACACCATTACCGGATGGGCATGAGTTTACTCGCTGCCGTAAGTGTCGTGGACCCCCCCCCCCCTGAAGAACCGTCTATACGTGACGTGGTGGTGTGGGTCAAAGAATACATGGAGGACTCTTTGAAGGGAAACCAGGACTCCATTTCTCAGATTTCAAAAAAAGCCCATTCTGAGAAGCAGATGCTTTCTCTAGCCACTGAAGAGGATTTCCAGGTGATTGACGAGACGCTCTCATCTGATGAAAATGCCTTGGAGAATTCCAGCAGACCTCTTTTTTCTCTTGAGAACATAAATAGGCTGTTGAAGTCCATCCGGTCAAGGGACCGTGATGTTGATGGGGAAGCCTCTAGTTCCACCAATAGGGGGCCTAGGGCCTTCCAAGCGGATGAGGCACTGGATAAGCTCATGCTATTAGAATGGAAACATTCTGAAAAAGCTCCTATTTTATCCAGGTGGTTCCGGTGGATGATGGCTCCAACCTTCAGGACCCCATGGATAGGCGCATGGAGGGTACCCTTAGAAAGGCTTATTCAGCAGCTTCCGCTTAGACCTCAGTGGCCATTGCCTAGAGGCAATGAGGTATCAAACAAGTTGCGCTTTGACCTAGCTCAACTAGAGAGAGACATCGAAGTGTGGAGTCTCCAGAGATGACCTCTTGGCATTTTTGAGCTCAGTCTCCTTGTCGGAAGATTACCTAGCCGAGGCCTCCCAACATCAGTTTAAGCTGGCCACAAAGTCTATGGCCCTCTCTATGGCAGCTAGAAGACCGTCATGGTTAAAACCATGGAGATGATAACGCCTCCAAGTACAACTTGTGCTCCCTGCCTTTTGAGCTGGTTAAACTTTTCGGCAGAGGCCTGGACGAAATTATGTAGGGTTTTGCCAACAAAAAGGGTAAGTGTCTATCTCAATCCTTTAGAGGCAGATCAAGACCTTCCGGCTGGGGCAAAGGTTATCAGCCTCAGTCTAGACCTCAGTTCCAGAGGCGTCCTAGATATCAGTCTAGGAGTTCTGGATGAAAGTTACCCAAGGATGAGGACAAGAACAAACCTCATTTTTGACATCAGCTGTGGTCTTCCTGTGGCAGGGACTCCTGCTGCGGGGCAGCTCTCCCAATTTTTCACCTTCTGGCAGGAGAAGATTCAAGACCCTTGGGTCTTGCAGATGGTTCAGTGGGGATTTGTGATCAAGTTTCTTCATCCGTCTCAAGAACGATTCATCATGACCCTCTCCCTTCCTGCGGCTCTGCAGGCTATTCTGGAATTCTCCATTCATGATTACATCCTCAAGGAGGCCCTGGAAGAGGTTTCCCCGGTAGAAGGAACGATTTGGTGTTTACTCTCCAGTCTTTCTGGCGACAAAACCATCTGGTGACGGGACGATGATCACAGATTTAAGATATCTGAATAGCTTCGTAAAGAAGAAGAATTTTCAAATGAAGACTGTAAAATCCGCCACATCCTTTCTACAACAGGGCGAGATCTTTGTCATCTTAGACCTAAAGTATGCCTATCTTCACATTCCAATTTATCCGCCGCAAAGAAGGCATCTCAGAATCGCTATCTAAGTTTCTGGCCACAGGAAGCATCTTCAGTTTGCGGCTCTGCCTTTCGGCATCTCTTCAGCTCCCCACAACTTCAACCAAAGTGGTGGCTCCAGTAGCAGCCGCGCTCAGACTTCAAGGTCTATTCATAGTGCCATACTTGGAAAACTGGCTAATAAAAGCTCAGTCAAAATCTGTTCTGCTCCAGCATCTGCAGATAGCCGTATCCTTTCTTCAACACCTAGGTTGGCTAATAAATTGGGAGAAGTCAGTGGTGGTTCCCTCTATTTGGAGAAAGTTCCTGGGGTTTCTCCTGGACTCAGACTGCAGGGAAATTTCCTTAACACCTGAAAGGAGGGAAAGGTTAATCACAGGGTCCAGTATCTCTTCAGAACACGTCTGGTGTCCATCAGAACAACTATGAATGTCCCAGGTCTAATGTCATCCTCAGCCATGGCAGTCCATTGGGCTTTATGTCATATGTGTTATCATCAGATGGAAGCTTTAAAGTCCTGGAATCGTACTCCTCTCGGTCTCGACAAAAGGATCAGACTTTATCCTAGTACCCTTCTTTCCCTCAGATGGTGGATACACCTGAAAGACGGGATGTCCACTTTCCAACCTCGTTGGACACTGTTGACTACCGATGCACTCCCATCTGAACGAGAAAACCGTACAAGGAACCTGGAGTGAACTACAAAAGAGGACATCATCCAACTGGAAGGAGCTCAGAGCTGTTTACCTGGCACTACTACATTTTTCTCCTCTTCTCAGAGGAAGGGCGGTCCGACAGTATGACGACCTTAATGCACCTGAACAAACAGGGAGGCACCAGATCGCTATCTCTCCTCAAGGAGACAGGTCTAATTTTTACCTGGGCAGAGAAAAATCTGTCCCACTTATACACAATTCACATCAGGGACTCCTTGAACATAGTAGCGGATCAGTTGAGTCGGAGTCTTCCCATATCAGAAGAATTGTCTCTCAATCCAGAGATCTTTCATCAGATTACCCTGAAGTGGGGTCTTCCAGATGTAGACCTAATGGTGATCAGAATCAATGCCAAGGTGGAGACGTTATGCTCACTGTATCAGGAGGACAATCCTTGGCAGTGGATGCCCTTTCCATCCCCTTGAGGTTCAGGCATACATCTTCCCTCCGCTTTCCATGATACCAAAGGTATTGATGAAAGTCAGACAAGACCAAGCCTCTGTGATAGCCATTCTACCATTCTGGCCAAAAAGGGCTTGGTTTTCTCAGCTCATGTACATGAGTCAAGGGATCTATTGGAGGCTTCCCCCAACCCAGAACCTGGTTTCCAAAGGAACTCAGAAGTGCCAGGATCTGAGGAGATTCAACCTGACATCCTGGAGGTTGACCAGTCCCTATGGAAGTCAAGAGGAATATCAGAAGCTGTCCTGAAGACTCTTTCCTGCGCCAGAGCAGAGTCTACCAATAAGAGATACCTAAGGATAGGTCTTCAAAGAATGGTGCTCCAGATGGTAAGCTGATAGTTCAAATCTTACTACTTGAGAGATTCTGAACTTTCTTCAGGACGTCTTGGATAAAGGCAATTCCCCTGCTTCTCTTAAGGTACAGGTTTCAGCCTTATCCGCCTGTTTATGCAGACAATTTCTTAAGGGTGCCATGAGACTTAGACCGGTGGTTTCATCGCCAGTTCCCCAGTGGAATCTAATTACAGTTCTTTCAGGTCTTTGTGGTCCTCCATTTGAGCCATTAGAGGATGTACAGTGCCTTGCGAAAGTATTCGGCCCCCTTGAACTTTTCATCCATTTGCCACATTTCAGGCTTCAAACATAAGGATATAAAATTTAAATTTTTTGGTGAAGAATCAACAACAAGTGGGACACAATTGTGAAGTGGAACAAAATTTATTGGTTATTTTAAACTTTTGTAAAAAATAAAAAACTGAAAAGTGGGGTGTGCAATATTATTCGGCCCCTTTACTTTCAGTGCAGCAAACTCACTCCAGAAGTTCAGTAAGGATCTCTGAATGATCCACTGTTGTCCTAAATGACTGATGATGATAAATATAATCCACCTGTGTGTAATCAAGTCTCCGTATAAATGCACCTGCTCCGTGATAGTCTCAGTGTTCTGTTTAAAGCGCAGAGAGCATCATGAAGACCAAGGAACACACCAGGCAGGTCCATGATACTGTTGTGGAGAAGTTTAAAGCCAGATTTGGATACAAAAAGATTTCCCAAACTTTAAACATCCCAAGGAGCACTGTGCAAGTGATCATATTGAAATGGAAGGAGTATCAGATCACTGCAAATCTACCAAGACCTGGCCATCTCTCTAAACTTTCATCTCAAACAAGGAGAAGACTGATCAGAGATGCAGCCAAGAGGCCCATGATCACTCTGGATGAACTGCAGAGATCTACAGCTGAGGTGGGAGAGTTTGTCCATAGGACAACAATCAGTCGTACACTGCACAAATCTGGCCTTTATTGAACAGTGGCAAGAAGAAAGTCCTTTCTCAAAGATATCCATAAAAAGTCTCGTTTAAAGTTTGCCACACCAAACATGTGGAAGAAGGTGCTCTGTTAAGATGAAACCAAAATCGAACTTTTTGGCCACAAAGCAAAACGATATGTTTGGCGTAAAAGCAACACAGCTCATCACCCTGAACACACCATCCCCACTGTCAAACATGGCGGTGGCAGCATCATGGTTTGGGCCTGCTTTTCTTCAGCAGGGACAGGGAAGATGGCTAAAATTGATGGGAAGATGGATGGAGCCAAATACAGGACCATTCTGGAAGAAAACCTGTTGGAGTCTGCAAAAGACCTGAGACTGGGACGGAGATTTATCTTCCAACAAGACAATGATCCCAAACATAAAGCAAAATCTACAATGGAATGGTTCATAAATAAACGTATCCAGGTGTTAGAATGGCCAAGTCAAAGTCCAGACCTGAATCCAATCGAGAATCTGTGGAAATAGCTGAAAACTGCTGTTCACAAACACTCTCCATCCAACCTCACTGAGCTCGAGCTGTTTTCCAAGGAAGAATGGGCAAGAATTTCAGTCTCTCGATGTGCAAAACTGATAGAGACATACCCCAAGCGACTTGCAGCTGTAATCGCAGCAAAAGGTGGCGCTACAAAGTATTAACTTAAGGAGGCCGAATAATTTGGCACGCCCCACTTTTCACTTTTTTATTTTTTACTAAAGTTTAAAATATCCAATAAATTTCGTTCCACTTCACGATTGTGTCCCACTTGTTGATTCTTCACCAAAAAATTAAAATTTTATATCCTTATGTTTGAAGCCTGAAATGTGGCAAAAGGTTGAAAAGTTCAAGGGGGCCGAATACTTTCACAAGGCACTGTAGAGCTTAAATATCTAGCCTTTAAAATCACCTTTTTATTAGCCATCACCTCAGCAAAGAGGATGGGTGACCTCCAGGCTTTTTCTTCTAGGGAACCATATACAGTGGGGAAAAAAAAGTATTTAGTCAGCCACCAACTGTGATATCAACTATGAGAGACAAAATGAGAAAACATATCTAGAAAATCACATTGTCTGATTTTTTTAAGAATTTATTTACAAATTATGGTGAAAAATAAGTATATGGTCACCTACAAACAAGCAAGATTTCTGGCTCTCACAGACCTGTAACTTCTTCTTTAAGAGGCTCCTCTGTCCTCCACTCATTACCTGTAGTAATGGCACCTGTTTGACATTGTTATCAGTATAAAAGGCACCTGTCCACAACCTCAAACAGTCACACTCCAAACTCCACTATGGTGGAGACCAAAGAGCTGTGGAAGGACACTAGAAACAAAATTGTAGACCTGCACCAGGCTGGGAAGACTGAATCTGCAATAGGCAAGCAGCTTGGTGTGAAGAAATCAACTGTGGGAGCAATAATTAGAAAATGGAAGACATACAAGACCACTGATAATCTCCCTTGATCAGGGACTCCACGCAAAATCTCACCCCATGGGGTCAAAATGATCACAAGAACAGTGAGCAAAAATCCCAGAACCACACGGGGGGGACCTAGTGAATGACCTGCAAAAAGCTGGGACTAACGTAACAATGGCTACAGTCAGTAACACACTATGCCGCCAGGGACTCAGATCCTGCAGTGCCAGACGTGTCCCCCTGCTTAAGCCAGTACATATCCGGGCCCGTCTGAAGTTTGCTAGAGAGCATTTGGATGTTCCAGAAGAGTATTGGGAGAATGTCATATGGTCAGATGAAACCAAAGTAGAACTGTTTGGTAGAAACACAACTTGTCATGTTTGGAGGAGAGTGAATGCTGAATTGCATCCAAAGAACACCATACCTACTGTGAAGCATGGGGGTGGCAACATCATGCTTTGGGGCTGCTTCTCTGCAAAGGGACCAGGACGACTGATCCATGTACATGAAAGAATGAATGGGGCCATGTATCGTGAGATTTTGAGTGCAAACCTCCTTCCATCAGCAAGGACATTGAAGATGAAACGTGGCTGGGTCTTTCAGCATGACAATGATCCTAAGCACACCACCAGGGCATTGAAGGAGTGGCTTCGTAAGAAGCATTTCAAGGTCCTGGAGTGGCCTAGTCAGTCTTCAGATCTCAACCCCATAGAAAACCTTTGGAGGGAATTGAAAGTCTGTGTTGCCCAGTGACAGCCCCAAAACATCACTGCTCTAGAGGAGATCTGCATGGAGGAATGGGCCAACATACCAGCAACAGTGTGTGCCAACCTTGTGAAGACTTACAGAAAACGTTTGACCTCTGTCATTGCCAACAAAGGATATATAACAAAGTATGGAGATGAACTTTTGTTATTGACCAAATACAGTACTTATTTTCCACCATGGTTTTCTGGATTTGTTTTCTCATTTTGTCTCTCATAGTTGAGGTCTACCTATAATGTCAATTATAGGCCTCTCTCATCTTTTTAAGTGGGAGAACTTGCACAATTGGTGGCTGACTAAATACTTTTTTACCCCACTGTACATTGTTCTTTGCGGGAAGGGTCCAGCTCAGATTTCTCCCTGGTTTTAATCCTAAGGTGCCTTCTCGTGCCAATATCAACTAGATGGTCTCCTTACCAGTATTTTTTCCTGCTCCATTCTCTGAAGAGGAGGAAAAACTTTACACTCTGGATGTTGTAAAGTGTCTTCAGATCTACTTTTCACGTACACGACCATTTAGGAGATCCGAGAATCTCATTGTTAATATGTATGGTAGTGGCAAGGGTCTCAGAGCTTCCAAGCCTACCTTATCTAGGTGGTTCAAGGAAGCAATTAAAACTTCTTTTTGTGCTCAGGGGTTAACTCCACCTGAATTCTTTACAACCAACTCAACTAGGGCTGTGTCGACCTCTTGGACTGACATGCGTGCAGTACCTCTAGATCAGATTTGTGCAGCTGCTTCTTGGTCATCTCAATTGACCTTTGTAAAACACTACCGGCTAAATATCTGGAGTTTGGAGGCAACTGCCTTTGGACAGTCAGTCCTAAGTACTGTAGAGCGAGGAAACCCTCCCTAAGGGATTTTACTTGCTAGATCCCCATACTGCTGTGGAACGTTAGGGAATAGTTGATTATGATGTTAATCTGTTTTCCCTTAGTCCTAACAGCAGCACAAGCTTCCCTCCCTAAGATATGATTATTTTCTTTATAACTAACACAAGGGGGGAGGTCTCTTTTGCCCTCTTATAGGGTTCCTTAGTCATGCATAATTTACGTTAAGTAAAAATTCCGTCTGTCCTACCAGCACACAGTGACAGAAATACCCCAGATTGTGCTGCTGTTAGGAGTAAGGTAAAACAGATTAACATCATAATCAACAGTTATATGTCATAAATGTCTAATAGATGTGATCCCAGACTCTGAGACCTCGATTTCCAAATGAAATGCAAAATTTACTTTCTAAAAACAGAACTTTGGACCTTTTTCTCCTTTCGCCCAGTAAAGATGCGACAATTGTAGCTCATGGCCTGGATATGTCTGTGTGTGGTGACTCTTAAAGCACTGACTCCAGCTGCAGTCCCCTCCTTGTAAGTTGCCCCCAAATTCGTGAATAGCCTTTTCTTAACAACCCTGTTGCTTTGGCACCTTTTTCTACCACTTTTTCCTTTCACTCAACTTTCCATTAACCCCTTCACGCTGAATCACATACATGTATGTGATTAGGTGTGAGGGGTTTTATAGAGAGGGCTCAGGAAGCGGGATGTCAGCTATATAATACAGCCAGCACCCACCACTAACAACCATGATCGTTGCCCACACCGATCGCGGCTGTTAATGCTTTAGATATCACGGCTTCTGGAACATTATCAGAGGGCAGCGATCATTTGCCATGACAGCCGGGTGTCTATTGAAGGCTCCCAGGCTTATCATCGCTATTGTTCTATAGCTGCCAATGGATTTTACTATACACTGCAATACATTATATAGTGTATAGTAGGAGCGATCAGAAACCCTAAGGTTCAAGGTCCCTAGGGAATCTGAAAATTAAAGTAAGAGAAATTAAAAAGTTTTAAAAGTATTAAAAAAAAATTCAAATTACATTGAACCAGCTTGTTTAGCAATTACTTTTTGTGGCTTACCCTTCTTGTGTCAATAATTGTCTTCTGGTCAACTAGTCAGCAGTCTTTGTGTTCTACCGAGGGACCATTGAAACAAGACCTTTCATGTCCTCATCAATGTGCAATATTATATACCGCTAGAAAGCAGACAGTGCACTGAATTCAGCACACTGTCGGCTTTCCGGTATGTACCCAATGTTGGAGAGATCGGTGCTGTTAATTTAGGCACCGATATCTCCCCACTGTCAGAAGGACGGGCCTTACAGATTAGCATCATTGTTGGTCTGTGAGGAACCAATGCCAATTTTAGACAAAAGGGCCTGACTTACAGGCTCCATTCTTGGCCACCCCTTAAGGTGTTCAATAGAGTCAAGTTCCTTACCCAAATGAGAAAATGTTGCTCCTGCTGCTGGTTGAATGTCCTACTACAGCCCTGTCTAGGCCTCCTCAGTAACAGTCCATGGCATCTGCTCTATGCTCACGCTAGGAGGAGACACATCATACCTTATGGCATCAGCATGTATGGACGTGCCATCCAGGAGCTGGACATGACAAAAAGACGAACAAAACTACAGAAGAATCAAAAGACGAAAAAAAATCCAGATCACTGATTGTGCAACAGTCCAACCCTTGGTAAGAGTCCAAAACAAAAAAAAAAATGGACCAGCACATAGAAAATCTCTAAAGACAGAGAGAAAGCTGGTAAAATATACTCACATTGAGATAAATAGTCCATGCACCTATAAAACCAATATGTTATTAAGAATTGGGTCTCCACCTTGGGAGGAGGACCCCATTGATCCCATTGAGCAACTGGGAATAAAGCCTTGAACCTCCTAGAAACCACAAGAGGTTTTTCAGGACATTTCCACTCTGAGGACATTAATTTTTGTAATGTCTGGTCCACTTGGAAGACCCTAGGCCCTCTATAGGTGGACCTTAGACAGGATGGACTTCAGCAGCCAGCTTAATTTTTCGAGTGGGAAGCACGGCCTGCTGGAATCTTCAGTGGAATCTTCAGATAAGAGTGTCTCGTCCACTATCTGTAATCTTCATCAGCGATGCATAAAGAAGACTATGTCTCAACCCGCGGTCTCTTGGCAATCTGGGCGATGGAAGAACAGATCTCCTTAAGAGACTCCTCCATATAGTCCTTTACCCAAGTGACAACCTCTCTTATAGAAGGTTCTTCCGACGGAGGTCCGCGGCATTGGCGACAGTGGGTAAAATCATAGCCGTCAGGTAAAGGAGTATTGCAATCCAAACACATTAGGTGTTTACGTTTAGAGGACTTTTTCCTCCTAAGCCCATCGCCGTTACCTGATGCAGAAGATGACATCTGAAACATCAAAAGCCACATGACAATGTAGAATGGAGGATTGCCAAGCATCGCACAAGAAGAAAAAAAACAAGGAGTACCTTACTTTTTTAAATTGGTCACTTGAAGAGAAAAAAAGATCCCGTCAGGAAAAAAAACAGACACCGCAAACCGCAGCAGAGGAGCTAGTAACCACAAGCTCACCAAGTAAAGGACTGAGGACCTTTTAAATGTAATCCAGCAGCGAGGGGAGGAGCCAAACAAAGAAAACAGTCATACAGCGCCAAACGAGGTCAAATGCCATAATGGAACATAGAGGAGCATAAGCCTAAGCCAGAGGCTCAAAATACAAGCAGCAAAAAACAATTCTATATTTTGCCTTTAAATTTTCAATTTTCAAACTTACCGCACTTTTCCGAGAAAACCGGAAGTAGGCCGCGGTGGTGCGCAAAGGCTTCCTTCCCCAGGGAACACGGGACCGAAGAAAAGGTTCCGGCCGAAGAGGTTCCCCGCTTACTTCCGGGATCACGCTGCCTGCAGTACGATGAGCCGGGTAACACTGCGCTGCGGAGCGGAAAGGGCCCGAAGGACCGGAGGATCTTTGGAACGTCAGAAAGGACCGAGGTACCCCCAAAAGGTAAGCCAGGAGCTTTTTTTAGGAAAAGCCCCTAGCAACGGGAGGTCACCAGAGACCTCCGTCCACCTGTCCCACACAGGACAGAAAAAAACACAGGGGAGGGAGGTATCTGGTGCCCTCTTATAGGGCCAGTAGGAGGCACCTTAATTTTGGTGCTAATTAAAGGTTCCACCATCCTAAACAACACACAGGGGCAGAGATACCCCACATTGTGCTGCTGTCGGACGTAAGGGGAATCCCTTTTTAGGGATTGTTTTGCTGTTGCCACTTTCATTAAATCAAATTTGCCTAGTTTGGTACCAGAGTTGTTTCTGATTTCTAAGGGTACATTCGCACAGCCCAGTTAAAAGCGCACTGGAAAAAATAAAAAGCTGCATTCAGTTTTGGTGCAGTGTTTAAAGTTTCACCTGTAAAAATCAAGTGCGCAAAAGGATGTGCTGGATGGACACATATCTTTTTGCAGCCTTACAAACTGGGACTATGTACACTAGATTTTGGGTCTCTATCCATGGCACTGGCTCAGGAGCTAACCAACACCATAGCTGCTGCATGCTTGCTGTTTTACACAGCAGACATCTGTTATGTCCATGATTTGTACCTATGTCATAATGTCTTTTCAATACAAATTGTGAGCTCAGATATTCCAGTGTCTTAGGCCATGTTCATTATACACACGTGGACAAAATGGTACCCCTCGTTTAATAAAAGAAAAACCCACAATGGTTACTGAAATAACTTGAATCTGACAAAAGTAATAATATATAAAAATTCTATGAAAATTAACAAATGAAAGTCAGACATTGCTTTTCAACCATGCTTCAACAGAATTTTTTAAAAAAGAAAACTCATGAAACAGGCCTGGACAGAAATGATGGTTCCCTTAACTTAATATTTTGTTGCACAACCTTTTGAGGCAATCACTGCAATCAAACGATTCCTGTAACTGTCAATGAGACTTCTGCACCTCTCAACAGGTATTTTGGACCACTTCTCATGAGCAAACTGCTCCACTTGTCTTGGGTTTGAAGGGTGCCTTTTCCAGACGGCATGTTTCAGCTCCTTCCAAAGATGCTCAATAGGATTTAGGTCAGGGCTGGTAGAAAGCCACTTCAGAATAGTTCAATGTTTTCCTCTTAGCCATTCTTGGGTGTTTTTAGCTGTGTGTTTTGGGTCATTATCCTGTTGCAAGGTCCATGACCTGCGACTGAGACCAAGCTTTCTGACACTGGGCAGTACATTTCTCTCTAGAGTTCCTTGATAGTCTTGAGATTTCATTTTACCCTGCACAGATTCAAGACACCCTGTGCCAGATGCAGCAAAGCAGCCCCAGAACATAACAGAGCCTCCTCCATGTTTCACAGTAGGGACAGTGTTCTTTTTATGATATGCTTCATTTTTCCGTCTGTGAACATAGAGGTGATGTGCCTTGCCAAAAATTTCGATTTTTGTCTCATCTGTCCATAGGACATTCTCCCAAAAGGTTTGCGACTTGTCAACATGTAGTTTGGCAAATTACTTTTGTCAGATTCAAGATTTCTGTGACCATTGTGGGTTTTTCTTTCATTAAACGAGGGGTACCAACAATTTTGTCCACGTGTGTATATAAGGCATTGTAAGCCGTGTACCGGAGTGGGCTCCCCCAGGATACAGCGAAGTCACGAACAAAGGAAGCGACTCCAAATCAATTTAGTAAAAATACAAGAGCTTACTTTGTGTAGTAACAGCTATTTACCATAAAAACACTCTCAACTATTTACATACACTCAGGCGCTTGTTACCTTTTTATCACCCTAGTCACAGGAACAATTCAATGAGCACAAGAGCTTACAAACTTATCAAAATACCTCTATTCCCCACAAACAAAGTATGACTGAGTAAATATCATAGTAGGTCAGCTTGCAAGCCAAAGAAATATGACAATGTATAAAATGTCACTTCTAGACTTCCTCAGAAGCTCCTCTCTGGGAGTTACAACTCAATAGAATTCTCTGAATCCTTACTACCAAATAGGTAGATAATTCACCAGTAGTGTGGCCTGTGAAGATGAGTATGCCTAACTAGTCTAACTACAGGCCCTTATTCAGTCCCAAGCAATTTGCGCCAAAAATGTAATGCGGTTTGTGCACGATTACTTCTATTACTGATCCAGATTTGTTGGGTACCTTTTAGCTTCTTCTCTGGAACCGCTGAAAGCAGGGCTCATCCAAACATGCGGTCTCACTGAACAAGCGCCTGGACAACGGAAAGGGTTAGAGAGAGAAGAGAGACCCAAAGCACCCGGACAACATCCAAGCAGTTAAGAGAACGTTCACATAGATGCTTGGGGTCTGGGCAGAGAGAAGGCAAGTCTATGCCCTAGGAGATGTGGAAGGAGGAAAACACTGTAGGCAGAAAGGACCTGTCTTTCAAGGGAAGAAAGTCCAAGACCGTGATCCAGACTGGACCAGAGAGAGAAAAGAAAAAAAAAAGGGATCCTGGGAAGAGAAAAGGAGAGCAGAAGGCAAATCGGTGCTCTCACACCAGCTGGCACAATACTTCCACGTGCAATGGTAGACAACAGGTTCCGAAAGCCCATGGCGCCTCAGAACCTTGGACGTAACAGTCACACCGTCAAATGCAGCCAAGGTAAGGTGGAATAGAACAGCAGTCCTTGAAACAGAAGGTCAACCTGCAAAGGAAGAAGCAAAGGAGCATCCTCCAGCAGGAACATAATATCCACGTACCAGGCCTGGCGGAGCCAAGCCGGAGCCACCAGGGTGGATGGAACACCCTCGGTCTTGAGCTTCTAGAGAACCTGAGGGGTAAGAGGAGGGAACAGGTACAGAAGGTGGAAGTCCAACTGGAGAATCACAAGAGCGGCGGCGGCAATGGGCAGAGGGTCCAGAGACCTGTCCAGGTAGCGGGGGAACCATGTGGTTTAGGCGGCAGACGAAGATGTCGACGTCAGGCATGCCTCAGCGGAAGCACAGCTGGAGGAAGATCTTCTTATAAAGCGACCACACACACAGGTCGAGATTACCACGGCCTAGGTAGTCTGCTTCCCAACTGTCCACGTCTGGAAAGTGGATCGCTGAAAGAACCGGTACAAGCCACTTTTCCCTCCAAAGAGAGCGAGAGGCTACTGAAAAAGGCTGCACGGCTCGTGGAGTTCCCTGTAATGATCAAGAAGGTGACCGCGGAGGAGTTATCTGGATGCTGACCAGATACCCTTGGGAGAGAGGTCCAATGAGACAGAACTAGGTAGATGGATCCCAGTTCCAGAGCAAGATCTCTTGAGGACCACAGGCCCTGAATGGTCAAGGCACCGAAGACTGCTCTCCAGCCAGGGGACTGGCGTTGGAGGGATAACCTGCCAAAGGAGGGGGAGGAGGAATTCCCCTGAGAGATTCCTGGAGAGGGGAACCAACAAAGAAGCACTCAGCGAACCCGGAAGGCAGGAGAGACTGGCAGTTGAGCAGGACTGAAACTAGGCCCAGAGGGCCAGTAACGCCAACAGTAAGGGCTCAAGAGAAAATGGAGCCAAAGGGAGAGCCTTGAGAGTCAAGAACATAGTGCCAAGGACTCGCAAGCAGAAGCAAATATGGCAAGGAGGGATCCTCCGAAGGCGGGGCGTGCCAGATCGGGAGTTCAGGATCTCGGCCTCGGCAGGACTTTTCTTCACTGATGAGCCAGTGAATACAGCGAAAGGGATCCAAGCTGGTCAGAAAGTCCATCCTGGAGGGAGCATTCACCTGGAGATCAAACCACAGCAACTCCTTTTGAACAGAGGATAGTCAGACAGGACAACATTACCTGGAAGAACCCTGGGAGGAGAGTGTCGCGGAAGTTGAGGGTTGACAGGAAGTCGTCCAGGGATGCCACCACCGACCACAGGTTTTCATGCGGAACCTGCGGATACGGACAAACCTGTCAAGACTCTTCAGGTCCAGGATGGAACAAAGAGTCATCCTTCCCAACACGGGAGCGGGAACAATGACGCCCTGCCACAGTAGAGTGGAGGCGGCCTGGTGAGAAAAAAAAAAAAAAAAACACTTCCGCTAGAATGGAGGAAAACTCGATGGAGTAGCCGGTATAGACCACCTCTCGGACCCAGGAGTAGAGGCGCTGTCAAGTCAGGTCTCCAGGAAGGAGAGCAGCTGTAACCCCACCCGAGAGGGGGACGACCTCAAGCAGAGAAGGGCTTGGGAGAGAAAAAAAAACCTGGGAGGCTCAGAACAAGATTGTCAGGAGACCTGGGCCAGAAAATAAAATTAGTACTTACAGATAATTTGGTTTCTAGTGAGCCCTCCATGACAGCACCACAGGAGGTTGTATCTTCTCCTACTATTAGGGACAGGAAAAGCACACAGGAGGTTAAATAGCTCCTCCCCTTCCTCCCTCTTCAGTATATTCTAGATTACCACTATTAGTATACCCTAAACCAAATATAGTCTAGTTAATGGGAGGGAAATCAGGGTGCTGTCATGGAGGGCTTACCAGAAACCGAATTACCGGTAAGTACTAATTCTATTTTCTTAAATGCCCTCTATGACAGCACCACAGGAGGAATGCCAGATAAACCTTTCTCCCTGGGAGAAGCCTGCAGGCCCCAGTAAAAAATCTCTTAACCCAGCGATGGTTGTCTAGGTCAGAATCAAAATAACTGCTAAGGGCTGATATTTGTACCTTCAAAGTACTAGGTTTTAGACACTTATCCAGACCTGCTTGCAAAAAATCTAAGATATTTGCTATATTCGGATGGTTGATATCAGGAACACTATTGCCACACCAGGAAAGGAATTTCTTCCACACTTTACTATAGATAGAATGGGTAACTTTCTTCCTCCCCGTCTGGAAGGTTTGAATAACTGACTCAGACAGTCTTCTTGATTTCAAAATGGAGATTTCAGGAGCCAGGCTTCTAACCGGAGTTTATGAGGATCTTGATGAAATATTGGACCTTGATGTAGAAGGTCTGGAACTAATGGGAGTACCAATGGATCTGCTATTTTGAGCTATTTTGTTTAGGAGCCCAAACCATGCTCTCTTGGGCCATACTGGGGCTATTAGAATAACCCTCAGATTCTCTTTGATGATCTTTTGCATTACCCTTGGAAGTAAAGGAAGTGTAGGAAAAGCATATGCCAGAGTGAAATCCCAGCTGTGGGAAAGGGCATAAGGAAGTGTAGGAAAAGCATATGCCAGAGTGAAATCCCAGCTGTGGGAAAGGATATCTACCCCTAGACAAGGTTCTCTTGGGTTGAGTGAGAAGAACTGAGGAACCTTCGCATTTTGACGATTGGCAAATAAGTCCACCTTTGGAGTTCCCCACATCTTACAAACCTGCTGGAAAATTTCTGTCATTAGACTTCAATCTCCTGGATTTAGATGCTTCGTGCTCAGAAAATCCACTTGACGGTTTGAAGAACCTTTTAGATGGAGAGCAGAGATGGATTTTAGGTGTCTCTCTGCCCAGGCGAATATCTGAGCTGAGAGAGCCTGGATGTTCCACCATTTAGTAACTCCCTGGTGGCGCAGGAATGCCACTGCTGTCATGTTGTCTGTCAATATCCTGACATGAGAGCCTTTTATCAATGGTCTGGTTGCTTTTAGGGCTTCTCAAACTGCCTTGAGCTCCAGGAAGTTCGAGGAATGGCTGTGGAGAGCTGCAGGCCATGCCCCCTGAAATGAGCTCTGAGAAAGGGTTGCTCCCCAACCCAATCTGCTTGCATCTGTAGTAATTTGAATTACTGGAGAGGGGTTCCAAGGAATTCCCTGCTGTAAATTTGAGCTCTTCCTCCACCATTGCAGGGAGACTTTTACACTGTGAGACACATACAGTAGATCATCTTTTCTAATGACAGCTGACTCTTGTCCCAACTTGATAGTATCAAGGACTGAAGAGCTCTTGAATGAGCTTGAACCCAGGGAACCGCCTGGATACAAGCGGTCATAGACCCCAGTACAGACATTGCCTCCCTTATAGATATTTTTGTCTTCCTTTGAAAGGTAGCAACTTTGGACTTTAGAGCCACTATCTTGTCTGGAGGGAGAAAGGACATCTGCAGATGGGAATCGAGCAGGATACCCAAAAAAATCTTGCGATACCTTGGGACTATATTGGATTTCTCCCAATTTATTACCCCTCCTATTTTTTGTTAAGTCTGACACACTATCTGAACGTGATACTGGAGAAGAGAAAAAGACTGAGCTACCACTCAGGGTGGGTTCACACTTGCGGCGGCACTCCGTCCGCTGCAAATCCGATCTAAATGTCAGAAAACTGGATAGGGAAAGGTTTGCAACCCATTCATTTGATTGGGTTTACCCTCTGTGCTGCAAAGCCGTTTTTTTTGCTGGAAACAAAGTCGGACATGCAGGACTTGCCTAAGAGGTCGTCTAGATAAGGGACCACTATCAGATTTTGTTTTCTTAGAAAAACTACTACCACCAAGCTGGACTGCAAACCTTAAAAATTTTTGGTAGAGAGGATGTGTGCTATTTATCTTGGCTATATGTGGATATAGATTGATTATCTTTGATCTTGTGTACTCGCTTCCATATTCCCTTTATTTTCTTATGTTTACCTCTATCTGTGGATTTCCTTAACCCCTTAAGGACACAGCCCAATAGTACGTTAAGGACCAGGCCTTGTTTTTCAAAACTGACATGTGTCACTTTATATGGCAAGAACTTTGAGACGCTTTAACTTACAAAAGTGATTTGGAGATTGTTTTCTCATGACACATTATACTTCATGTTAGTAGTAAACACTAATCAATATTTTTGTATTTATTTATAAAAAAATAGGATATTTGATGGAAATTTGGAAAGAAATCGCAATTTTCAAAATGTGAAATTCTCTGCTTTTCAGACAGATAGTCATACCACCCAAATATATTATTCCCCTTACGTCTGACAGCAGCACAATATGGGGTATCTCTGCCCCTGTCTGTTGTTTAGGACAGGTGGAACCTTTAATTGGCATCAAAAAGGTGCCTCCTACTGGCCCTATAAGAGGGCACAAGAGACCTCCCTCCACTGTGTTTTTTTCTGTCCTGTGTGGGACATGTGGACGGAGGTCTCTTGTGACCTCCCGTTGCTAGGGGTTTCATTACTCCTGGTTTAGGGGGTACCTTGGTCCATTCCATTTTGTCTTCTTCCCAAAGAAAAAACCTCTGGTCCTTCGGGCCTTCACCCCGCAGCGCAGCGTTATCCGGCTCATCGTTCGGCAGGCAGCGCGATCCCGGAAGTAAGGAACCTCCTCCGCCGGAACTTTTTTCCGGTCCCGTGTTACCGGGGGAAGGAAGCCTTTGCGCACCACCGCGGCCTACTTCTGGTTTTCTCGGAAAAAGTGCGGTAAGTTTGGAAATTGAAAATTTAAAGGCAAAATATAGAATTGATTTTTGCAGCTTGTATTTTGAGCCTCTGGCTTAGGCTTATGCTCCTCTATGTTCCATTATGGCGTTTGACTCGTTTTGGTGCTGTACAAATGTTTCTTTGTTGGCTTCCTCCCCTCGCTGCTGGATTACATTCAAAAGGTCTGCAGTCCTTTATTTGTTGAGCGAGTGGTGCTGCGATTTGCGGTGGCTGTTTTTTTTCTGACGGTTTTCTCTCTCTTCAAGTGACTGATTTAAAAAAAAAAAAAAAAAAAAAAAAAAAGTAAGGTACCCCTTGGTTTTTTATGCGATGCTTGGCAATCTTCCATTTTTCAGTGTCACGTGGCTGTTTCAGATGTCATCTTCTGCATCAGGTAACAGCGATGGGCTTAGGAGGAAATAGTCCTCTAAACATGAACACGTAACGTGTTGGATTGCAATACCCCTTTACCTGACGGCTATGATTTTACCCGCTGTCACCAATGTCGCGGACCTCCGCCGGAAGAACCTTCCGTAAAAGAGGTTGTCACTTGGGTAAAGGACTATAAGGAGGAGTCTCTTAAGGAAATCCGTTCTTCCATCGCCCAGATTGCCAAGAGACCGCAGATTGAGACACAATCTTCCTTACGGATCTCTGATGAAGATTATCAGATAGTGGACGAGACATTCTCATCTGATGAAAATCAGACAGGACCAAGTCTCTGTGATAGCCATCATTCCATTCTGGCCAAAAAGAGCTTGGTTTTCCCAACTCATGGAGATGTCGAGGGATATATTGGAGGCCTCCCCCCATCCAGAACCTGGTTTCCCAAGGATCTTTGAAGTGCCAGGATCTCTGGAGATTCAACCTGACAGCCTGGAGGTTGAGCAGTCCCTACAGCAGGATAGAGGACTGTTAGAGGCCGTCCTGAAGACCCTTTCTTCTGCAAGAGCAGACTCTGCCAATAAGAGCTACCAGAGGACAGCCATGATTTTCATGGAGTGGTGCTCCAAGAAGGATAATAATAATCTAGAACCTACGGCTGATATTTTAAATTTTCTTCAGGACGGTTGGGATAAGGGCCTTGCCCCTACCACTTTGAAAGTGCAGATTGCGGCCCTCTCCACTCATTTGAACAGACGTCTGTCTCAGGATCCTCTGGTTGCAAGGTTCCTTAAAGGGGCAATGAGGCTAAAGCCCTCGGTATCATCTCTAGTGCCCCAATGGGACCTTGCGGTAGTCCTTGCAGGCCTGTGCGGTCCTCCATTTGAATCCTTGGAGATTACGGAGCTAAAATATTTAGCCTACAAAACCACTTCTGTTGGCTATTTTATCTGCCAAAAGAGTAGGGGAACTCCAGGCTCTCTCTTCTAGAGAGCCGTACATTTTGTTTTTGCAGATAGGGTGCACCTTAGGTTTGCCTGGATTTAACCCTAAGGTCCCCTCATACTATAACAGCAATCAGCTAAATTCGTTACCTGTGTTTTTTCCCCACTCCAACCTCTGAGGAGGAAGAAAAGCTCCACACCTTAGATGTGGTAAGGTGTCTGCGGATTTACCTATCCCACACTCAACCGCTTAGGAAGGCCGAAAGCCTACTAATCGATATGCATGGTAAAAACAGTGGCCTCAAGGCTTCCAAGCCTACTCTATCCACATGGATCAAGGAGACAATTAAGTCTTCCTTTCTTATTCAGGAGTTACTCCCTCCAGTCTTTCTACGGCCACTCGACCAGGGCTGTGTCGACTTCTTCGGCTGAGTATCGGTCCTTACCATTGGACCAGATTTGTGCGGCTGCATCATGGTCATCTCAGTTGACCTTTTGTTAAACATTATCATTAGACGTCCGCAGTTTCCAGACAACTGCCTTTGGTCAGTCAGTCCTTGACGTTGTAAGGCGAGAAAACCCTCCCTAGGGGAATTACTTGCTATCTCCCCATATTGTGCTGCTGTCGGACGTAAGGGGAATCGTTGATTGTAATGTCAATCTGTATTCCCTTAGTCCTGACAGCAGCACAAGGCTTCCCTCTCTAGAAGCTTGTTTCCTTTTACTTTATAATTTACACAGTGGAGGGAGGTCTCTTGTGCCCTCTTATAGGACCAGTAGGAGGCACCTTTTTGGTGCTAATTAAAGGTTCCACCTGTCCTAAACAACACACGGGGCAGAGATACCCCATATTGTGCTGCTGTCAGGACTAAGGGAATACAGATTGACATTACAATCAATGAATAAATATTGTCTACCATATCTCTACTTTATATTGGCATAATCTTTTAATAGTGCTTTAATTTATTTTGGATGTTAGAAGGCTTACAAGTGTAACAGCGATTTTCCAGATTTACAAGAAAATTTCCCAAACTAATTTTTTAGGGACCACTTCAGTTCTGAAGGGGATTATAAAGGCCTATATATTAGAAACCCCCCATAAATCACCCCATTCTCAAAACTGCACCCCTGAAATAATTCAAAACAGCATTTGGGAAGTTTGTTAACCCTTTAAGCATTTCACAAGAATTAAAACGATATCGAGGTGAAATTTAGACATTTCATTTTTTTTCCCTAATCCCTTCACTTAGCCCTAAAATTAACACATTCACAAAGGGTTAAAGGAGAAAATACATCTCACAGTTTGTTATGCAATTTCTCCAGAGAACAGAAACATGTGGGTGTAAACCGATGTTTGGGCATTCGGCAGTACACAGAAGGGAAGGAGTGACACTGGACGTTTGAAAAGCAGATTTTGCTGGAGTAGTTTTCAGGTGCCATGTCTCATTTGCAAAGCCCCTAGAGTACAAAAACAATGGAAACCCCCTAGTATTATTCCCTGTTGCGCGAAGTACCAAGCGCGCAGGACGTAATAGTAAGTCCAATGTCATTAAGAGGTTAAGCTGTTATTCAGCTGTCCATTTGTTTATTGTTGTGGCTCCGCCCATTTTTTTGAGTCGGCGATACCCATTGGAGACTAGTATACCTACAGTGATTTGCTGCCTCCGGGGGTTTGCCGAGGGGTGGAGTTACAAGCAGCTTACAGCTCTATATCAGAGCGGTATTAGCCAGCACTCGGCGTCGGCTGTTTTGCAAGTACAAGAGCCTACAGTGGGTACGGAAAGTATTCAGACCCCTTTAAATTTTTCACTCTTTGTTTCATTGCAGCCATTTGCTAAAAGCAAAAAAGTTCATTTTATTTCTCATTAATGTACACTCAGCACCCCATCCTGACAGAAAAAAACAGCAATGTAGATATTTTTGCAAATTTATTAAAAAAGAAAAACTGAAATATCACATGGTCATAAGTATTCAGACCCTTTGCTGTGACACTCATATTTAACTCACATGCTGTCCATTTCCTTCTGATCCTCCTTGAGATGATTCTACTCCTTCATTGGAGTCCAGCTGTGTTTAATTAAACTTTTTGGACTTGATGAGGAAAGGCACACACCTGTCTATATAAGACCTCACAGCTCACAGTGCATGTCAGAGCAAATGAGAATCATGAGGTCAAAGGAACTGCCCAAGGAGCTCAGAGACAGAATTGTGGCAAGGCACAGATCTGGCCAAGGTTACAAAAGAATTTCTGCAGTACTCAAGGTTTCTAAGAGCACAGTGGCCTCCATACTCCTTAAATGCAAGAAATTTGGGACGACCAGAACTCTTCCTAGACCTGGCCGTCCAGCCAAATTGAGCAATCGTGGGAGAAGAGCCTTGGTGAGAGAGGTAAAGAAGAACCCAAAGATCACTGTGGCTGAGCTCCAGAGATGCAGTAGGGAGATGGGAGAAAGTTCCACAAAGTCAACTATCACTGCAGCCCTCCACCAGTTGGGGCTTTATGTCAGAGTGGCCCAAAGGAAGCCTCTCCTCAGTGCAAGACATATGAAAGCCAGCATAGAGTTTGCCAAAAAACACATGAAGGACTCCCAGACTATGAGAAATAAGATTCTCTGGTCTGATGAGACGAAGATTGAACTTTTTGGCGTTAATTCTAAGCGGTATGTGTGGAGAAAACCAAGCACTGCTCATCACCTCCCCAATACAATCCCAACAGTGAAACATGGTGGTGGCAGCATCATGCTATGGGGGTGTTTTTCAGCTGCAGGGACAGGACGACTGGTTGCAATTGAAGGAAAGATGAATGCGGCCAAGCACAGAGATTTCCTGGAAGAAAACCTCTTCCAGAGTGCTCTGGACCTCAGACTGGGCCGAAGGTTCACCTTCCAACAAGACAATGACCCTAAGCACACAGCTAAAATAACAAAGGAGTGGCTTCGGAACAACTCTGTGACCATTCTTGACTGGCCCAGCCAGAGCCCTGACCTCAACCCAATTGAGCATCTCTGGAGAGACCTGAAAATGGCTGTCCACCAACGTTCACCATCCAACCTGACGGAACTGGAGAGGATCTGCAAGGAAGAATGGCAGAGGATCCCCAAATCCAGATGTGAAAAACTTGTTGCATCATTCCCAAGAAGACTCATGGCTGTGCTAGCTCAAAAGGGTGCTTCTACTCAATACTGAGCAAAGGGTCTGAATACTTATGACCATGTGATATTTCATTTTTTCTTTTTTAATAAATTTGCAAAAATATCTACATTTCTGTTTTTTTCTGTCAAGATGGGGTGCTGAGTGTACATTAATAGGAAATAACAAACTTTTTTGCTTTTAGCAAATGGCTGCAATGAAACAAAGAGTGAAAAATTTAAAGGAGTCTGAATACTTTTCGTACCCACTGTACTATTCAGGCTCTGGGAAATGTGGTTTTAACCGCATTACTTATCTTGCTATCTCCTGCTGATCTTGCGCTATTCAGTAGGCAAGAGAAACATGTTGAGAATTTATGATATCTATTAGCTGCTACCCTTAGCTGTCCTGAGTGGTCATTATTTAACAGTGTTGGGTGGAGCTGGACACTATATATTCTGGGGGAGACAGTCGACCTGTATATCCCAGGGTTTAGCTGGTCATGCTTTATCTGTTTATTAGCTTATTATCTAGCTAGTTATGTTCCACTTTCAGTTATAGGACTAGTAAGGGTATTAGCAATCTTTAGGAGAACATTTATGTACAGTGCCTTGCGAAAGTATTCGGGCCCCTTGAACTTTTCAACCTTTTGCCACATTTCAGGCTTCAAACATAAGGATATAAAATTTAAATTTTTTTGGTGAAGAATCAACAAGTGGGACACAATCATGAAGTGGAATGAAATTTATTGGATATTTTAAACTTTAGTAAAAAATAAAAAACTGAAAAGTGGGGCGTGCCAAATTATTTGGCCCACTTAAGTTAATACTTTGTAGCGCCACCTTTTGCTGTGATTACAGCTGCAAGTCGCTTGGGGTATGTCTCTATCAGTTTTGCACATCGAGAGACTGAAATTCTTGCCCATTCTTCCTTGGAAAACAGCTCAAGCTCAGTGAGGTTGGATGGAGAGCGTTTGTGAACAGCAGTTTTAAGCTCTTTCCACAGATTCTCGATTGGATTCAGGTCTGGACTTTGACTTGGCCATTCTAACACCTGGATACTTTTATTTATGAACCATTCCATTGTAGATTTTGCTTTATGTTTGGGATCATTGTCTTGTTGGAAGATAAATCTCCGTCCCAGTCTCAGGTCTTTTGCAGACTCCAACAGGTTTTCTTCCAGAATGGTCCTGTATTTGGCTCCATCCATCTTCCCATCAATTTTAACCATCTTCCCTGTCCCTGCTGAAGAAAAGCAGGCCCAAACCATGATGCTGCCACCACGTTTGACAGTGGGGATGGTGTGTTCAGGGTGATGAGCTGTGTTGCTTTTACGCCAAACATATCGTTTTGCATTGTGGCCAAAAAGTTCGATTTTGGTTTCATCTGACCAGAGCACCTTCTTCCACATGTTTGGTGTGTCTCCCAGGTGGCTTGTGGCAAACTTTAAACGAGACTTTTTATGGATATCTTTGAGAAATGGCTTTCTTCTTGCCACTCTTCCATAAAGGCCAGATTTGTGCAGTGTACGACTGATTGTTGTCCTATGGACAGACTCTCCAACCTCAGCTGTAGATCTCTGCAGTTCATCCAGAGTGATCATGGGCCTCTTGGCTGCATCTCTGATCAGTCTTCTCCTTGTTTGAGATGAAAGTTTAGAGGGACGGCCGGGTCTTGGTAGATTTGCAGTGGTCTGATACTTCTTCCATTTCAATATGATCGCTTGCACAGTGCTCCTTGGGATGTTTAAAGTTTGAGAAATCTTTTTGTATCCAAATCCGGCTTTAAATTTCTCTACAACAGTATCACGGACCTGCCTGGTGTGTTCCTTGGTCTTCATGATGCTCTCTGCGCTTTATACATAACCCTGAGACTACCACAGAGCAGGTGTATTTATACGGAGACTTGATTACACACAGGTGGATTATATTTATCATCATCAGTCATTTAGGACAACATTGGATCATTCAGAGATCCTCACTGAACTTCTGGAGTGAGTTTGCTGCACTGAAAGTAAAGGGGCCGAATAATATTGCACGCCCCACTTTTCAGTTTTTTATTTTTTTACAAAAGTTTAAAATAACCAATACATTTCGTTCCACTTGACAATTGTGTCCCCCTCTCTCCTCCCCCTCAACTTTTAATTTTTTTTTCTTTTTTTTCCTCCCCTCCCCTCCCCCGCCCCGTCGTTCTTCCCCCCCCCCCCCCCCCCCCCCCCCCCCCTCTCCCCCCCCCCCCCCCCCTCCCCCGCCCCCCCCCCCCCCCCCCCCCCGCCGCGCCGTCCCCTCCCCCCCCCCCCCCCTCCCTTTCCCGGCCGGCCCCTGCCCCCCCCCCCCCCCCCCCCCGCGCCCCCCCCCCCCCCTTTTTGTGTTCCTTTTTTTTTTTCCCCCCCCCCCCCCCCCTTTTTTCTTGCCTTTCCTTCCCCCGTTGTTTAGGGGGCCGCCTTCCGCCATTCTTCCAAGTCAACATTTGCCTAGAAAATGAACTTTCTCCCCCAAAACACATTTCCAACATCATTGCAGCCCTGCCTTAAAA
The DNA here is from genome assembly GCA_947044405.1 of Leptodactylus fallax. Taxonomy (NCBI): domain Eukaryota; kingdom Metazoa; phylum Chordata; class Amphibia; order Anura; family Leptodactylidae; genus Leptodactylus; species Leptodactylus fallax. The sequence goes on along the minus strand of CAMRHE010000868.1, from coordinate 174,259 downwards.
GGACCACCTAACATCGTTTCAGTGATTGCTCCATTAACACAGGTGTGGGTGTTGATGAGGACAGGGCTGGAGATCAATCTGTCATGATTAAGTAAGAATGACACCACTGGACACTTTAAAAGGAGGCTGGTGCTTGCCATCATTGTTTCTCTTCTGTTAACCATGGTTATCTCTAAAGAAACACGTGCAGTCATCATTGCACTGCACAAAAATGGCCTAACTGGGAAGAGTATTGCAGCTAGAAGATTGCACCTCAGTCAACAATCTATCGCATCATCAAGAACTTCAAGGAGAGAGGTTCCATTGGTGCCAAAAAGGCTCCAGGGCGCCCAAGAAAGACCAGCAAGCGGCAGGACCGTCTCTTAAAAGTGTTTCAGCTGCGGATCGGGCTACCAGCAGTGCAGAGCTTGCTGGGAATGGCAGCAGGCAGGTGTGAGTGCATCTGCACGCACTGTGAGGCGGAGACTCTTGGAGCAAGGCCTGGTCTCAAGGAGGGCAGCAAAGAAGCCACTTCTCTCCAGAAAAAACATCAGGGACAGACTGATATTCTGCAAAAGGTACAGGGAGTGGACTGCTGAGGACTGGGGTAAAGTCATTTTCTCTGATGAATCCCCTTTTCGATTGTTTGGAACATCTGGAAAACAGCTTATTCGGAGAAGAAGAGGTGAGCGCTACCACCAGTCTTGTCTCATGCCAACTGTAAAGCATCCTGAAACCATTCATGTGTGGGGTTGCTTCTCAGCCAAGGGAATCGGCTCTCTCACAGTCTTGCCTAAAAACACAGCCATGAATAAAGAATGGTACCAGAATGTCCTCCAAGAGCAACTTCTCCCAACCGTCCAAGAGCAGTTTGGCGCTCAACAATGCCTTTTCCAGCATGATGGAGCACCTTGCCATAAAGCAAAGGTGATAACTAAATGGCTCAGGGAACAAAACATAGAGATTTTGGGTCCATGGCCTGGAAACTCCCCAGATCTTAATCCCATTGAGAACTTGTGGTCAATCATCAAGAGACGGGTGGACAAACAAAAACCAACAAATTCAGACAAAATTAAAGCATTGATTCTGCAAGAATGGACTGCTATCAGTCAGGATTTGGTCCAGAAGTTGATTGAGAGCATGCCAGGGAGAATTGCAGAGGTCCTGAAGAAGAAGGGTCAACACTGCAAATATTGACTTGCTGCATTAACTCATTCTAACTGTCAATATAAGCTTCTGTTACTCATAATATGAATGCAATTATATTTCTGTATGTGATAAAAACATCTGACAAACACACATAAAAACCAGAGGGCAGCAGATCATGTGAAAATATAATATTTGTGTCATTCTCAAAACTTTTGGCCATGACTGTATATTTATTGGTCTCTTAAGCCCATATTTATCTATGGGGTATTTATAGGGACTATGGGTATCTCAGTGTAATTTAGCTGTATGTTTGGCACTCATTTTAATCTATATCATTAAAGGTTAAATTTTCTCTTACATATTATATTTGTGAAAACCCAATCCTGTGATTTGTCCTTTCTACTTTGGAGTTTTTCTGTCACCCACTGTGAATTAAACTTAGAGGTGTGCATTTTGGCGCATATATACAGGGTGATACCACAATTGGTTGTTGGATACTTACTAACACAAGTTTAGTTATCCCCATCCATGCAGGGTTTCTATCAGATGGAGTGCAGGCTGAGAAATGGCTAGAGGAAGCTAAGGTGGTTTTCTCTGAGAGAGAGTTGTCACAAGTTGAACAATTATGTACGGTGAAAGAGATTTTTAAGGTGTTAACCAAAACCTAGAGAGACTATGTTCGCTGTTGGTGGGAGGTCCAGGGCCTAAATAATTACCTAGAACTTAAAATTATCCCCAGGGGATTAAGAAACCCAGTTAAACCATCAAAACAGGTTTGTTCACCTCATTTAGCGGCTGCTTGGGAACAGGAGATAACAGAATCATCCCTACATTTAATTGCTCTCCTTTTAGAGGAAGAGAAGATCAATCTTGATAAGATAGGGGTGACTCTTAATGAACTTATCTCCAAAACTAAAACGTATGTGAATGATCCCGAATATATATTAAAAAGAGAAAGATCTTCAGTTGAATATTGAAAAATTTACAAACTTTATTAAACAAAGAAACATTTTCAGTTTCAACGGGATCTTCAAGAGTTTTGTGAGAATAGGGCCTACTCTGGGCTACCTAAACCTGAGGGTAATAGTGACCTCTCATCCTCAGAGTTTGAAACATCCGATACAGAAAGGAGTGTTACACCCAGAGAGACAGTAAGAAATAGGGGGAGGAACCTAGTTACTAATGATAGAGGTAGAGGTAGGCGTGATAGAATGAATGTCACAGATACCTCTGTTCAAATAGGCACCAATAGTGGGGGGTTTTATCTCAGACCCCACATATCACGCAATACCTCCTACGAGGGAGAACAGAACAACCCCCGAACTAAGTTCCAATCGGGAGGAGGCCTCTCTTCAAATTATTAATCTCTCCAAGAGACCTATTAATGATCTTGAATTTAGTGTACCGTCTAATCGTTTCAATCTTTTTAATTGGGTCAAAGATGTGGCTTTCTTTGCAAGAAAATTGAGATGGTCCAAATTCATCAGTACTATGGAACTACACCAATCCAGGGAATTACGAGTGGAGCGGAGTGATTTAGAGGGTCTTAGAGCACTTGAGTCATTATGGCTGGAAGGACAGGGTTTGGTGGATCCGGTAACTTTCACCGATTTGAGACCTATAAATCGTGCAAATCCTCCACCATGTGACACTAAACATATCGACATATTTGAGAAAATGGTGGTGGATAAATTATTCTCACTTGAGGGTAAACAGTCAAGTGGGAGGAGTAATTTCTCAACAGCACAAATGAAGGCCCTTAAAAATTTAGAACAGGATGATACTGTGGTGATAAAAGCCTCAGATAAAGGGGGCAACATCGTTGTGCTTCATCGTGATCGATATATATATATCAATGTGTGAGGATATATTATCTGACTCCTCCAACTATGAAGTATTAGCATCAGATCCGACTTCCGATTATTGTTTATAACTGTGTGAAATTCTTGATCGAGCCAAATCGGGGGGTCTGATTTCTCATAAGGAGTGGGAATATATGAGTGCCAAGTTCCCACTGGTCCCCACGTTTTATTCACTACCAAAATCCCACAAGGGGTTATCTCTCCTCAAGGGCTGCCCCATTGTCTCAGGCATTGACGGGCTCACTCAGGGTGCAAGTACCTATATTGATAAGGTGATGCACCCATTTGTGTTAGCCCTTCCGTCATATGTCAAGGACATGATGGACGTCCATCGGGGGCGGTCCTTGCTAGTTTGGATGTGGAGGCGCTCTACAGCTCCATCCCCCATGACAAGGGGTGTGGGGCTGTAGAGCACTTCCTGGGGACCCGAGGGACACAATTTGCGTCACAACGCATTTGTTGTGGAATTATTACAATTCATTTTGACCCACAATTTCTTTTTGTTTAATGGGCTTCTTCCACCATCCGCGGGGCACCGCAATGGGGAACCCCGCCGCACCGACTTATGCTAACATCTTTTTGGGGTGGTGGGAGGAGCGACTAGTTTTTAGTGACTGCTATGAGAAGTTTACATCATGTATCATAGTTTGGATAAGATACATTGATGACATACTAATTATATGGTCAAGGTCCCTCCGATTTGTTTCAAGAATTCACTATTGCTCTCAATATTAACGATCTTAATCTCCGCTTTATGTCCTTTATTCACCCGAGATCTGTTCCGTTTTTGGATGTTGTCATTAATATTACTGATGAGGGGACACTCAGTACCACTTTATACAGGAAAGAAACCGCCACGAACTCCCATTTAAGGTGGGATAGTCACCATCCCCCATCATTGAAAAGGGGTATCCCAAAGGGATATGAAACTCAAAGCAAACTTATTGAGAGATTTAGCACCAGGGGATACTCTAGGACTTTATTGACTGAAGCCTGTGAGTTGGCTAAAACTACTGCAAGGGAGTCCTTATTGATACCCAGACAACGGGATCGGTCTTCAGGTTATGTACATTATATTGTGTTTGCCACTTATTATTTATATCTGCGGTATTATCTTTAAGCAGCTGGTCAGATTTACTAGTATATGTCTACTTTATTCCATCCATATTTTGATCCATCTATATGCGTGCTATTTATCTTGGCTATATGTGGATATAGATTGATTATCTTTGATCTTGTGTATGCTCTTCCATATTCTCTTTATTCTCTTATGTTTACCTCTATCTGTGGATTTCTTTTAGCTGTTATTCAGCTGTCCATTTGTTTATTGTTGTGGCTCCGCTCATTTTTTTTTTTTTTTTTTTTTAGTCAGCGATACCCATTGGAGACTAGTACACCTACAGTGATTTGCTGCATCTGGGGGTTTACCAAGGGGTGGAGTTACAATCAGCTTACAGCTCTATATCAGAGCAGTATTAGCCAGCACTCGGCGTCGGCTAAATGTGGTTTTAACCACAATTCTCTTTACTTATCTTACTATTTACGGTCTCCTGCTGATCTTGCGCTATTCAGTAGGCGAGAGAAACATGTTGAGAATTTACGATATCTATTAGCTGCTGTCCTGAGTGGTCATTATTTCGCAGTGTTGGGTGGAGCTGGACACTATACATCCTGGGGGAGACGGTCTACCTGTCTATCCCAGGGTTTAGCTGGTCATGCTTTATTTTTATTAGCTTATTATCTAGCCAGCTATATTCCACTTTCATTTATAGGACTAGTAAGGGTATTAGCAATCTTTAGCAGAACATTTATGTATTTGCTCCTGATTGCTGGGACTTATAGTGCACCTTCCCCAAGGTGGCGTGTTGGCTTTATCTTCTCCAGTCAGCCCAAACTCTTCAGTGGGGGACTGATGCATGCTATTAGTTCCAGTATAAGAGTATATTTATTGGTCTCTTAAGCCCATATATATCTATGGGGTATTTATAGGGACTATGGGTAACTCAGTGTAATGGAGCTGTATGTTTGGCACTTATTTTAATCTATATCATTAAAGGTTAAATTTTCTCTTACATATTATATTTGTGATAACCCAATTCTGGGACTTAAAAACAAACAAACAAACAAAAAAAACACAAAAGGTACATGCTGGGGTAACTATTTCTATTGATGTCAGGCATTTAGGGCTATTAATTTAGCCTTAGCAACTCTATGTGCCTCACATTAAAAGCAATTAACCCCATCATTTCCCTCACATTAACCCCTGTATGCTTCATATAAGGGTTAATGATATGTGATATGGAGGTACTAATAAAGTACCTCAATAACGAAGATATTTACTAAATTACCTCTCAAACATCATTAACCCTTATGTATAAACACACAGGGGTTAATGTGAGGGACATGGTAGGGTTAACCTCTATTAATATGAGGCACATGGAGGAGTTGCTAAACTGTAATGCACATGACCATACTTTTTTTTTTATATCCACAACAGTGGATAAAAGTACGGACCTATACATTTCAATGGGCCTGTGACGATTCCACTTAAATATGGCTAGAACTCAAAGATGTATTTTGATCTCTCTTTGATCGTATCTCCCTCTTAGTTCCATTTACTCATAATGTGCGCAGCTATAATCCTAGATGTATGTTGTCAGTAGGGCAACCTTGTAACAATAGGGCTTTGTATCCATCCCAGAATAGCTCCATTGAATTCTTACATAGCCCTGGGTGATCAAATAAACATGCATTGTTCAGCCTGGGCTGGTAGATCAGACACGGTTGATAACATTGTATCATTTCACTTGGTCTCAGCTCCTTACAAAGAATCTGGACTTGAGTGCATTAATCAATCAGACTTCCCATCGCCGGTGACCTCATTCTGGGTGGTGTAATCAAGGGTATAAAAGATGAGGTAAGAGGTCAGTGGGAGGAGATTGGGCTGAGACTACAAGGAGAATACTATGATGAGAATACTGTGCAGAGACTACAAGAGACTATTGGGATATACTGCGATGAGCATGCAGGCTGGAATGCTGTGTTGATGCTGCTGCTAGGCGCCTCCACTGGTTACCTCCACATGCTATGTGTGAGTGTTGGACTATAGAGCCACATCCAGCATATGTGGGGTAAAGTAATTATTTCACTTTTATTCCCTTTTATTTTATTGTACTGTATATTGTAACTAGTAACTGTTAATGCTTGCATATATCTGCATATCTGTTCTGAACTACATGTGTTAGATGTTAATACCGACCCATTTAGGGGTTAATAAATATATAAAATTTAGAAAGCTTGTCTTGTATTTATCTTGTGAAACCAGCACTCACTGGCGGGGAGTGTGGTTTTTTATGAAAGTCGTCTCAGGTGTGGGCCAAAGCGATGTTGGCACACTGAGGATCGTTCACAGGGCCCATACACACAGCCATTCTTTTTGCAGCTGTGTGGCCGGGCCAAATTGAAGAGCTGCAAATTATGGAGCAGGTCCTATCTCTGAATTGACAAGGCCGCAACTGCAGACATTTTTAATGTATAGGTCAGTGAAAACCAAATCCGTGCCATTTGTGTGCAAGAGGCCAAAGGATGAGGCCCCACGTTGTGGAAACGCAGCGTTTTTGCTGTGTTGTTTTTTTAAGCCAAAGCCAGGAGTGGCTTCAACAGAAAATAGAAGTATAAGAGTTTCCTATATATTTCCCATTCCTTTTGTAGCCACTCTTGGCTTTGGCTGAAAAAAAACGCAGCAAAATCTGCGTTTCCACAACGTGGTGCCTCAGCCTATAAGTGTTTCTTTTCGGGTGGTGACAAACAGTGTACCCAGGTGCGGCTATAGCCAAATCCAGTTCCTGGGCACCAGTGCTGTCACTTTGGGGTAAGTGTGACACTCAATTCCTGGCTGGGGTTTTGCTGTTACGGCACCGCCAGGAATTAAAAGTGGTTGAAATTAATCCACGTTTCACTTACAGAAAAGTGAAAGTACTGGTGGCCAGGGACTGGATGCAGCATCCAGGTACATAGTGTGTCACCACCCTACAGGTGTTACCTCACTTCTCCCAGTCATATACATTTACTACTAATTGTGGGTTACACCTGTACTTTTCCTTTAGAAGCAATGTATCAAGGTAAATAGCGGTAAACGCTTGTGGCTGGGAGCACAGTATTACAGCACCCCTATGTTACGGTTTGTGCTATATGACTTTAGTATAGGGGTCGTCAGCCTTAAAATTATTGCACGGCACTCCGAGTACCTCATCTTTGATTTTTTTTTTTTATTTAAATCAGCACTCCGAACAAAAAAGCTTGCCTACCCCTGCTCTAGCCAATGTCCTTGTGGGAAACCTTGGGTCCTGCATTCATGTAAATGTTACTTTCACACATACCACTTACCATTAAAAATAGATTTCAGTTTTAGGCAAAAATCACCCAGCTCTACTCGGTAGTATGTATCTCTATAGCAATTATGTGGATAGCTTTTTATATTTATTAAATTCATAATTTAATATTTAGATTTGGTTACTGAGTGTACTATATTCATTGCAAGCTATTTTATCACCGTGACCTACTGCCTCTGCATGACTTGTAGTTTATTGATAATTCAGCTGCTAAAAAAAAATAAAAGTTTGAAATGGGGTTGTCCAGGATAATTAGGCTGGGGAACAGGGGGTGCCAAAAAAAAACAAAACAAAAAAAAACACACACTTACCTGTCTCCCAGTGAGGTGTTTCCTGCTGCTCCGATGTTTTCTTCCGGCGGAAGTCCCCGCTGCACGTGACCGCTAAGGGTAATCAGCGGCCTAAGGATAGGGACCAGAGATGTGTCAGTGCAGCAGGGACTTCCGCCGCAAGAAAACAGCAAGCAGCAAGACCGGACCACTCATGCGAGGCACAGGAGCACTAGGAAAAGTAGAGAGGTTTTTTTTTTTTCTTCTTCCACCTTCTGCATGAAGAAAAAAAAACAAACAAAAAAAAAAAAAAAAAAAAAAAAATTATCCTGGAAACCTCTTTAATTCTTTGTATTTCCATTCACATACTAGGGAATATTTGGGGATTCCCTTCTATATACACAATTGCTATTGTGTTTTTTTTTTTCTTTAAGTGTAGGTGTTTTTGCAATGAAAGAAATCTAATACCCTCATTTTATTTTAAGGAAAATGACCGCTTAAAATCCCTGTTCACATTGCATTCACAGAAAGCACTTCATTTTTAAATGTAAAAAATGTACATAAACATGCAAAAAGGTTACATTAAACATACGTAAAAAATCTAGATGGAACATTAAAATGGCATACTATCTACAACTGTAGATTAAGCATTAAGTGTGTACACTGGGCATAGACCAAGTGTGATCTGAACAGGTCCTTAAATAAGGCTGGAGATATAGGGTAAACTACTTTTTGTATCAAAAAATTCCATATTTGAGCCCCACAAAAGTATGTTAACTTTTCTTACCCACAAAAATTTTATTTTGTTTATATGCAAGAACCAGTGGCAGTGAATTCTGCTGCTTTTATTACTAATTAAAGAAAACATTACCAAATGCAAGAGGGGAAACAAAACTGCTTTTAATGATTGCTCCATAACAAAACAAGTTAGGATCAGCTCATGAGAATATTGTTTCATAAAGAAAGGAAAATGGGAGGGAAAAACAGAGAAAATCACTGTTAGAAGAATAAAATATCTAACAAAAAGCTTGAGGGAATCAGATAAGACATTTTTCCAGAATTAACATTTATCACATATCCATGGAGCTGTAATCCCCTAACACTGTCAGATGCATAGACTTTGAAAGGAGCGTCAGCATGCATGCTCGACCAAGACTCCATTTGAATAGGGCACACTAGGACATATGCTCTCCTGATTGGTTTGGGTCCTAATGGTGGGACCTTCTTGCGACTAGACATTTATCTATCTTCTAGAGAGGTGATAAATGTTGACTCTGGGAAAAGCAGTTTAAAAGGGGAAAAATCCGCAACTGCTAGAAAAGCTGGTAGAAGACAACTGTATTAGAGCACTTTGCTCTGGTAGAATTACAGAATTCATGAATTACAGCTTCTGCAGAGGAGACCAAACTCCAATAGTTTAGTTATCAACCACACAGATGTTACAAACATATTACAAGCCATAAGCATGTTAGGCAAACCATGTCAATGGTGTGGTTTCAACAGCATTAGCAGATGTCCTCAGTGCCACATCAAAGGCTGTAAAAACGTAGACTTCGATCCATCCCTGTAGATGCCAGAAACTTTGCATTTTGACCAAATACCAGTCCTGTCGTGAGTGCGCTGTGATCTGTGGAGAGGTGAAAATAAATAAGGAATCAACTACAAAGTTACCACCAAGGATAGATGTGATCTCTGAAACAATGATACAATGTTAAGATAAAAAAAATATAAATAAATATATATTTATATATACACACACACACACACATACATACATACATATACACACACACACGTGGACAAAATTGTTAGTACCCCTCGTTTAATGAAAGAAAAACCCACAAAGGTCACAGAAATAACTTGAATCTGACAAAACTGGAATTTGCCAAACTACATGTTGACAAGACACAAAGCCTCTGGGAGAATGTCCTATGGACAGATGAGACAAAAATCTAAATTTTTGGCAAGGCACATCAGCTCTATGTTCACAGAAGGAAAAATGAAGCATATCTTGAAAAGAACACTGTCCCTATTGGGAAACATGGAGGAGGCTCTGTTATATTCTGGGGCTGCTTTGCTTCATCTGGCACAGGGTGTCTTGAACCTGTGCAGGGTACAATGAAATCTCAAGATTATCAAGGAACTCTAGAGAAATGTGCTGTCCAGTGTCAGAAAGCTTGGTCTCAGTCGCAGGTCATGGGTCTTGCAACAGGATAATGACCCAAAACACACAGCTAAAAACACCCAAGAATGGCTAAGAGGAAAACATTGGATTATTCTGAAGTGGCCTTCTACGAGCCCTGACCTAAATCCTATTGAGCATCTTTGGAAGGAGCTGAAACATGCCGTCTGGAAAAGGCACCCTTCAAACCCGAGACAACTGGAGCAGTTTGCTCATGAGGAGTGGGCCAAAATACCTGTTGAGAGGTGCAGAAGTCTCATTGACAGTTACAGGAATCGTTTGATTGCAGTGATTGCCTCAAAAGGTTGTGCAACAAAATATTAAAGTTAAGGGTACCATCATTTCTGTCCAGGCCTGTTTCATGAGTTTTTTTTTTTTTTTTTAATTCTGTTGAAGCATGGTTGAAAAGCAATGTCTGACTTTTATTTGTTGATTTTCATAGAATTTTTATATATTATTACTTTTGTCAGATTCAAGTTATTTCTTTGACTATTGTGGGTTTTTCTTTCATTAAACGAGGGGTACCAACAATTTTGTCCACATGTGTATATATACACACACACTTTTCTGATTTTATCAGTGACCAATTTGGTAAACATCTGGCAAATTTTTTTTTTTTTTTTAATAGTCTAACACATACATCAGGTCCACCCTATTACCCTGCTATGCTGATCTAGATAATGGTAAAAAAAAAACACCAGATAAAAATGAGCTGAAAGGCAATCAGAATAAATCCCTGGACCAACATATAATCTCCTGTAATTGTGTTACCACAGCATGTAATATTTCAGAAAAATATATAACACTTAAAGTGTACCTGCAATCCTAAAAAGTTTTCATATGAATATAAAAAAATATTTTTGTTAAAAATATTTGTTTTCGCTTAGTGCATTTGTTTTCTATTGTATATGACACCTACTGGCGTATATGTATTACGCCTCTCGTTATGTTTATTTTCTGTTTTTTCTGTTTATTCAAAATTTTGAATAAAAAAATAGTTAAAAAAAAGTTTAAAAAATACAAAAAATTGGAATATTTCTTATTTAAGAAATGTGCTTCTTTCTTAACTTATCTAGAAGGGTTGCTTTTTACATATATTAGTCTATGGAGAAGGGAAGGGGAGGCTGCTGGAAAAGGCACATTAATGGCTGCAGCTCCTACATACGGCTACTCTACGTGTGAGCGAACCCTTCTGACCTAGTAATAGCCTCCTTATCCCCCGCTTCCCTCTTCATAGAGGTCTGTGTGAGCTAGATACAGATAGTCTCTGAAGAAATAAGGAGGCAGCAAGAATCTTAAGTGCAAAAAAACATTTTTTTTTAAATAAGATATTACAAAGTTTCTTATATTCCTATTTACTATATTTATGAAAGCAATTTTATAATTGGAGGTAGGCTTTAAAGGTCCTTTAAAATCCAGAATCCAAACAAAATACAATTAATTTCCTATACAACGTCTCGCCTCATCTGTTGATCTTTCTTGCTGTTAGTTTCTCTTATATCATAAAGCATGAAAAATAAAATTAGAAAAGCAATATATTTTTTCTTTGGCAGCGGTCATGTTTGCCTGGAAACTGGGTAACATAACAGGTAATGCAGTAATTGGGACTGCATACCAAAATAAGACACCCCCTCACTTGTTCCAAAAATCATGCAAAAGCTAGCAAGAGTTGCCTTTTAAGATAAGATAAGAATATAAATAGTCCCAACATGGGGAAATTGAGTGTGTTACAGCAGCATAGATAATACAATATATACAAAAAGCTCCAAGGTAGAGGCATTACAGTGACATTAGGTACAGATAAAAAAAACAAAAAGGAGATTTTGGCTAACACAGTATCTTGAGCTGTGATAGAGAATGATGAATACATTCATCTAAATAAATCCGGTGGTCCGTACTGCACCTCTTGTGAAAGACCACCGGAAAATGGCGGCGGTTCAGCGCTGCATCAGAGGAAGTAGAAGAAAGAAGATACAGAGAAGACCAAGATGGGAGTCACCACAACAGACTAATGGGCGGTGATAAGCAATGACACGGTGGGTGCTCGCTGCCAAGGAGGAATTCCCCGGATGCTCCGTGAGGATCATTTCCATAACTGAAGAAACGGATTTTTACAGACACGGCTGGGAGAAGACAACAATGAAAGGTAGGAGAAGAATGGCCTTTTTAAAGGCCATTCCTACGTGCCATTAGCTTAAAAGTGTTTTTTTTTTTTTTTTTTTAATGATAGACTCATTTTAAGTTGTGAAACATCTAGCTAGTTTTGCCTTTCAGAAATCTGAGAAAGTTGTGTGATTTGCACAAAGTAGATGAAAATCCAAACATACAATTCTCTCCTCTACCTGGTGTAATCCTTGCTCTGGACCTGAACTGTCTGCATTACACTCAATGGCACTCCATTAGATCATAAGACTGTGTTCACATGTAGGAATGTGATGCTGATTAATGAGGTGGAATCCGCCTCAAATTCCACCTAAAATCAGCCTCCCATTCATTTCATTTATTTAAAAAAAAAAAAAAATCTGCATCAAATTCCTGAAGCAGAAATTTTCTGCTTGACAAATTCAGCATCATAATCCACCTTTAGACTGAATGGAATCTAAGCTTTGTCCCTCCTTGATATGTCCCACCCTTCCCAAACTTCCTGTGATGTCATGGTAGTGCTTGTAACCAATCTCCAGCCAATAAAAGCACTGTACATAGGCAGGAAACACCGTGTGTACCATGTGTCTGCAAGATTTCTGCTAAACTGCTCAGAGCTGCAGCATACATAATATCCAGCAGACATAACTAGAGTTTAGTGTGTCCCCCATCCACGTTTCCTTCTTTTCTTTCAGCAAAAATTTAATCCTAATGGAACTTGGTAATTTTCTAATTAAAAAATTTATATTAAGACAATCTTTCTATATGCTCTAGTAGAAACATGAAACAGACCTGTGAAATGCAAAACTTCAGCCCATTGCTTGCAGATATAAACTTGGATGTCCGTCCCTCCAACTGCAAGATATGTTCCACTCTGATCAAAGACCAATGATCGCACCTATTCAGAAAGACAATGGAAAGATTGACAATGGAAAGTTAATTGCAATTACAAAAGCCATGAGGCTGGGTTTACATAGTGCATAGTTTAATAACTGCAAGTTTGTTTTGTTTTTAAGTGTACTTAAACTTTTTACATTGAGAATAATGCAGGTGAAAAATAGTAAAGTTTGTAATTTATTTTTATTAAATACAGTTACATTACAAAGTTTACTGTTCTAACCTGCACTACTGATTTATTTATTTTTTTAAAGACACTATTTCAGTGGCCAATTTACAGTCTTTGGTGCAACAATGTCATATGTGGTCAAGCTGCTTTTTGGACAGACAGCAAGGCTCAGTAGGGAAAGGGAGCACCAGAGACTAATTAGTTTTACAATTCAATGCTAAAAACTGATGATCATCCATTCACATACAGTTATCAGTTTATTAACCCTTTCTCTGAGGATTGCAAAAATAAAATTTTTGCATTGCTTTTTAACATTTTAAATGTTTTGCCATTTACTGTACAGCATAATTGAAATGTTCCCTTTATTCTATGGGTCAGTACAATTACGACAATACCTGTATTTTATTTACATTTTTCTAATTTTGCAGATAAAACCCCATTTAGGCTGAGGCCTCATGTTGCGGAAACACAGCTTTTTTTGTTGCAGATTTTGCTGCTTTTTTTGAGCCAAGGCCAGGAGTGGATTGAGTATAAGTAATTCCTATATTTTTCCTATTCCTTTTCTAGCCATTCTTGGCTTTGGCTCAAAAAGAAGCAGCAAAATCAGCAACAAAAAAGCTGTGTTTCCGCAATGTAGGGCCTCAGCCTTAAGAAAAAAAAAAATATAATATGTTTTTACATCACCATTTGTTTTTTTTAAATATATGCATTTAGTCCCATTTGGGACTTGAACCAATGTCCACAACTGACCATTTTGCAAACCCAGCCTAAAACCCTGTGCACATGACCAAGTGTGCTTCCGATGTGGGGCCGAGTTCGCAGTGGAATGCACTGAGATGACACACTTTGTGACATCAGACTGCATTCAGTTATTCATTCATTCTATGGGTCTTCCAATTCATTCTGTTCTGATGACACTGACCACAGGATAGGACCTGCTCTGTAACTCAGTCATCAGAACGAAATGAAACTGAAGCCCTCACAGACATGAAAGAATAACGGAATGCATTCAGATGCATTCCTTGGCAGACCCGAACGACAGAGCCTAGAACAGGAGTGAGGGGGGGGGGGACTGAACCCACAACACTAGCTCATTGCAAGAGGATACAGCAGGGTTGACGTTACCCCAAGTGCAACACAGCTCCCAGCTATGAAGAGGGTGGATGCTTAGTTTTCCAAATGCACACAAATAATGCTTCTAGAAGGTACCATTCACACAATTTTATGTAATGCACCATGCTGGCTAACAGCTTGGTGGTGTAGCCATACAATTAGATGAAGCAAGTTGTCCAACACTTATGTAACTAGTTTCAGACTACCACTGATCAGATACTTAACTTAAAAATAGAATTTATACCTGGTATCCTTCTTCTAGTTGCAGTGTCTTAAAGTTCTTTAGTTTCCGCAAATCCCACAGTTTGACACTGGAATCATCAGCAGCAGTTGCCAAGTAATAACCATTTTCGGAAAACGCCACGCATGATACAGGGCCAGAATGTCCAGGAAAATTGGCTACATTTGATCGTTCCTAATAAAGACCATAGACAAAACATTGATACTTTGGGTTTTGCTTCACAATAAGAAACAAAAATACATACGTTATACACTACATTGTATAGATGTAGTAGGGCATAAAAAGGTTTCTGAAACAGATTGTTTTTTAGGCTTATATACCCTACCAAATCTAGACAAACTAGGTCCTGACACACCACACATTTAGATGTACTTAACTATATGAGCAAAGAATAAACCTATTAAAGCTAAGGCCCCACATTGCAGAAAGGCAGCGTTTTTGGCTGCTGCGGAAAAAAAAATGCGTTTTACAGTTCAGGCAAAGTAAACGAGATTTGGATTAAATCTCATCCACACTGAGAAAAAACTGCGTTTTCAAAAAACACTGTCAATTTTGGCTTCAGAAATGCGAGCGTTGTCCCTATAAATTTAATAAAGGAGGAAAAGCTGCAGAGAAAAAGGCAGCAAAACCGCAATGTTTTTTAGCTGCAGTTCACTACATGGGGCCATAGTCTAAAGACCCTTCCCCCAATTGCACTGCATGAATGTCATGTCATGTCAATGTGCACTGATAGTAGTTAGAAGAGACAAATAATCTGGGTTTAAACAGTGCTTTTAATCCTGCAGTTTTTAACTGCAGTAATGAGCAGCCCTTGTTACTAAGCATTTCACTTTTATGCTAATGACCAGAAAAGCTTTGGCTCACTGGTCATTAGCACACAATCCATGCATTTTAATAATAATTAAAAAACACAAAGACACAGATGTCTTGGAAAAGACCCCCCATTTATATATGACAGCACCCCACCTACTCATTTGCACGTACTGTGTGTTGTCTGTGGTTGATCCGCTTTTCACGTTTGTTTTACATTTTCTATATTTAGTATGTTTCTTGGTATGTGTTGCATCAGTACGAGGGGGGGGGGAGGGGGGAGAAAAAAAAAAAAAGCCTGCACCATTGGGTGCCAACTGTTTCTCAGATTTGAGAGGACTGCAATACCAAATGACTAACCCCTCCTATGCTGTGGTCAATAGCAACATTTTAGTGTTTTACCTTTAAGTCCCAGATCTTAATTTGAGAATCCATGGTCCCTGTACCAAAAATAAGTCCATCAGGATGAAACTGAGCACAGGTAAGAGCTGCAAAGAGAAACATCCGAATTTAGGTCAAGCTTACAAAATCATCAAGTAAATTTTTTAAAATATTAAACTCCATGTACAGTCATGAGACAGCAGACAACAGTCTACCCCATGAATCAATGGCTAGAAGAACAACTTTGGCTACAATAAATAAGTAATGGTCTTATGACTCTGTCTCATCATTCTGAAGGAATTTTGGCCTACTCTTTACAACGTTGCTTCAGTTCTTTGCGGTTAGGCATTTGTTTATTCACAGTATTTCAATTGGGTTGAGGTCTGGACTTTTTTTTTTTGGCCATTCTGTTGTAGATTTCCTGTTGTCCTTTGGTTCACTGTCTGGTTGCATGACCTAGATTTGGTCAAGCTTTAGCTGTTGTGTAAATGGCCTCACATCTGACTAAAATACTTTGGTATACAGAGTAGCTCTTGGTCAAAAATCAATAACACTGGCTGCAACGCAAGCCTAAATTGCCACACACATCCACCACCGTGGTATGAGGCGTTTATGCCAATAAGCGGTGTTTGGTCTTCGCCAAACATCTTCACTTTTGGCTTGTCTATCCAAAGGACATTGATCTATTTGATCTATAAGTCCTGTGAACTGTCTTGAAAATTTCAAGACTTGTGAATAAACTTTCTCAGCAGAAGATGACCATGGGAGCAGCAGGATTGAACCGCAGTGGGAGACACCGGAGCACCGGGAAGTATGGATTTTGGTTTTTCACCTTGCCCAGCCTCCTTGTGAAAAATTGGTATTCCTGGACAACCCCTTTAATCAAAGGCATTTTATTAGCAGCACCTGGTTGCTATTTGCGCTCTTAAATTCTGTGGAAGCAGTATGGAAGTATTTAATTTTTCACACACTGATTCTTCTGGTTATCTTCGTTTTTGTTAAATAAACTGTCTAATTTGTTTTTTAGAGGTTTTATTTCCCAATTTTAAGACCTTCTAATAAGATTTTAACATATTCTGACATGTAAAACCATACATTTCAAAGAGTGTACTTTTCTCATGACTATTATAGCTATACCGAATTTAAAAGCTAATGTGTAATTTTCAGCACATTGACCATTGTAAAAATAAAAAACACTAAGACAAGGACATTTTTTTTTACCCCCTCCCATTCCACACAATTAATTTCTTAATACATTGTATGAAATACTAAATTATGCTGTTAAAGAATAAAATTTGTTCCACAAAATACAATTCCTCGCTATAACAAAAAAAAAAAAAAAAAAAAAAAAAAAAAAAAAAAAAAAAACCTTCCCTCACCACTTGTGGGAGTTGACCAGGTGACTGAATAACACAGATCACATACTGATGACCTATCCTGTGTAGAGTGCTGGCCAAAAATATTGGCACCCCTGCAATTCTGTCAGATAATACTCAATTTCTTCCAGAAAATGATTGCAATCACAAATGCTTTGGTAATATCATCTTCATTTAATTTGTCTTCAATGGAAAACCACAAAAAGAATTGTCAAAAAGCCAAATTGGATATAATTCCACACCAAACATAAAAAGGGGGTGGAAAAAAGTATTGGCACCCTTTGAAAAATCATGTGATGCTTCTCTAATTTGTGTAATTAACAGCACCTGTTACTTACCTGTGGCACATAACAGGTGGTGGCAATAACTAAATCACACTTGCAGCCAGTTGAAATGGATTAAAGTTGACTCAACCTCTGTCCTGTGTCCTTGTGTGTACCACATTGAGCATGGAGAAAAGAAAGAAGACCAAAGAACTGTCTGAGGACTTGAGAAGCAAAATTGTGAGGAAGCATGAGCAATCTCAAGGCTACAAGTCCATCTCCAAAGACCTGAATGTTCCTGTGTCTACCGTGCGCAGTGTCATCAAGAAGTTTAAAGCCCATTGCACTGTGGCTAACCTCCCTAGATGTGGACGGAAAAGAAAAATTGACGAGAGAATTCAACGAAAGATTGTGCGGATGGTGGCTAAAGAACCTCGACTAACATCCAAACAAGTTCTAGCTGCCCTGCAGTCCGAGGGTACAACAGTGTCAACCCGTACTATCCGTCGGCGTCTGAATGAAAAGGGACTCTATGGTAGGATACCCAAGAAGATCCCACTTCTGACCCAGAGACATAAAAAAGCCAGGCTGTAGTTTTCCAAAACTTACCTGAGAAAGCCAAAAACTTTTTGGAAGAATGTTCTCTGGTCAGATGAGACAAAAGTAGAGCTTTTTGGGAAAAGGCATCAACATAGAGTTTACAGGAAAAAAAAAGGAGACCTTCAAAGAAAAGAACACGGTCCCTACAGTCAAACATGGCGGAGGTTCCCTGATGTTTTGGGGTTGCTTTGCTGCCTCTGGCACTGGAATGCTTGACCGTGTGCATGGCATTATGAAGTCTGAAGACTACCAACAAATTTTGCAGCATAATGTAGGGCCCAGTGTGAGAAAGCTGGGTCTCCCTCAGAGGTCATGGGTCTTCCAGCAGGACAATGACCCAAAACACACTTCAAAAAGCACTAGAAAATGGTTTGAGAGAAAGCACTGGAGACTTCTAAAGTGGCCAGCAATGAGTCCAGACCTGAATCCCATAGAACACCTGTGGAGAGATCTCAAAATGGCAGTTTGGAGAAGGCACCCTTCAAATCTCAGGGACCTGGAGAAATTTGCCAAAGAAGAATGGTCTAAAATTCCAGCAGAGCATTGTAAGAAACTCATTGATGGTTACCGGAAGCGGTTGTTCGCAGTTATTTTGTCTAAAGGTTGTGCTACCAAGTATTAGGCTGAGGGTGCCAATACTTTTGTCCGGCCCATTTTTGGAGTTTTGTGTAAAATGATCAATGATTTGACTTTTTTTTTCATTCTCTTTTGTGTTTTTTCATTGCAAGCAAAATAAATGAAGATATTATTACCAAAGCACTTGTGATTGCAATCATTTTCTGGAAGAAATTGAGTATTATCTGACAGAATTGCAGGGGTGCCAATACTTTTGGCCAGCACTGTATAGGTCATCAGTATGAAAATGTCATTTGGGGAAAAACTTCAATTTTTGGAGAGGGTAGGAGGAGGAAAAAGAAAAAAAAAATGTAAATTTTGTTTCTTTTAGCTAAAACAAACTATAGTTTTTCAACAAAAATGAGGTTATATGGTTTTATATTCAGTAAGGCTTATTTTTTGGACCTCTAGTCCATGTGTAAATTAAACAGTAGTTTAGAAGACTAGATGACTATACACAGCTTGTTGTTAGCTCTAGCTAGGCTCCCTGCTGAGACAAAGCAAGCATCCAGGAAGTTGCTGATGGGAGGGGGTGGCAAGGGAAGCATGAAGAAGTCTGCACTTATCACTGGTACAGCAGCAGTTGTAAATCACAGGTGTTTGACATTAACATGCCTGCAGCACAGGGCATCAGATAAAGCAACCTAAAAAGGCAGATTGGCGATGTCTAGGGGTTAAGTAGGAAGAATATTCTTACCACAGCCAGACGTTTCATCTGTCACTTTTGTGAGAACACGTCCTGCATGAATGTCAGAGAATGCCCAGTACTAAAAGTGAAACAGATTGATGTAAAAATAGTTTCCTGGAAAAAAAAATTGAATATAAACTTTGTTCCAAGACATTACCTGGTCATCTGAGCAACTCAAAAGGTAGTCTCCAGTTGCATGCAGGCTCAGACCAGTCACAGCTCCTTCGTGAGCTCTTAAAACTTGAACACAGGAGGCTTCTGGCACAGACCAGACACGTATTGTAGAGTCAGGTGAGGCAGAGAACACCAACTCCTAGAAATACACAGATTTAGATAGATATATATACAGTATTATATATGTACACACACCAAGTCAAACACTCAAATGAAGGAAATGTACTTTAAACAGCGTATGATAAATCTAAACCTAGATCTAATCTAGGAGGTCAAAGCATAGCACCTGGGGACTACTGCTTCCGACCCCAGCATGTAGATACATGGGAAAGGGAGTTCTGCTCTGCAACCAAAACATCTTCTCCCCTCCATCATAGACTGTAGTTTCTCAACCCATGATCTGACAGTTACCTGCGGCACTATATACTATAGCATGCAACCTCTCCGAACAGATTACAAGATATTAGCCATGGAGGTGGTGAGGAAAATTTCACCAGTGATACAGGAGGCTGTGGCAGCATCCATATTGGATACCCTCAAGAAGATACAAGCTTCCCATACCACCAGAATTACAAAAGAGAAGGGGCGTTTTTCCTTTCCTAGAAGACCTCACTGCAGAACATACCAAACTAACTGATACAGTGGATGACAGAACTGATCCATGCAGAACAACGTTCGCTTGATAGGCCTTCCAGAGACATTTACTAACAGTGCCCTCCAACATCTATTCTCCACAGTTGCCCTTGTTATTACATCTTGAAGGCCTGAAAAGAAATCCGACCAAACAAACTACTGTGCTTTGAGACAAGGCCTGAAAATGTACACAAAAGTAAAATGGGCCTCTAAATTACACCAATGTATATTAAATACTTGTGTATAAGGATTCCACCCTGGTCAGAGCAGGACACTGAAAAAATGATTTAGTCAGAGACCATTGCCCGAGACAGCCGGCTAATTAGTCTCATTCATCCAAAGCAAAACAATTCTTATTATTAAAAAAAAAAATAACGACTATAGTACCTGGGAAGGATGAAATACAACATTGGTGACCTTCTTGGTGTGACCTTTAAGAGTTGCAAGAATCTGCTGAGACATGGCGTCAAATACCACAACACTCTTATCAGCTCCACCTGTGGAGAAAAAAACAAAACAAAAAGTTTTTACGATGGTATAATATAATCTTACACACATCAAAAACACTTAATCCTTTTCAGATTGATCATTTGTGTATGTAACAGACATTTCCTACTTAAGATTTACAAGAGCATGCAGGAGTGAATTTGCCTTTTCCTCATCCTCCACCATCATAAGACTTTTGAGAAGGCCCACATTTTCAATTAGTTTCTTTTGGTGTATTGGAAAAATACATTTGGACTATTTCTTACTTTCATGGGCAATATTTCTCTCTGCCTCAATGTTTGCTAACTTTGATTTTCATTTAATTCAGAACAGAACATCACTGAATGAGTTGGGACGCACATGCATGTGGCATATAGTGTATTCCAATTTGAGCTTTTTTTTTTTTTTTAAAGGGATTCTATTCACTGGGGAAACATGTTTTTAACTGAAGCAGTGTTGGAATAGCCTTTATAAATGCTATTCTACTCCTACCTTTACTTTTCTTCTGCTCACCGCCGTTTGTCCAAAAAAACATTTTAATCTCATATGTAAATTATGCTCAGTGAGCAACGGGAGCGTTCCCCCTGTGCTCCGAGCACTCCGTGTCATCGCCGCAACCTGCTGCTTTTTCACAGCCCCTGCATCATCTTCTGTTCATCTTGCATCTGCTTCTTGCTCATTTGGCCATTTTTCTGGATTACGCTGGTGTAAGAAACTAAACAAAAATGACTGCTGGATCCACTTTGAGTTCAGAGCCGACTGAGCGTGCTCAGTCGGCCATTTTTGTTTAGTTTCTCTCACCAGTGTACTTCAGAAAAATGGCCGATGGAGCAAGAAGCAGATGCAAGATGAACAGAAGATGATGCAGGGGGCGTGAAAAAGCAGCGCTGGAGGCGGGTTGCGGCAATGACGTGGAGTGTTCGGAGCACGGGGGGGGGGGGGGGGAAAGAACGCCCCCGCTGCTCCCTGAGCATAATTTACATATGAGAATAATGTGGCATGTTCCATCACAATAGAGGGTATTCACCCTTAGAAACAATGCTTCTAATGCTCAATGCTTCTCAAATATGTTGGAGGAACACTAAGTGCCTATGACTTGGTAATACAGAATCACAGAAACACTGTTGACAAAGTTCCACTAGTTTCAAACGCAAAGATCCCTCACCTGTAAGTGTTTTGTTGGTGTCTGTTGGACACAAGTCCAAAGCCAAGATGCCAGGAACACTTGCACTGTGTAATCCCTTACACATGAAAGTAGAGAAAATGACTGCATTAGACAAAACAATGAAACACTGATGCATAACCACATATACCCCAACGCCATCAT
Organism: Leptodactylus fallax; assembly: GCA_947044405.1. NCBI lineage: Eukaryota > Metazoa > Chordata > Amphibia > Anura > Leptodactylidae > Leptodactylus > Leptodactylus fallax. The sequence goes on along the minus strand of CAMRHE010000868.1, from coordinate 152,512 downwards.
CTTTCCAGCTTCCAAGGGCATTATAGGTTTAAAAGGACAGCTCCAGTTTCAACATCTTAAAGAGGTTAGGTGGAGACAGTGAATTTTTAACAGTATTCACTCTACTGGTTAAACATTCTTACCTATACAGGTCCAGATTATTAGACTTGCAGTCAACTGTGACTGACTCAGCTCTACTCTAGTTTCTTGTACATACAGCAGATCAGAGTCAATCATGTGGCCAAATGTCACGTGAGCAGTTGAAGACAGGTGCTTTTTTAACTGTCTTTATAATTTTGCCACCTTTCTGATGATTTGCTCTGTGGAATAAAGAAGAGGTTCCCAAACACAGGGCCACTGCCCAGTACTGGGCCGCAGGTTCACTCAGGCAACCTCCCCGTGTTCTCAATTTTTGTACTTACAGAGCAGTGATGGGATGGGCAGGGCCTCCAATTATATGTTTCCAGTGGGAAGAAAACAGTAGATGTGAAAGGCTGTGTGCAAGAGGAAGTCCAGCCCACCCATCACTGCTATGTAAGTACAATATAACTATACAGAGCAACAGAATATTGAATGGCATGTGGGGGAGGGGGAATATTACCTATGGAGGGAGGTGTGCCATTACCTCACTGTTACAGTAATAGTGCCACCCACCCAACCCAAATCCCACCCCCAACACGACAGCACTCCTTCATTTAAACTGTTCCTTGTTGCAAAAAGGTTGGGGACCGCTGAAATAGAGTATCACACAGCAGAAAATAACAATGTAGAATTTCCCCTACAAACCACGCAACGCTTGTCCATGGACTGTGTCTGGTATTGCAGCCATTTACTATTTAAAGTGAGCATGACTAAACCGCAATACCCAGAGGATCCAAAAAAAAAAAAAAAAAAAAATTCTCTTAATTGTAGAGGTCTTCTCACAACCTGGCAGTGGCTTTCTCCCCTCTTCTACAACATAAGGGGTGTGCGGGATGAGGTCAGGAGAAACAGTGGTGAACTGAATAAGCATTTGGCCAACGGCTATCAAAGATTTATAGCAACCTTTAGACACTGTATGAAAGTTACAACTCAGTCACTGCTACATAATAAAGTCTGCAGACACTCACCACATGTGAGGAAACTTGATGATATTTGCTGAGCTCTTCAGGCTTGACCAGATCCTCTGGGACTGTCTTGCCTCGCTAAAAAATAAATCAACACACATTTAAAAAATAAATATGAAAGCATATATCCTGTATTTTTCTACAAAATCATCATCTGCAACACTGAAACTATGCACTACACATTTATGTTGGAACATGTTTGTCTTAATTTTTTCTACTCTATATAGGTTTTTTTTTTTTTTTTACCATGTAGCACTCACTTCATAGGTACAGTGTGCATAATGCCTTGATATGTCCATACTCAGTTTCAGAGGAGAAAACCTGACATTGGCATAGTGACATGCGAAATGTTTTGATGGATAGTGGTCTGCACAAAGATGCCCACTGTAAACTAAACCAGGGAGGCAAAACGCTCAGCTATGTGCTGTGCCCCTTTAATTCTCTTTGGGAAGTGGTACAAAAGCTGATAAAAGTCTATACATCTGCACACCGCTTGTTCAGCTCTAAGTATAGGCAATCAAAATTGAAGGGGCACAGCACTTAGCTGGATGCTTCTGCTCCTTCATTTTCATATTCGGTGAGAGTCTTTGCATGTGAAAAGTTCATGAAAATGAACAAGGGCTGTTTTAGTTGCAAAATTCATTCAAGAAAGACTCAATAAAACTTTCCTTACCTTTTTACGCTCCGTGGTAAGCACTGTTGCTTTGTCTTGAAGCTGCAGAAAAAGAAAAATGTATCAAAATAATTCAAGCTGAAATGCAGAGGAGTTTATTGGTTAGACAGTTGCAGACAATCAGATTTACCTTCTGTATAATTTCTGCTGACATTCCTACCAATTCTCCCAAGTCCATAGCCTCTGCAGAACCCTAAAATAATAATAATAATAATAATAATAATAATAACAATAACAACAACAACACTATATGTGTATACAAGCTAAATGGAAGGGGGCGAGAAAAATCAATTAATAATTGGTCAAATATACTCACTGCTGCACCAGGCTGAGGGGTAGGGTTGGCTTGCACAGAAATACCAGCTTGTGGCTTCAGTGTAGCCAGAGCTGTAAAACAATGAAAAAACACAATACTTTACACAATAATACTGTTTTTAAATCTGGAAATCTGTAAGGTGCATCTACTGCTCTCATGTTAGCCAAACACAACTTAACATGTAAAAGCTCTTCTAAAATATGCACTATAAACTAGTCCAGATCATTATGAACGGGATATGTGCTGCAGTTTCTAGCACTTGCTCTGTATCAGTGATCCTCAAATGTCCCACAATCTAATGTGACTAGATGAATCACAAGTACGGTACTCTCACATGGGACAGCTGTTTGGATGAAGGTGAAACATGGAAATTCTGACAGATTTTAGATCATCAAAGTAGTGTAGTCTGCCAATCATCTCAAAACCCCTTGCACATGATACTACCTCTACATACTGCCTTACAGTCTTAGTCAAAGGACCATAGATACAGTGAAAAGCTCTGTAGACACAGAATGCAATGTGGCATGAATTTTATTTTATTTTTTTTAAACCACCAGGCCAATTTCTGGTCCAGGACCAGACACATTTTAGGGTTTTTTGGTATGTGCGGTTTTGAGGGCTGTAACATTTTTATCTTTTGCGTTATTCAACTAATTTCTGCGCCTTTTTCGGTGACACATAGGGCTTTATTTTTATGTTTTTATTTTTGCATGCATTTTCCTCTTTTGGGAAAATATAACCAAAAGAGGAGGGAAAACGTGTGTTTTTCACTATTTTTTTTTTTTTATTTAATAACACAAAGTGCTACTAAAAAAACTTTATAAAATAGTTTTTACTCTCCATTACGGTTTATTGGCGTATTATTTTATTTATTTATTTTTTTAAACTTTTCTATTTTTTTTTTTTTTTTTTTGCATTGTGTCCCCATAAGGTCATAATAGACCTTTGGGGACATCTGATCACAGTTTTTTTTGTTGGGGAGGCCGATTTCCCCTGTAATTGGGGCTGGCACATTTAGCCCCAGTTGCAGGAAGAATACAGCCTCCTGCTCATTACTTATACAATACTATAGAGCTGATCTGTTACATCTCTTACAGATGCTGCACCCGGCAGATCACATGACCTCCGAGTCAGAGGGCGGCCAGAAGATGGCGGCGCCCATAGCACTGCATACACAGCAATCGGGAAGACAGGGAAGGTAATAAACCTTCCCTGTCTTCTCTCTGGGAGCTCCAGCTGAAGCTACAGCACAATACAGTCAAGACCCAGGGCTAGCTGCAGGAGGCAGAACATACTTTGACTCCGGCTGATCAAATCCTCATATGCTGTGAGCAATAGTTATATAGTTATCACAGCATTTAGGTCCCCCACAATCTATAGTGAGACTGTGGTTGCCAAGGCAGACAGGAAAACTTAAAAAAAAAAAACATGTTTGAAAACAAAAAAGTTAAAAAAAAAAACCTCTTCAAAAATAAAAAAAAATGTAAACACTAGGTGTGCTGAGTGAAAAAGTTACAATATAATTTTAATGCAGAGTAAATGCCATGAAAACAAAATGCAAAAAAAAAAAAAAAAATCCATAATTTTTTTATTTTTCCGTTCTCAGAGGCAAATGAGGTCTTAATGTTTGCGGGACAAATTTTTCTACATGATGCTACCATTTATTATTCTGTACAATGTACTGGGAAGCTGGAAAAAATTCAGAATGGGGTGGATTTGAAGAAAAAGTGCATTTGTGCAACTTTCTTACAGGCTTCGTTTTTATTTCGTTCACTCTGCAGCCAAAATAACGTCATCTGTATTCTATGCTTTGGTATGATTCCAGGGATACCAAATTTATTTGGTTTTATTTACATTTAAACCCCTTAGATATCTAAATCTGTGCAAAAAATTTTTTTTTCTAAAAGTTACCATATTCTGACACCTGTAACTTTTTTATACTTTCGTGTACGGGGATGCATAGGGCGTCTTTTTTTGCAAGGCCAGGTATACTTATTAGTTATACCATTTTGGGGAAATTGCTATTGCTTTGATCACTTGTTATTCAAATTTTTATGCCCCGGGGCTGGAGATATCAGCGGTGTAAGTTTCACGGTTTACTGTCAGAAAGGCGTTCCTGACAGTCTAGCTGCGCTGTGAGGAACGCCCTCCCTGACAGTTCTCGCTCATAGACTTGTACTGGGGGGGGGGGGGGCGCTCCTCATAGCTCAGCGTCATCGCTGGGCTGTAACGAACGCCCCCTCTCTCTGTACTCGTCTATAGCACTGTACTGTCAGAGGGGGCGTTCCTTACAGCCCGGCGATATACTGTCGGCTTTTTACCGGTATGTAAAACCGCATATACATGAGGACATGAAAGGTCTTCTTTAAGTACTTTTATATGTGTTCTATGGAAAGAGGAGTGATTTGAATTTTAACTATATATTTATTTATTTTTGTTGCATTTATTAGATCCCCTAGGGGTCTTTAGCCCAAGGGGGTCTGATCACTAATGCAATGCATTACAATGCTAATGCACTGCAATGCATTGCAAAACTGACACTTCTATTGCAGGCTGCTCTATGTATTGATCGTAGGTATGAGCGCCGGGTTTCTACACTAATCTAAACACCCTCTCCCCTAACCCCCCGCCTACTTTCTAGGCACATTTTCTGATTATCCAGCGATGTTCCGTTTCCGGAAAGTCACCAATACTACCCCACCTCCACCCCATCATACTTGCCTGTCTTCCTGTTCAGATTTCCTTCTGTGGGGATGGCTCCTCCTCTTCTTTGATTTTTGCTGGCGCGTGCACAATAGAGCCGGCAGATGTCAAAGAAGAGGAGGAGCCGCCCCCACAGAAGGAATTCTGGACAGGAAGACAGGCAAGTATGATTGAGGTGGGGGTGTGGAATGAGTGAGTTAGTTGGGAAGGGATAGCTAGGGAGACAGGGAGGGGGCATGAGGAAGAGTGAGCAAGAGGTAGTGTGAGTTGTAGGCCAAGACAGTAGGAAGTTACACCATATAAACAAATGCAGAGGATGTCATGAGCTCCCAGAGAAACCCAGAAATCACTCATAACACTGCTAAAGATATTTGGGTGCACTTATTAACCCATTAATAGCACTAACAGACCTTTTTTGCACCTCCAGTAGCCAGAGCAATTTTCGTTTTTTGTTTCAATAATTTTTATTGGAGTTTTACATAGGAAAACAAAACTGCAATGACGTTTGTCATAATCAAAATAAACAGCATACCAAGGATCACATCGCAATCATAATATCAATGCAAAGGTCGTATGCTAAAACACATTGGCACCTAAAACTTATATTCAATCTTATATTCACACAAAAAATACATTTAAAATAAAAGATCAAGGTGTACACAATTTATATATACCACAAACATTAGCTACAACAAGAGCTCGTACTCTCAAACACTGATACAGAAGACAATCAAGATTTTGCTGTTATTCACTATGTTAAAAATCTATACTGCACCTAGCAAACTGACTGTGATATCAAAATCTAACTAAGATTGCACAGCATACAGTATTATAAAAACACAGCTTAATATTTCATATATACAATCACCTTCATGAAATTTGCAAACAGAGATTACAAGCAAAAATAGCACAAACATTCAAATTTGCCACTAAAGTGCTGATTCAAGCAGTCCCTTTCTGTAAACAAAACATACTTTCCAAAAAACTGCAATATGTGAGGAATTCAAACATACCACACAAATATATTTACAGGTGCAGGTGTTAAAGAACCGCCAAATTCGCAGAAATGCGCCAACCAATTTTGTGCATGCAAATTAAATAGGAGTTTACATAAAAATATAATTTTCTATCCCCCCTATAAAAATTGTAGCAATTTATACGTTCATCTAGTGATAGATTGTTATTGCTATTATTTTAGGGAAATCACTAGAGGCGTATTTTACTCTAGAAAGATCAGGTATGGACAGGGTGAAATGTAAACTTTATTGATGACTTTGTGTATGTGTTGTGTAACTGTTTGGTGCAACTCTTATGGTGCTGCAACCTGGACAAAAGTAAACGTCTGGGTCACAGAGCCAATAAACTTCCTGGTTATGTTCAGAGGGGTATTACATTATCCCTCTATGTGACAGAGAGGAAAAGTACATTATGCTCTCTGACTCATAGGAGAGGGGATAACATGGACAGAAGTCCCCACTCCTCCTTCCTACCGCAGTTCTTAAGATGCTACCTGAGGCGGGGGGGGGGGGGGGGACAATTTAGAGCCCTATATCTCAGGATTGGTTAGGGCTATGAAGATGAATTTGGATTCATTTTAAACATGGGAATCTCTTCATGATAGCCCTTACAGATTCGGAGCAAATAGCTGTAAAAATGCTGTCGGGAATTGAGATCTGAAATGGGATCTCAATGCCGAATAGCATTTTCAACAGCGAATTGCTCCTGAATCCAAAATCATCTTCCTAGCCCTAACCAATCCTGAGATATCGGCATTAGTAGTAAGGACGTATTAGATACGTCCTCAGCTAGGAAAGTGCCACCCTGGTTAGGACGTATAGATACGTGGTTGGCAGGGAAAAGGTTGAAGAGGACCTTTCTCCACCTCCACAAATTCAAGTTCTTAGCATGTTAATAGGTGCTGCCCCGCTGATTCTGCAGTTGTAATTTATCTAGCCTGCTGACAAGCAACAAACGCAGTTATTTTGATGCCTGAAGTGCCATTTAAGCTCTGTAATGTCAGAAGGGCAGTGTCTGGCAGGGGTGTGTGATTCAGAGCTCCAATCAGAGGTAGCCAGTGTCAGAGTTCAGAATCACACCCCTTGTCTGCTCCTGTCTGACATCACCCTCTTGACAGTACAGAGCCTAAATAGCATATCTGACACCAAAATTAACAGAATTGATGCTCAGAAACGTTGGGGGCTATAGAAAAAATTCCAACTGTGCCAGAATCAGTGAAGCAGCAGCTATTAAATGACGTGAAAAGCTGGACTTGCTGGAGGTGGTGAAAGGACCTCTTAAAAGACTAAACTGCATCCATAAAGAGTTAAACTATACGATATTTAAGCATAACTGACTAATTTTACATTGAGCAATTAACATGACAATAAAATGGCCTTAAAAGCAAAAAACTACGTACCTTCACGTGCAGCTGTTACTTCTTTAGTTAGACGGGCTATGACACGACAAGCAGCATCATGCTGGTAGAGAGCATGGGAAAGTTCTTGTCGAGTGGTCTGTAGCTGCTGTCGCAGAGTGAAGCTATGGAGCATTACTGCATCCTAAACATGAAAAGCCGTGTGGTTTGTGTTACAAACAGTTTAGATACATTATATATACATAAACATTAACCCCTCATTTCATTACTTCATTTATTCTGAAAAGTATAGAGTACCTGAAGGAAAGCAAGTAGCAGGGAAAAAAACAAAACAAAAAAAAAAACAGAAAAGAATGACTTCATACATGTACATGACCTTCCAATACCAGATAACTACTCACCCATTCATCCTGCAGGGATTTGAGTATTGCAGGGATACTTGTAGCCGAAGGTGGCTTTGGGCGAATTGGGTGGGCAACTAGAGGAGATTGAAATACCAATGTAAGATTCAAATCTGTTAACTGATCGTTCTTACAAACAAAATTTATTCATTTTCGTGAAACCCATTTCTTAAGAACATGTGTAAATGTTAAAAATGGGATTTTTGTACCCACCGTAAAATCCTTTTCTCCTTGTATTCACTGGGGGACACAGCACCATGGGTATAGACCTGGTCATTAGGAGACAGACACTAGGGAAATGAAAGCTGTTGGCTCCGCCTCCAGGCTATACCCTGCCACAGCCACCATGCATGAATTCAGTTTGTACCGTAGCAGTAGGAGAGACACACAAAGGAACATGGAACCAACAATGCCTGAACCCGAAAGGGAACCAACCTAGCTCAAGTAGGAACAACACTGAAAAACAAGGGAGGGATCTGTGTCCCCCCAGGGAATACAACGAGAAAAGGATTTTACAGTGAGTACAAAAATTCCATTTTCTCGCTTATTTCACTGGGGGATACAGCACCATGGGATGTCCTAAAGCAGTCCCAGAGGGTGGGAATAACACCCTCTGGGACTGCCCTTAACGCTCAGCCGCTTCCAGAAACGTACAACCCAAACTGGCATCGGCAGAGGCCACAGAATAAATCTGGTGAAACTTAGAGAAAGAGGATGGCCCAGTGGGATACTCATAGACCTGGGAAGCAGAAACCTGATGCTGGAAGCCCAGGGAGCTCCAACAGCTCTAGAGGAGAGAGCCGTCACACGGAAAGGCAGAGCCCTACCCTTAAACCGATAGGTCTCCCTAATCTCAGACCAAAGCCATCGGAAGATGGGAGCTCTGGAAGCAGGCAGGCCCTTGCAAGGGCACTCGGAGAACGAGCAAAGCGTCCAAACAACAGAAAGGATCCGTGAGGGACAATATAGACGCAAATCGCCCAGGGAAGAGCAAGTACTCACATGGATGCCTGGGGACTGAGCAGAAAGAGGACAAGACCAAGTCCTCGATGTGGAAGGAGGAAAAACCACCCTAAGAAAAAAAGACTGTGGCAGACGGAGGAAAACCTTATCCTTGTGGAGGACCAGAAAGGGAGGCTACCGAAAAAGGGCAGCCAATTCAGGACCCCTGCGGATGGAGGTAATGGCCACCAGGAACTCGATCTACCAGGACAGAAGACAAAAAAGGATATCTAAGGCTCAAGGGGGGAACCAGAAGCACCCTAAAGACAAGGTTAAGATCCCATGGATCCAAGGGTTCCAAAGAAGCACAGAGTGGCACTCCAGTAGTAAAGTCTTAAAAGGGAAAAAGACTAAGACCTTGATCCAGACCAGACTGGGAAAGATCCAATGAAAACATTTACTATCCCAATAGTAGACTTAAGCCTTCCACGTTAGATGGCAGATCTAAGCTATCTGAAATTTCCGGGCCTAGAGTATGGTAGGATAAACTCAGAAAAAAACGACGCCTCAAACCTCGGATTCAACAGCCTCGCTGTGAACGCAGCTGAGTCAAGGTGGAGTGGAGCAGCGGTCCTTGAGACAGAAGGTCGACCAGCAGAGGAAGAGGCCAAGGAGCATCCGCCAATAGAAACATGAGATCCACGCACCAGGCCCGGCAGGGCCAATCTGGTGCCACCAGGATAGCTTGAACCCCCTTGGTCTTGAGATTCTGGAGGACCCGAGGGAGAGGAGGAAGCGAAAAACAGAACTCACAAGGGCGTCAGTGGTGATGGCTCAAGGATCCAGAGACCTGACAATTTAGCCGGGGACCTTGTGGTTCCGGCGGAGGCAAAAAAGGTCGACGTCTGTCACGCCACAGCGGGAGCACAGGTAAGGAAGATCAGCTGATAAAGCGACCCTCGCCCGGAGCAATATTTTCTTGACTCAAGTAGTCTGCCACCCAGTGGTCCAAGCCAGAAAAAGGTTGACCACCGAAAGAGCTGGAACGTGCCGCCCCACCCAAGAAAGAGATTGTGAGGCTTCTACTAAGGCCGCATGGCTCCTGGTGCCCCGCTGAGGGTTCAAGTAGGCGACCATGGAGGAAAGGTCAGACTGGGCTGTGACCAGATGTCCTTGGAGAAGAGAGGTCCAAGGAGACAGGGCAAATAAGATGGCGCTGGGTTCCAGCAGGTTGAACCGGAGGGAGGAATTGGTCTTGGACTACAAGCCCTGAACAGTCAAAGCATAGAGGACCACTCCCCAGCCGGGGAGACTGGCATCAGTGGGAATCACCTACCAACAGAGGGGAAGAATGACTTGCCTAGAGAAATTCCTGGGGAGGAGATACCTAAAAAATCTCTCAGCGAACCAAGAAGGAAAGAGAACCAGGCAGATGAGGCTGTCCGGTGATTTGTCCCAGCAGGTCGGAATCGTCAAGTGGAGAGGACGACAGAGTAAGTGAATGAAAGGTACAGCCTAGAAGGTCGAGGCCATCGAGTGCAAGACCCACATGCAGAAACGAAGAGAGCAAGGAGAGTACCTCCGAAGGTGGGACACATCGGACCTCAGGATCTTGGCCTCCGGGAGGAGAATCACGCCCTGGAACGTGTAAAGGATCATGTCCCGGATTCCATGTGCTTAGAGGGTACAGGACATCCTCATTGATGAGCCAGCAGAACCGGCAAAGAAGGACCGAGGTGAGCCACAAGCTGGTCAGATTATCTGACCTGGAGGGGCTTCACCAGGAGGTCGTCCAAGTCTGGAAACACGGCAACACCTCTGGCGTGGAGGATGGCCATGAGAGACGCAATCTCTGAGGAAAAAAAACCCAGAGGGGAGAGGCCAGCCCAAAGGGGAGAGCGACAACTGGAAAGGTCAAGGATCCACCACAAAACGAAGAAACCGCTGACGGCACAGAGTGATGATGTAGATGGACGAAGAATTTGCCCATCTCCAGGGATGCCATCACAGACTGCATAGACTACAGCGGAACTTGCAGACATGGACGAACCTGGTGAGCCCTTTCAGGTCCATGATGGGACGAAAGAAGCCGTCCTTCTTGGGAATGGAGAACAGGTAGGAATAGTAACCCAGGATACGCTTTGAAGCAGAAACGGGGACGTTGACTCCCTGCCGCTGGAGATTAGAGACAGCCTGGATTGTCCAACGTAGGGAAGGCAAAGAGACTCCAGCAAAGCTGGAGTAGCCTGACGACACCAACTCTCAGGCCCAAGACCCAGACGTCCCGCCACATGAGAGGCCCAGAGAGGGAAAAAAACTTCATGCCGAGGAGGGCTAGGAAGAGGAAGGCCTGGACGACTTGGTGCAGACCCGCCAGGAAGGCCTGGACTTGAAAGAAGCTTTCTGGAATAGGAGAAAGGCTGACACATAGGACGCCTCTATTCACCCGTGGCCTAAGGGATAAGCTTCTCAACGCCTTTAACAAAAATTCGGCCCAGTTCGACCTGGAAAGGGAGGAGGGCTGCGTTCACCTACTTGGAGGCGGACTCAGCATTCCACAACAAATCCAAATGGTATGGTGGATAGCCACTGAGTTGGCGGCCGCCTTGGCAGATTTGGGAGGCATCGCCAGGATTTGGAAGCGTTCAGGATCTCAGAGACGAGCAGCTGGAGGTCCTGGAGGAAAGCTGCATCAGGGAGGTTTGACTGAAGCTGTTTGGCCCAGGAAAAGCAGGCCTTGCTGACCCAAGAGGCAGCGAAGGAAGGCCACAGGAAGAAGCCAGCCACTACGAAGGCCACCCAGGTGAGGGAAGCCACCTTCTTGTAGCAATACAACAGCCAGCATTTAGGACAATGCAATGTATCAGTTCTGCATGCAAACAATACAACAAAAGCGATCTGATCACACTATAAGGGATCACTGAGGTAGGCAGAGTCTGCTGAAGGCAGAATAGAAGCCTTGGAGAGCCTACAGTGGGGAAAAAAAAAAAGTATTTAGTCAGCCACCAATTGTGCAAGTTCTCCCACTTAAAAAGATGAGAGGCCTGTAATTGACATCATAGGTAGACCTCAACTATGAGAGACAAAATGAGAAAACAAATCCAGACAATAATATTGTCTGATTTTGAAAGTATTTATTTGCAAATTATGGTGGAAAATAAGTATTTGGTCACCTACAAACAAGCAAGATTTCTGGCTCTCAGACCTGTAACAACTTCTTTAAGAGGCTCCTCTGTCCTCCACTCATTTCCTGAAGTAATGGCACCTGTTTAAAATTGTAATCCAATACCACTGATAATCTCACTCGATCAGGGGCTCCACACAAGATCTCACCCCCGTGGGGTCAAAATGATCACAAGAACAGTGAGCAAAAATCCCAGAACCACACGGGGGGACCTAGTGAATGACCTGCAGAAAGCTGGGACTAACGTAACAAAGGCTACCGTCAGTAACACACTATGCCGCCAGGGACTCAGATCTTGCAGTGCCAGACATGTCCCCCTGCTTAAGCCAGTACATATCCGGGCTCGTCTGAAGTTTGCTAGAGAGCATTTGCATGTTCCAGAAGAGTACTGGGAGAATGTCATATGGTCAGATAAAACCAAAGTAGAACTGTTTGGTAGAAACACAACTCGTCGTGTTTGGAGGAGAGTGAATGCCGAGTTGCATCCAAAGAACACCATACCTACTGTGAAACATGGGGTGGCAACATCACGCTTTGGGGCTGTTTCTCTGCAAAGGGAACAGGACGACTGATCCGTGTACATGAAAGAATGAATGGGGCCATGTATCGTGAGATTTTGAGTGCAAACCTCCTTCCATCAGCAAGGGCATTGAAGATGAAACGTCGCTGGGTCTTTCAACATAACAATGATCCCAAGCACACCGCCAGGTCAACAAAGGAGTGGCTTTGTAAGAAGCATTTCATGGTCTTGGAGTGGACTAGCCAGTCTCCAGAGCTCAACCCCATAGAAAACATTTGGAGGGAGTTGAAAGTCTGTGTTGCCCAGTGAAAGCCCCAAAACATCACTGCTCTAGAGATCTGCATAGCGGAATAGGCCAACATACCAGCAACAGTGTGTGCCAACCTTGTGAAGACTTACAGAAAACTTTTGACCTCTGTCATTGCCAACAAAGGATATATAACAAAGTATTGAGATGAACTTTTATTATTGACTAAATACTTATTTTCCACCATAATTTACAAATAAATTCTTTAAAAATCAGACAATGTGATTTTCTAGATATGTTTTCTCATTTTGTCTCTCATAGTTGAGTTCTACCTGTGATGTCAATTACAGAGCTCTCATCTTTTTAAATGGGAGAACTTGCACAATTGGTAACTAAATACTTTTTTTCTCCACTGTAGCTATCATGAGATCCACCGCGGGAGGCTCTTAATGATAGGAAGGGACACTTGGGGCAGCTCGCTGACAAGATGTCAAGACAGGCCGGCTTGCACTCATTAGTTACTGATATATAAGTACCACGTGCTAACCGATTGCACCACTGGAGCAACTGGCTTCCTTTACATCTGATGTTCATCATTGCCAGCCAGGGAGAGATAGAGACATGTTTCACAGCATAGCCTGGCAGAACTGCCCGAGCTCACCTTCAACTTGGAGACACACAGGTCAGGGGAAGGGATGTCCAACTTCCTAGTAGAAGACAGAGGATGGTCCAGGGAAAAGCCACTGTGCCCTCAAGATGTGATCAAACACCCAGTAGCAGAAGGAGATGTCGTCAAAGATCTGTAGGGTCTCTCTACTGCATGGAGGAGCTCCCGTATAGCAGCAGATATAGATGAGCCTAGCTGATGCTCCATGTCAGAGTCAGAGGCGTCCCCAGGTAAGTAGACCGAGCAGGGGGAGGCAGGGATCCGCCTGTCGGAGTGGAGCCGCGAGCTGAGTCCCTATATGGGGAGTGTCCAGAGGAAGTGGTGGAGGACCGTGAACTGTAAGACGACTTCCTGGTCCTTTGGAGGGGGATGGCTCTTGGAGCTGCGACGGGAACTATGAGGGTGTCTAGGGAGATCCCTAGAAGCCGATGACTGAGCGGCGACCTGGAAAAGCAGCCATTCCAAGTTTCCAGCACTGACTAGTTAAGTCTGGTAAGGACACCATGGCCAAAGGTGAGGAGGCTGCCTGGTCCGGGGATGGATGAACCGGAGAGGGGCCAGGAGGTTCCTAACTGGCTGAGGCATAAGGCAGAGAGAGCAAATGGGCTCAGGCTGTCTGCACGGCAACTGTTTTTGATACAGCGGGTGCATGTATAAAAACGTGACAGAACCAGAGGGGCCGGAGGGTGAGTGTCAAAGCAGAGGGGACCCATGGAAATTAGGGGAAACCCAGGTGGTTAGCCTACCAGATTGCAAAAGATGGCCACTCACCAACTGCTACAGAGAGGGCGACACAGAGACAGCTCCACAGGAGCAATGTCTCCCAGGGAGCTGTGAGGAGAATAAGAGGAATCCCCGCTGTCCCAGCAAGCCAAAAAGACAAGAAACAAATAAAAAGTGATTCTGAGGAGAGCAAAGCCCTTCCCCTGGTAATACAGGCTCAGTAGCTACTGGGCAGGCTGGATGGCTTGCCAGGACAGCCCCCAGGCAGAGTCTGGATGCCAAAAAGCCCGGGAAAGGGGCGAGCCTAGTTGCAGTCTAGATCCCGCCAAGCCTCAGACTCGCGTAGAAACACGGCCGGCCGCGAGGCACCATCGGCGGCGAGGTGCGGCCGCGAACTCTGGAAGGCTCGACGGAGGCCTGGGAAAGGTACTGAGGGGCCAGGAAAGAGGGTCCCCACACTTAGGGGGGAGAAACCGGGTGCCCCCCCACCCCCCGGATGAGGGCCGCTCGGTAGGAGCGACCAGGAGGCCCAAAAACGCCCCAGAAAAAAAAAAAAGGGGGGGAGCTTCTTTGCAAAATTTAAGGCCCAGCTCTGGGGGTCCCTGTGATGCCCCGCTAAACAGGACCCATGCTATCTTCCCCTGGGAGAGGCACTGAGGGGCCTGAGGTGAAGGAGGAGAGGGGCTGAGGTAACTTTCATACTCACCTGTCTGGCGTCTTCAGGCGCCACAGGGTCATCCCCTCGGTAGGACCTCGCATGTAGGAGTGGGGTCACCGGAACTCTGGCCGCCGGTGCGGCGAGTGGGGACCGGGTGACTGGCGAGGTGCTCTTTTGCAGAGAGCTGCGCCCGCAGGAGGGTACGACTAGTGTGGTGTACACGCTGACGACCCCCTGCACCTGAAAGAAAAGTAAAAATAAAAACGAAGTAAGACAGAAGACCTGAGTCAGGTTGTGTCTACCTCCTATGGACACTAGGTTCAAACTGAATTCATGTACAGAGGCTGTGACAGGGTATAGCCGGGAGGCAGAGCCAACAGCTTTCATTTCCCAGGTCTACACCCATGGTGAAATAAGCGAGAAATAGCAATTTCAATAGATATTTCACTAAAAGAATAAATGTGTCAGAATCCTGGCTCTGTCAGTAGAGTATGAGAATTAAACAAAGAATACAGGTTACACTGTAGTTTACAAGGTTTCTTTACAGAATTATAAGATTTAGGGTGTTATTCTCACATGCGGCCAAGCTGCAGTTGGCATATGCAGATACCACAAATGCTGTACCTGTACCGGCTGTTGCTATGTTACAGAAATAGGTGCAGCAATTTGCAGTAAACTACAGATGGTAACCATTTGGCCACACACATTATCAGCACCCTAGCCATAAAAACAGAACTTACCTTTAATATCAATCAACTGATCTTCACTCAATGGTTGATTAGTTACTGGATCAGTCCCATTTTCAGCCAAATATTTCTCAATAAGGCGCCTATCAAAGACATGACCAGATAGCGGAGACACACAAGGCCGGTCCGTGACCTCATTGCTGACTGCAGAGAGAAAAATAACAGACATCAGGGAGTGTTTTATAACTGAAGGTACTCTAACAAAGCTTTTTTAAAAAAAATAGAATTTTAAGCAGCTATCCAAGATCAGTGGCAGTCCACCACAGAAACCCCGCACCAATCAGCTGAGCAGAGTGCTTCCTGGTGCCCGAAACAGCCCTGCTCCTATTCAAGTAATAGGTGCGTCTCTGTTCACTCTGTAGCGGTGGCACCAGGTTACTGAAGTGCTAAGCCTATAACTTAAATAGGAGCAGAGCAGCCTCTAGCCCCATCCAGTGCAGCAGATTAAGGTGACAGGAAGCAGCTGTCTCAGATGAACTGTGTAGGGCAGGGGTGGGCAATTAATTTTCCCATGGGGGTCACATGAGAAATTGGAATGGTTTTAGAGGGCCATCATCATGCACAGCGGGCGGGTCCGAAAATGAAAATATGCACATGCACAATAGTACTTGTTCATCGCTACTTCCAAAAACACCGAAGGGCTGATAGGTTGTGGCTGCGCACTGGGATCATGAAGAAAGTGGCAGTGCGCCTGCACATGGTACGGAGAACTGTCAGTTCCCCATACAGAGATCTGCTGTACAAGCTACCACTACTCCTCCCTCCTCTTCCCTTCAGCCTAAATATCTAGAGCAGTGATGGCTATCCTTTTAACCCCTTAAGGACCCAGCCCAAAAGTGCGTTAAGGACCAGGCCTCGTTTTTCAAAACTGACATGTGTCACTTTATATGGCAACAACTTTGAGACGTCTTAACTTACACAAGTGATTTTGAGATTGTTTTTTCGTGACACATTGTACTTCATGTTAGTGGTAAACACTAATGAATATTTTTGTATTTATTTATTTATAAAAAAAATAGGAAATTTGATGGAAATTTGGAGAAAAAAAAAAAATCGCAATTTTCAAAATGTGAAATGCTCTGCTTTTCAGATAGATAGTCACACCACCCAAATACATGAATACATATTATCTACCATATCTCTGCTTTATATTGGCACCATCTTTTAATCGTCCTGTAATTTATTTTGGATGTTAGAAGGCTTACAAGTGTAACAGCGATTTTGCAGATTTACAAGAAAATTTCCCAAACTAATTTTTTAGGGACCACTTCAGTTCTGAAGAGGATTATAATGGCCTATATATTAGAAACCCCCATAAATCACCCCATTTTCAAAACTGCACCCCTCAAATAATTCAAAATAATATTTGGGAAGTTTGTTAACCCTTTAAGCATTTCACTGGAATTAAAACAATATGGAGGTGAAATTTAGACATTTAATTTTTTCCCACTAATTCCTTAATTTAGCCCTAAAATTAACACATTCACAAAGGGTTAAAGGAAAAAATGCATCTCACAGTTTGTTATGCAATTTCTCCCAAGCATGGAAATACCCCACAAGTGGGTGTAAACTGATGTTTGGGCGAATGGCAGCGCACGGAAGGGAAGGAGTGACACTGGGCGTCTGAAAAGCAGATATTGCTGGAATAGTTTTCAGGTGCCATGTCTCATTTGCAAAGCCCCTAGAGTACCAATACAAAGGAAAACCCCAAAAAGTGACCCCATTTTGCAAACTACACCCCTCACAGAATTCATATAGGGGTATAGTGAGCATTTTGACCTTACAGTCGTTTCACAGATTTTGCTAACACTGGGATATATAAATGAAACATTACTAAAATGTCACTTTATCCCCAAAGTTTTCATTTTCACAATGGGTTAAAGGAGAAAAAGCACCTCACAGTTTGCAAAATAATTGCTCCTAAACACAGCAATACCCCATATGTGGTCGTAATCTGCTGTATGGGTACATGGCAGGGCTCAGAATGGAAAGAACGCTATTTAGCTTTTGGAGAGCAGATTTTGCTGGAATAGTTTTCAGGTGCCATGTCGCATTTGCAGAGCCCCCAAAGTACCAATACAGTGGAAACCCCCTAAAAGTGACCCCATTTTGGAAACTACACCCCTCACAGAACATATCAAGGGGTATAGTGAGCATTTTGACCCTACAGCTGTTTCACAGATTTTATTAACATTGGGACATTAAAATGAAAAATTATTTTTTTTCCAATAAACTGTCAATTTAGCCCCAAATTCTTCATTTTCACAAGAGGACAAAGGAGAAAAAGCTCCCCAAAGTTCGTTACACAATTTCTCCTGAACACAGAAATGCCCCATATGTGGTTGTAATCTGCTGCATGGGTAAATGGCGGGGCTCAGAATGGAAAGAGCGCTATTTAGCTTTTGGAGGGCAGATTTTGCTAGAATAGTTTTCGGATGCCATGTCGCATTTGCAGAGCCCCTAAAGTACCAATATAATACAAACCCCCAAAAAGTGATCACATTTTGGAAACTACACCCCTTATAGAATTTATCTAGGGGTATGGTGAACATTTTGACCTCACAGCTGTTTCACAGATTTTATTAACATTGGGACATTAAAATGAAAAATTACTTTTTTTCCAATAAACCGTCAATTTAGCCCCAAATTTTTCATTTTCACAAGAGGACAAAGGAGAAAAAGCTCCCCAAAGTTCGTTACACAATTTCTCCTGAACACAGAAATGCCCCATATGTGGTTGTAATCTGCTGCATGGGTAAATGGCAGGGCTCAAAATGGAAAGAGCGCTATTTAGCTTTTGGAGGGCAGATTTTGCTGGAATAGTTTTTGGATGCCAAGTCGCATTTGCAGAACCCCTAAAGTACCAATATAATGGAAACCTCTCAAAAGTGACCCCATTTTAGAAACTACACCCCTCAAGGAATGTATCAAGGGGTATTATCATTTAGAGCCTAAAAATGCTTCCCAAAAATTAATGTACAAAGTGAAAATTAAAGTTTTTAAAGAAATATCCAATTTCAGTGCCTAATACGTTGCGGCCACTTTGTGGCATTAGAGACATGCACTCCTAAAACTATTAAGTGGGCTATCCTGGGGACAAAAAAATTATATATGTGGGTATAAACTGCTGCTTGAGGACACAGCAGGGCTCAGAAGGGAAGGAGCACTGTGGTTTTTTAGCTTTAGGAGTACAGATTTAGAGGGACTTTCTGGTCGCCATGATATTTTTGCAGAGCCCTGTAGGTGCCAGTAAATTGGAATTCCCCAAGAAGTGACCCCCATTTTGTAGGGGCAATTTTAGGGTCGCTGCAAATGTGACATGGCGTCCAAAAAAACAACAATCTAAATATGCGCTCCAAAAGCACATAGCGTGACTTCACATTTGCGCCCTGCTGTGTGCCCAAATGACAGTTTATGCCCACACGTATGACACTGGTGTACCCAGGATAACATACTTAACAATGCCATATGTGGGTATAAACTGCTGTTTGGGCACAGCCAGGCACAGAAGGGAAGGAGCGCTATTTTGGTTTTTAGAGCACAGTTTGCTTTTTGGACACCATGCCACTTTTGCAGAGACCATGAATTGTCAGTAAAGTGGAATCCGCAGACATGTCACCCCATTTTGGAAACTATACCCTTCAAGGGATTTATCAAGAGGGGTAGCGAGCATAATTAACCCTTAAGTGTTGCATTCTTTTAATTTCCAAAAATGAATGCGCAGCTGATAATGAAAAGTTAAAAATGAAATTTTTCTATAGATATGCCATTTCAGTGCCCAATATGTTGTGCCCAGTTTATGTCTGCACAGACACACACTCCAAAAACTGGTGAGCGGAGATCCCGGGCACAACAGCTTTTGTAACGTTCATCTCTGATACAAGCCGGGCACAACATATTACGCACTGAAATGATGTATTCCTGGAATAATTGTCATTTTCACCTTTCATCATCAGCTGCCTATTCATTTACGGATAATAAATTATAGCAACACTTGGGGGTTGAAAATGCTCACTGTACCCCTGGATAAATTCCTTCAGGGGTGCAGTTTCCAAAATGGGGTGACATGTCAGGGGATTCCACTATACTGGCATTTCAGTTCTGCAAAAGTGCAATGGCGTCCAAAAACCAAATAGCGCTCCTTCCCTTCTGTGCCCGGCTGTGCCCAAACAGGAGTTTATACCCATATATGACATTAAGCACCTTATCCTGGGTACACCAGTGTCATACATGTGGGTATAAACTGCGGTTTGGGCACACAGCAGGGCACAGAAGGGAAAGAGCGCTATGTGGCTTTTGGAGCGCAGATTCAGATGTTTGGGATCTGGATGCCATGTCATGTTTGCAGAGCCTCTAAAGTACCAGTAAAGTGGAATCCCCTAGGGAATGACCCCATTTTGAAAACTGCACCCCTCAAAGAATTTATCACAGGGTGTAATAAGCATTAGTATACCAGACGTGACTGCACAGCGGATGGGGGAAAGTGAATGAATATGTAATCTGTGCGTAGTACATTGGGTACACTAAATTCCCTACTATTTCCCTAGTAGTTCCTATTATTGGGGGGTCACTCTGGGGGTCACTTCTGGTTTATTATCCCTCGTAAGCTCTAAATCTGGTTTGTCCCCTAATATACGCTCGCACAGCTTATACATTCCCTTCCTGCTGCAGCCAGTGATGCTCTAATGATTTGGCGATTTTTGGGGTTTTTGTCTTCACATTGTACGAGCTATATTTTCTTTATTTCTCTGGTGATGTAGCCATATGAGGGCTTGTTGTTTGCAGGGTGAGATGTATTTTTTAATGACATCATTTTTAGGTGCTTACAACTTATTAAATAAATTTTATTAACTCTTTCTTGGTGGATTAAAAAACAACCCCATCAATTCTGGCACTGCATTTTATCTTTTAAATTTTTCACCATGCAGCGTAGAGCGTAAGTAACATGTTATCTTTATTCTGCGGGTCAGTACGATTACGGCAATACCTCATTTATACTGTTTTTTTATGCAATACCAATTTTGCAGAACAAAAACCCATTTGGGGACATAAATCAATTTTTTTTTGCATCGCCATCTTCTAAGATGCGTAGCATTTTTATTTTTCAGTTTAGAGAGTTGGTTTAGGGCTTATTTTTTGCGGGACAACCTGTGCTTTTTATTGGTACTGTTTTGGGGTACATATGACTTTTTGATCACTTTTTATGGCATATTTTGTAAGGTGAGATGGCGAAAAATCGTTACTTTTGGCGGGTTTTTTCCGTTTTTTTTTCCCCGACTTTCACCATGTACATTAAATATGGTTTCAGTTTTATTGTACAGGTTGTTACGGACCCAACGATACCAAATATGTATTGTTTTTATAAATTTTTAGGTTTATTTTTTATATAATTCATTTTATATAGGAAAAGGGAATTTTTGGGGCTTTATTCTTTTATTAATTTTTTTCACATACTTTATTATTATTTTTTTCACTTTTTTTTAACTTTTTCTTGTGTCCCATTAGGACACCTGAGCCAGAGATGCTTTGATCTCTGGCTCAGTACTATAGACTGCAAGACACGAGCATACACGTGTCTTGCAGCCTATACAGGAAGTCAGCGCTGTGGAAACACAGCGCTGACTTCCGCAGGTCTCGGCAGGATCAACCAGGTACTGGGGGCTCCAGGCAGCCTGGGGTCACTGGGCAGACCCCGGGCTGCAGATTAGAGATATCGGCACCCCCCGATCTCGCCGCGGGGGGTGCGGCAACATGGCGGAACCCCTTGGATGCCCCCTTGGAAGTTTGACCGCGGAAGTTATGGCCGACCGGGGGTTATGGAGCAGGGTGTTAGCTGTCAGATACAGCTAACACCCGGTTCCGATACCGCCCGCTCACTATCTGAGAGTACCTAGCGCCCAGGACGTAATAGTACGTCCAAGGTCGTTAAGGGGTTTGTCAAAATTCATAAAAATATGCAGAAATATCCATAATTGTGTGATATTTGTAGCTCTAGCAAAAAAAAAAAAAAAAAGTTGTATTTTTGATATGTATTTGTATTATATATATTTCTGGCCCATCACACAGTATATGACCCCTTTTTTCTGATCCATCACACGGTATAGGACCCCCTTTTTCTGGCCCATGACATGGTATACGATCCCCTTTTTTGGCCCATCACACGGTTTACAACCCCCCTTTTTCTGGCCAATCACACGGTATATAACCCCCTTTTCTAGCCCTCCCCACACAGCATATGATCCACTATTTATGGGCCCCCACACAGTTTATGGTACATTTTATACCCCCACACAGTATATGACCCCCTTTTTAAATCCCACCCACAGTATATGACCCCCTGTTATTCCCCACCTCCACACAGAGTAGTGGCTGATACTTTTTACTCAACTGTCCAAGCTCCAGTCCTGGACTCCATCTGCTCCCGCCTCCAGAGTGCGCCGTTGTCGATGTTGAAGAAGGTCGGGATGCTGTACGCAGCGTCACGGCGTTCTTCAGCCTCGTGACGTCAGTGTAGCGCCGCCTAGAGGAGGCAGCGGAGGGCGGCCAGGACAGGAGCAATAACACAATAAGTACCTGCCGATGTGCGTCACCTGTCGCCACGCGGGATGGTCAGAGATAGTTAGAGGGCTGGATGTGGCCCGTGGGCTATACAATGCCCAGGTCTGGTGTAGGGTCTGGGTGTCGGACAACCACTGTACAGATACTGATAACCAACATAAACAAAATACCTGGGGACTGGAAAACCCCTTTAGGCCTGGACCCCACGTTGTGTTTCCGCCACTGTCTTATGGGGCATTAGCCTTAATGTATTTAATTTGCCTTAAAGATCTTCGTTTCTTTACTTCAGAGCACCAAATTCCACCCCTACCTAGTGGCTACTTTTCCCAATTGAATGCAGTTCTATAGTGCTATCCTAATAAATATATGAGGAACTGGATTCCCACTAAAGAAAAAAAAAAATTCCAGTTTTTTTAATCATACAGAAATATTTGCAAAACCGTCTAAAATCCTCAATACCAAGGTCTGTTGTCTGAGTCCACACACAAAATTTAAAGGGGTTGTCCAGGAGGTAAAAAAAAAAAAAGTTTTAAATAGCAGCTTTTTGCAATAAACACTATTCTACATTCATTAAAAGGTGTTATGCCACAAAGTATTTATTTGCAGAGCGCAGCTGGAAGTCTTATTCCACTGCTGAAACGTCAACTCTTGGTCACATGATCGACTCTGCACTACTCTATGAACATGCAGCAAAAGTAGAGGAGTCGGTGACATTACAGAGACAGAGGGGCGGCAGCTCATACAGTCTTTCAGCCCCCCACAGTGTCCTGCAAAGGTAATTCTCAGGGAACATTATATTTAAGTATTAAAGTTTATCCAGTACAGGCAGTGCATATTATAAGTTTACTTTTCCCTGCATAACCCCTTTAAAAATAACGTAACCACACTCACTCCCCCTTTTTTCTTGATAGGGGGGCTTATGCTTCTTCTCCCTTCTGTGTCGAGAAACTGCAACCCCAACACTACTATGTCAGGCAATTTTTACTATATGTCTGTTCGGTCTTGAACCTAAGAAATCTGGTATGCAAAGCAAGAACATATTGAGGTGAAGCCACATACTCATCTTATTAGAGAAAGGATTTACTTAATAGCGAGGTTCTTCTTTACAGGTATAACGTATTGTCATAAAGAAATAAGTCTCTGTATGCCACTACACCTTAGAAGTGTTTCTAAATAAATAAGTATTTTGTGGCTATAAAGCGGCTATACCATTGTTTGGATTCATTAGGCTGTGTTCACACGGAGTTTTTTGTCAGCGGATTTTGACGCGGAATCCGCCTCAAAAACCGACCTCAAAAACTCCTCCCATTCATTTCAATGGGAGTCAGTAGCGTTTTTTTTTCCTCTAGCGGAAAAAAAAAAAAGCAACATGACCTATCTTGCCGCGGATTCCGCCCGTGGCTCGAGCCGCGCTCCTGATTAGGCCCATTCATCCTGGCTTAATCAGGAGCGGTTAGCCATGACGGAATGCTGATGCACGGTATCGGAATCCCGTCGCGGCTGACCGCGGAGAAAACTCCCGGGGTGGAGAATTTTCCGCCATGTGAACACAGCCTTATAGGATTGGAATAACGGACTGAAAATCTAATTAAATAAGCACGAGCACATTATGACTGCATCTGTCAACATTGACTATTGTTAAAAACAATATTAATGACAATGTTAAAAATAGAAACAGGAGCTCTCCTACATCTTGTTTATTTTTTCCATGCATACAGTACAATAAGATGGTGCTCATTATAATGTCCTCTACAATACATTGTGGATGGTTTAATTGCATTAACAAGTGACTGATTACTTTGGCCGCAATCAGCGATCGGAGAGTTGCTCTGCAAATCCATCACTAGCGTTCCTGAATGTAAATTGCAACCCCAGTGTGCCAAAACTTCAAGTCGCAAACAAGTCTAACAATGCTCGACTTGAAACAGCAGTGCACTAGGGGTTGCAATATGACTACATTCACTAAAACTAGTGAAGGAGCCGCAGGACAACATGATGATCTGGGAGTCACGGTCAATGTCACAGTGTAGCCGTACCTACATGCAGATGACCGTGGTTGAACAGAATGAACAGTCCATGGATAACATCCGTATGTCGGCACAGACCCATCCAACTAGTGAGCCCAGGCAGCAAAACAAGGTATAGGACCTGTCCTGATTTTTCCCCTGGGCTCACTGTCGCATAGATAAGGTCGTGACAATACACGGCATGAGACCCACAGAGATGACTTGGTCAGTGTGCTAGCTGTGAAAAACACAGCTAACACACTGAGGACCACACATGGCATGTGAACAGAAACTTATACTTTTTCCAGTAACATTATACATTAGTCTGCTTGGCATCTCTGCTCTGTAACGTACTGCTACAAATTGCATTTTGACTGGGACAGGTTCCTTGCAGCATATGAGCCACTTATGAAGTTGCCGCTAAACTGTTGCAAAGTACATTGATCATAACCAGATTTTTCTGCAGATAGTTAATAGATCAAGCTAAGTCAGTTAAGGTCTGCTGACAATCTGATGTCTGTGGTAATCACAGCATGAAATGCCACAGGTATCAATGAGTCTCCAGATAAATAGCTCATGTCCATGGCAGCTTTACTTGTATGTCCGCAGGCCTAGAGCAGCTTATGCACGTACTTCTTCCGTGCACTAAGTGCAATACACAGGTAACACGTGACAAGAGTTCAAAAACTACAACTATAATTTACAGCATGGCGTTTATTGCTGAGCATAACTAAAGACATGCAAGGATCTGCTGCCTCAGTCCCTGAGCGGGACTAGACACCCCGCACCGATTATCAGCCCAGCAATGACGCCACAGTGACACAACCGCTACACATGGGCTTAATGTTTGCAGACAACAGAACACTGCGCGCATTGACGGGACTTACTGAAGCATGTGAGGGACATGTTGCTGCTCTTCCTGGCAGTTACAAGGCTCCGTACCGCTCTCCTAGCGTTTTCCCACTGCCGCCTACCCTGCTTTGAAAAGCACTATCTTTACGTTGAATAGAATAGGAAAACGTGCCGCCAAGTACCACGACGTGACCTGCTTTCCGCTTCCGCGCCAAAGCATGGCACTTCCGGTTAATTGATTTTCGTACTGGAGTACTGTGTGAGAGAGCGCCTCCTCTACTTCCGGTGTCTGGGTAGTTACTAGTGAGTCACTATTCGGGTGATCAAGATGAGATTCGGAAATAAGTGATACGGGAGAGACTGTAATGATTAAAATAACGCCATAAGACGCTTAAGTGATTGGCAGTTACATTTCTTTACTGGGTGGCTGCGCTGATGCGCAGGTGGAATGAGTGCAACAAAACTGTTATTCCTTGCTGTGGTTTTATGAAATCTGCAAAATACATTGCCCTTGAGGACCTGTAAGGAGGACTTTTCTCTATTCTATGGAGTCTGCCCATTTCTGCAGGTAAACGCTTAAAGAGGACCTTTCATGTCCTCATGCACATGTGGTTTATATACCGCTAGAAAGCCGACTTGAATTCAGCCACTGACAACTTTCCCGTTATTTTTCCCCCAGGGCTCGAGATATCGGTACCGTTAGTTTTGGCACCGATCTCTGCCCACTTTCAGAAGGGCGTTCCTGACAGTCTAGCTGGGCTGTGAGGAACACCCCCCTCACTGACAGTACTCATCCATAGCCCTGCACTGTTAGAGGGGGCGTTCCTCACAGCCCAGTTAGACTGTCAGGAACGCCCTTCTGACAGTGGGCAGATTCGGTGCTGAAACTAATGGTACCGATATCTCCAGCCCCGGGGCACATAACGGGAAAGCCAACTGAATAAACCCACATGTGCATGAGGACCTGAAAGGTCCTCTTTGAGCAAACAGGGTCTCTGTCTAGTGTGAACCTAGCGTAAGGGACAGAAAAAAACAGATACTGATGCAACTGATATATGTGAATGTACCCTAAAAAAAAAAAAATTTTTGGAGTTGCCATAATCTGACACCCATAACTTGTTTATAGTTCTGTATATGGGGATGCATACGGTGTCTTTTTTTTTTTTTTTTGTAGACCCAGATGTACTTTTTATTTACAATGTTTTGGGGAATGTCTATGCTTTGATCGTTTTTTGTTTAAAATTTTTATGAGAGGTGTAACAGCGAAAAAATGGTGGTTCGGTTCTTTTTTTTTTTTTTTTGCCGCTATGTCGTTCACATGGGTACCTAATGTATATGTGAAAAAGTTTGCGGCACCTGTTACCTCCAACAGAATGTGTAATCCCACCCCTGTCTTCATCAGCCACAATTACAAAATCAGCTGGTGGATCTGATAATCCAGGCAAGAGGTGGGATTTCAGGGAGGCCAGGCTGGTTGTTCTGAAGCTATTCTAGGGATCCTGATGATGCAAGCATCTGCAAAGCTTCCATAGGCCATATCTGAACAATTACAAACCGGTCTCTAGTGTCAAACAACGCCAACTGCACTACTGAGAAATAATGTTTGTAATTAAAGTATTGGGATCCTGCTGTGTTAGCATCCCTGGATCCAATGCATTTGGAATCTTCACTGCTTTTTGGAATCCTTCAGTAATTTCCAGCCACTGATGCCACATCACTTAAATCTTCAGTCTCCCCATTTTGTTTTGCAATATTCTTAGGCAATCTGTGCAATTGTGGTTCCAAGAAGAAACTCAAACCGCAGGCAGGCAATTTAATTTCCATTGGTAAGGAATCTGTACATTTTCCATATACCCTGCCAAGAACAACTTTTTAGGAACATTTACCGATGGCTAAATCCAAAGGTACTACTCTCTTCTTATTCTTCTAGATCTCTCAGCAGCATTTGACACTGTTGACCATCAACTTCTCACTATGCTCCGTTCTGTTGGCCTCACAGACACTGCTCTCTATTGGTTCTCCTCTTATCTCTCTGACCGCACTTTCTGTGTATCATTTGTGGGCTCTGTTTCTTCCCCTTGCCGTTGGGGTTCCTCAGGGCTCGGTCCTAGGTCCCCTGCTCTTCTCCCTCTACACAGCCCCCATTGGACAAACCATCACTAGATTTGGCTTCCGGTACCATCTTTATGCTGATGACACCCAATTATATACGTCATCCCATGACATCACCCCTGCACTAATACAGTACACCAGTGACTGTCTCTCTGCTGTCTCAAATATCATGTCTTCACTCTATCTTAAACTGAATCTCTCAAAGACTGAATTACTGCTGTTTCCACCATCTAATAGATCTGCTCCTGATATCTCCATTGCAGTCTCCGGCCTTACCATAACTCCTAGGCAGTATGCCCGATGCCTCGGGGTTTTGTTTGACTCAGACCTTTCTTTCACCCCTCATATCCAATCACTCGCACACTCATGTCATCTCCACCTCAAAAACATCTCCAGAAGTATAGGTGCGTTCACATATGTCCCGCGCAGCTATCTGTTTCCCTCCGGCGTGGTGCACACATGCTGGAGGGGAAACTGATGCCAGGACGGATCTGGCACAAGAGGCATCAGTTCTGGCGCCGGATCTGTGCCTCAGCCGGATGGAAAAACGTTACCTGCAGTGTTTTTCCATCCGGCTTCCTTAAAATTTCATTAGAGCCGGGTGAAGATGGACGCGGCAGCACCCGGCTTCTGCACAGTCTATGTACAGTAGTAAAGCCGGTAATTGCTGGATTAACACTTGGATTCATTTTAAAGATGAGAATCTAATCTTTAAAATGATACCAAGATCACCATGATCGTCCTTAAACATCCTGAGCGATTCGCTAGTGAAAACGATGTTCGGCACTGAAATCCCAATGCAGATCTCAATTCCCGACATCGTTTTAACAGTGAATCGCTCTGAATCTGTAAGGTCTATCATGGAGATCTTGGTATCTTTTTAAAGATGAGATTCTCATCTTTAAAATGAATCCAGTTGCATCTTTGTGGCCCTAACAGATCCTTAGAAATGGGGCTCTAAAAGTGTCCCCCCCCTACTGCCTCAGGCAGCATCTTAGAGCTAAGGAAGGAGGGGGGAGGAGGAGCTGCAGAGACAATGATAACTCCTCATTGTCTGTGCATAAGCTGCAGATGATGGGGGGGGTAGCAGGGACTTCTGTCCATGTTATCCCCTCTCCTATCATCCTATAAATCAGAGAGCATACTATACTTCTGCTCTCACATAGAGGGATAATGTAACACCCCTCTCAGCCTAATCACATAACCAGGAAGTTTATTGGTGCTGTGACCCAGACATTTACCATCCTCCAGGTTGCAGCGCCAAAAGTGTCGCACCAAACACTTACACAACACATACACAAAGTCATCAATAAATTTTGCATTTGACCCTGTCCATGCCTGATCTTTCTAGAGTAAAATACACCTCTCTAGCGATATCCATTACACGCTAAATTAATAGCAATAACGATTATCACTAGAGATGAATGTATAAATTGCTACAATTTTTATAGGGGAATAGAAAATTATATTTTTATGTAAACTCCTACTTAATTTGCATGCGCAAAATAGGTTGTCGCATTTCTGCGATTTTTGGCGTTTCTTTAACACCTGTAAATATATATATGTGTGGTATGTATGATTTCCTCACATATTGCTTTTTTTGGAAAGTAAATTTTGTTTCCAGAAAGGGCCTGCTTCGTCTGCACTTTAGTGGCAAATTTGAATTTTTGTGCTATTTTTGCTTGTAATCTCTGCTGCCAAGTTGCTTGAATGGTGGTTGTATATATGAAATATTAAGCTGTTTTTTTTATACAGTGTGCTGTGCAATCTCAAAAAAGTTAGATTTTGATATCATAGTCAGTTTGCTAGGTGCAGCATAGATTTTTCACAAATTAGTGAATAACAGCAAAATCTTGCTTGTCTTCTGTATCAGTGTTTTTGAGAGTATGAGCTCTTGTAGCTGATGTTTGTGGTATATATAAATAGTGTACACCTTGATCTTTTATTTTAAATGTATTTTGTGTGTGAATGTAAGATTGAATAAGGAAAAAATGGAAAGAAAAGACATAAGGGGGGTCTGGGAGTGGCTTAAGTTAATTTCGGGTCATAGGCAGTCTGTCTGCCAGATTGAGGTAGATGTTAATTGGTTCAACGAACTAAACCTATTCTTCAATAGATTTGATCACACACACCAGCTCCTCCCACCACAGCATGTCCTTCAGTTCCCCCCTCCACAATGACTTCACCCCATGCAGCTACTTCCCACCAGACCAGTAAATCCAGAAATCCGTCTTTATCTGACCACAGTCTGACCTTCATATGGGCACAGGTGAAGAAGGAGATGAAAAATATCAAGGCGAGGAAAGCCGCAGTTCCAGATGACATCAGTGCAAGGCTAATTAAGACTTGTGGGCATCAGCTGTGTAGTATAATTACATATATGTTTAATATGAGCCTGAGGCAGGAAATAGTCCCTGAATTATGGAAATCTTCTTGTGTGGTACCAGTTCCAAAGAAACCTCACCCTATGGACCTCAACGACTACAGACCTGTAGCACTGACATCCCACTTGATGAAGATCTTAGAGAGATTAATTCTCACACATCTCCGTCCTCTAGTGAGCCCCTCTATGGACCCTCTCCAGTTTGCTTATCGGCCAGGCATTGGGGTAGATGATGCCATCATCCACTTTCTGCACAGGACTCTTTCTCACCTGGAGAAACCAGAGAACACGGTGAGAATAATGTTTTTTGATTTCTCCAGTGCTTTTAACACCATACAGCCGGGGTTACTTAGAGACAAGCTGGGCCTTGCTGGAGTGGACCACCACCTCTCCTACTGGATCCTAGACTACCTCACAAATCGACCTTAATATGTGAGAGCCCGGGACTGTGTGTCAGATACCGTGATCTGTAATACGGCGGCACCTCAGGGTACAGTTATCGCCCCTTTCCTCTTCACACTGTACACTGCAGATTTTAGGTGCAACTCATTTAGCTGCTACCTACAGAAGTATTCTGACGACTCTGCAATAGTAGGTCTCATCACAGACGATGATGACAGGGAGTACAGAGAACTGAACTGGGATTTTGTGGACTGGTGCCAACGTAACCACCTGAAGATTAACGCGGGGAAGACCAAGGAGATGGTGGTGGACTTTCGTAAATGCAGATGCCCTCCTAAACCAGTGGACATCCTGGGGACGGGCATCGAGATTGTGAACATCTATAAGTACCTGGGTTTGCTCCTTAATAATAAGCTGGACTGGGCAGATCACATGGAGGTCCTGTACAGGAAGGGCCACAGCAGGCTTTACCTGCTTAGGAGGCTGAGAGCCTTTGGAATCCGGGGTGCACTTCTTAGGACTTTCTTCAACTCGGTAGTGGCATCAGCCATCTTCTTTTGAGTGGCCTGCTGGGGGAGCAGTATATCAACCAGGGATAGAAATAAACTTGACAAGCTGATTAGAAGGGCTAGCTCTGTACTGGGAAGCCCACTGGACCCGGTGCAGGTGGTGGGCGACAGACGGTTATTGTCCTTGGTGAGCTCCATGCGGAAGAAGAAGTCCCATCCCATGCATGAGACTGTGATCGTGCTGGGCAGTACTGTCAGTGACCGACTGTTCCACCCTAAGTGTGAGAAGGAGCGATATCGGAAATCTTTCCTCCCCACTGCGGTTAGGCTGTACAACCAACACCGACCTAAGCGGACATCATTACACACAGACAACTGAAATATCTTTCTGCTTGTTCAATCTCCCCCCCCTCCTCCTCTGCTACTTCTTATCTGTCTGTCTACTATCAATGTAATGCCTCTTACCTTGGACATTCCTGTACATGTTGTATTTGTATCTGCTTATCTTTGCTGCTGTAACACACTGAATTTCCCCATTGTGGGTCTATTAAAGGACTATTATTATATTATGAATATGAGTTTTAGGTGCAAATACGTGTTTTAGTGCATTTTTTCCAAAAATTATTTGTTTGTCACAAGGTTACATGAAGGTGGATGTGGCTATTGACAACCCATTGAGACACACATAATCTTCAGGTTGTCTACTTTCAAAAAAATATATAGGGTTTAGGGGTTTACTTGCTTTCCACGGTGTGTAATCCTTACATTTTATAGGATGATACTTTTTTAACATTTCCAGCTTCAAAGCATATTTTTGTTCCTTCCAGTTCTAGTGATTTTCTGAAAACGTGCTTGCAGCTGTAGGCCTTAGTGATAGGAATGAACTCTGCACGTGTTGAACTCTTATTTTTAGGAGGTTTGGTGCATGTAACTTTGTTGCAATTTAGGTTTTATTTGTCCATCTCAAAACTGTGAAAATTGCTCCAGCTACCGGAGGTGGAAAATTTCCAGAGACCCCTGGCAGTGAAAGGGTTAATGCTAAAAGGTACATATACAGTACAGACCAAAAGTTTGGACACGCCTTCTCATTCCAAGAGTTTTCTGTATTTTCATGACTATAAAAATTGTAGATTCACACTGAAGGCATCAAAACTGAATTAACACATGTGGAATTATATACTTAACAAAAAAGTGTGAAACAACTGAAAATATGTCTTATATTCTAGGTTCTTCAAAGTAGCCACCTTTTGCTTTGATTACTGCTTTGCACACTCTTGGCATTCTCTTGATGAGCTTCAAGAGGTAGTCACCTGAAATGGTTTTCACTTCACAGGTGTGCCCTGTCAGGTTTAATAAGTGGGATTTCTTGCCTTATAAATGGGGTTGGGACCATCAGTTGTGTTGTTCAGAAGTTAGGTGGATACACAGCTGATATTCCTACTGAATGGAGTGTTAGAATTTGTATTATGGCAAGAAAAAAGCAGCTAAGTAAAGAAAAACGAGTGGCCATCATTACTTTAAGAAATGAAGATCAGTCAGTTCGAAAAATTGGGAAAACTTTGAAAGTGTCCCCAAGTGCAGTGGCCAAAACCATCAAGCGCTACAAAGAAACTGGCTCACATGAGGACCGCCCCAGGAAAGGAAAACCAAGAGTCACCTCTGCTGCGGAGGATAAGTTCATCCGAGTCACCAGCCTCAGAAATCGCAGGTTAACATCAGCTCAGATTAGAGACCAGGTCAATGCCACACAGAGTTCTAGCAGCAGACACATCTCTACAAAAACTGTTAAGAGGAGATTGTGTGCAGCAGGCCTTCATGGTAAAATAGCTGCTAGGAAACCACTGCTAAGGACAGGCAACAAGCAGAAGAGACTTGTTTGGGCTAAAGAACACAAGGAATGGACATTAGACCTGTGGAAATCTGTGCTTTGGTCTGATGAGTCCAAAATTGAGATATTTGGTTCCAACCACCGTGTTTTTGTGCGACGCAGAAAAGGTGAACGAATGGACTCTACATGCCTGGTTGCCACCGTGAAGCATGGAGGAGGAGGTGTGATGGTGTGGGGGTGCTTTGCTGGTGACACTGTTGGGGTTTAATTCAAAATAGAAGGAATACTGAACCAGCATGGTTACCACAGCATCTTGCAGCGGCATGCTATTCCATCCGGTTTGCGTTCAGTTGGACCATCATTTATTTTTCAACAGGACAATGACCCCAAACACACCTCCAGACTGTGTAAGGGCTATTTGACCAAGAAGGAGAGTGATGGGGTGCTACGCCAGATGACCTGGCCTCCACAGTCACCAGACCTGAACCCAATCGAGATGGTTTGGGGTGAGCTGGACCGCAGAGTGAAGGCAAAAGGGCCAACAAGTGCTAAGCATCTCTGGGAACTCCTTCAAGACTGTTGGAAGACCATTTCAGGTGACTACCTCTTGAAGCGTGTGCAAGGCAGTAATCAAAGCAAAAGGTGGCTACTTTGAAGAACCTAGAATATAAGACATATTTTCAGTTGTTTCACACTTTTTTGTTAAGTATATAATTCCACATGTGTTAATTCATAGTTTTGATGCCTTCAGTGTTAATCTACAATTTTTATAGTCATGAAAATACAGAAAACTCTTGGAATGAGAAGGTGTGTCCAAACTTTTGGTCTGTACTGTAGGTTTTGGAGCAACATATGCTGCCATCCAAGCGATGTCCTTTTCAGGGATGTCCCTGCATTTTTCAGCAAGACAATGCCAAGCCACATTCTGCATGTGATACAACAGCATGGCTTCGTAGTAATAGAGTGCGGGTACTAGACTGGCCTACCTCCAGACCTGTCTCCCATTGAAAATGTGTGGCACATTATGAAGTGCAAAATACGACAACAGAGACTCCGGACTGTTGAGCAACTGAAGTTGTACATCAAGCAAGAATGGGAAAAAAATGTCCTCCTTCGAGGATTATTCCCAGCTTTCCAATTTTAAGATTAACTTTTCCAAATCGGAGGCGCTTAATGTGACACTCTCTCCTTCCCAGGTCTCCTCCCTGAGCCAATCCTTTCCCTTCCGCTGGTCGACCCGCGCTCTAAAATACTTAGGTGTTAATCTCCCACCCGATCCGAAAGACCTTTTTCGGCACAATTTCCCACCCGCTTTGGCGTCCATTTGTGCCGATTGTAATAGATGGACAGCTGGGACATTCACTTGGTTTGGAAGGTGCACAATCTTTAAAATGAATATCCTACCACGTCGTCTTTACCTCATGCAGACTTTTCCCATTCAAATCCCTTCCTCCTTTTTTTCAGACTCTTTCCTCCATCCAACTGGTATTCATCTGGTCAGGCAAACCGGCAAGAGTTAGTAGGTCCCTCCTTTTTCGCCCCAAGAATTGTGGTGGCTTATCCCTTCCCTACTTAAAGTCATATTATCTCGCTGCTCACCTGGCCCGGATAGTTGACCGGTGTAGACACAGTTCTATTAAACCCTGGGTTTACATCGAGCAAGCATTTTCTACGATCCCATTGCAGACGGCCCCTTGGCTTGAGCTGTCTCTCTCTCTCTTTCCTTCTTTATTTCTTTGCCAACTCACACATGGGGCTTCTGTCAGCTCCCGCTACCAGGAGGCCAGTTTTAAGATCTTGTCCCGATAGTATAGGGTCCCCGCAAAGCTTACATACGCTTTTCCCACAGGTCTCCCCGATGTGCTGGAGGTGTGGGCTGGAGGAGAGCAACATGCTTCATGTCTTCTGGTCCTGTTCAGCTTTTTCCTCGTTTTGGGATGGTGTTAAGCGGATCATTTTGCAAATTACTGAGACACCTCATCAGTTGGGCCCTGCTTTGTTTCTACTTCACCACTGTGAGTCTCCGGTGCGTGTATACAGGCGCTCGCTACTCCATTTTTTGGTCCTCGCAGCCCGAGCTTGCATTCCGCAATTCTGGAAGCAAGTGGAGCCTCCTCCTCTCTCCCTCTGGATTCTGAAGGTCAATGAGATTATACGCATGACACAGATCCTTCCTTCCTGCATGACACAGATGAAGCCTTTAACAAAACTTGGTTTTACTGGTTGGAATTCCAACGCATTGCGGAGTATCGGGCGCTTCTGGGCTCTGGACCCCCTTCCAGGCTTGAACGCTGGTCTCTGAGCTCTGAGCATGGTCTCTCACCATTAGCATTTGTCCTACCACTGTATTTGTTTCTACACCTGATTTTACATAGTGAACTTCAGGTCCGTCTACTGACACGTGTTGTCCTCCAGGCCTTCCTCAAGGCCCACACATGATATGTTACCCTGTTCACTCCACCGTTACCCTCTCTACCTGACCAATACCCCCTCCACCCCCTTTATTTATTTATTTATTTTCTTCTTTTCCCTCCTCTTCCTCTTTCTCTCTCTGCTCCCCTTCCCTCCCCTCTTCACCCTTTTCTCATCTTCTTCTAATTAATGTTTATGTTGCCTTGCTGACTGTAGAAATCTTGGGGTCCCCTTTGGTGGCTCCGGTCTGCATTGTTTGTATTTCTGGTCTGTTTTTATGTTGTTTATTCGTAAAAATTCAATAAAATATTTGAATTGAAAAAAAAAAATGGGAAAAAATTCCACCGACAAACCTTCAACAATTCGTGTCCTCAGTTCCCAAACGCTTATTGAGTATTGTTAAAAGGAAAGGTGATGTAACAGTGGTAAACATGCCCCTGCCCCAGCTTTTTTGGAACGTGTTGCAGGCATCAAATTCAAAATGAGTGAATATTTGCAAAAAACACTAGCAAAAACCTTGTTTTTTTTCAAATGTACCGTATTTTTCGGGCTATAAGACGCACCGGACCATAAGACGCACCTAGGTTTTAGAGGAGGAAAATAGAGAAAAAAAAATATATGGGGTTAATCTGCTGCTGGAGGGCCACAGATTGTTCAACACTCTTGTATGCAGACAGCAGTGCTGCACAACCTGTGTGGCTCTGTAGCTGTTGGCAACCAGCCCCCATCATCCCAACCTGTCCAAGCGTGATGGGAGTTATAGTTTCGCAACAAGTGCAGGGTCACATTGACAGGTGGAATTTGCCTATGTTCATGTGGGACACACCAGTC
Source organism: Leptodactylus fallax (assembly GCA_947044405.1). Lineage (NCBI taxonomy): Eukaryota > Metazoa > Chordata > Amphibia > Anura > Leptodactylidae > Leptodactylus > Leptodactylus fallax. The sequence continues at coordinate 117,380 of CAMRHE010000868.1, read as the reverse complement.
ACATGATGGAGGCACATACGGGTGGCGCAGGCTTTTTTCTCCTAACGTGCCTGCACTTGCCTGACCCCCACACAGTACATTATGCTCCTCACAGTGGCCCCCACACAGTACAATATTCTCCTCCCAGTGGCCCCCGCACAGTACAATATGCTCCTCACAGTGGCCCCCACACAGTACAATATGCTCCATGTGCTATTATTATACACTGGGGTCTTCTCAGAGCCCAGTGTATAATAATCGGAGGCCCAGGAGAAATTATTAAAAATGAACACTTATACTTACCTTTCCTGGGCATCCTCGCTCCATTCAGTTCTCTTCTGCATCTTCTTTGGGCCTCTTTTGCCTGTGCGTCCTAGACTGCTGTGGCCTGTTATTGGGCCTCAGCAGTCACGTGGGGCATGATGACGCCATTATGCTAGTGTGCCCCACGTGACTGCCGGGGCCCAATCACGGGCCCCAGCCACAGTAACCTCAATCACAGGCCTGGAAGAGCCGCGAGCTGGATTCAGGGGATCGTCTGAAGCCCAGAAGAGGTGAGTAGAGTGTTTATTTTATAGTCCGAAAATACGGTAATTCTGATTATAATTTCATTGCATATAAAAATGCTAATATGCAAGGGTACCATTAGTCAAGTTTCTTAAAATCCTTTGCAATCGCTTTAAAGCTGGTTACACATGACTGGTTACACATGAACGGCACGGGCAGGGCACCGGAGACACATGGATATCATCCGTGCACCGGCCGTGCTTCCGCAGCCCCTTTCACTCGAATAGGAGCTGCGGAAGGAATAGAACCTGTTCCATATTTTGCGGTCCGGCCTGTCAGCCTGCACATCTGACTGTGTAATTCACGGTCATGTGTACGGGCCCATAGAAATGAATGTGTCAGTGTGCTCTCCAGGAAAAACCCAGATAGCACACTGACCATTCATACGGTTGTGTGTAAATGGGCTAACAGTGATCAGGAGGGGGCCCACCAATATGTTTAAAAGGTCCTGCAACCTCATCTATAATACCCAATAGTGATAGGATCTTTTTAATATCTATGTGGAACCTACTACAATACACTATCATTATAAGCTTATAAGACATCCTCTAATGTTTTTTTTTTTTTCCCCCTATGTGTCATATATAAATAAACCGGGAACTTTTAACAAGACCTGGTTCTACTGGATGGAATTCCAACGTACCAGTGAATATCAGACGCTTCTCGGGCCTGTGCCCACCCGTAGACTTACAGTGGGATGCTCTGGTTTTTATAGATAACTGATGGGTTATACAAGAAAAATTCAGACAGCACCTCCCAATGTGAACAAGATGCAAGCTACCGTGGTAAAATACATAAAAACAAAAAAGTGCAGCAGCACTCTGACACAGCACAAAGGTATATAAAGAATAGAGATGGAAACTGCATTACTGCTATTATTGGCACATATAAACTAATATGGTCTATAAATTAAATATAAATTTGAGGTTCTTTGTTATACAGTACATATTTGATCAAACAGTAGGAAGCCCACCCGCTCCGACAAGGCGACCTCATTAAGGTGGGACCCTACACTAATACCTCTATTTGACCCAAAATGAGTCTACAGTATGAACACAGGGCAATAAGATACGTCTCTTGGACCCAGAACAGGTCTACAGTGTAAACACAGGGCAAATAGGATCCAGAGCATACTCAACTTAAAATGGCCTGGGGCAGATGAGGAACTGGAAGACATCCTCTATTCCATTTAAATAAGCCCATGCAATTGAATGGGTTACCTTTTTAGGACTATTCTTGACCCTCTAAGGGCTTTGCTCCTTGTGGAGATTTATTGCTCTTTCTGATGAAGAATTTTCGACTGCTTGCACCCCTGGGGGCCTCCCATGGACCCGGATACTGTTGCTGTATAGTCCCCATCCCCCCCCCCCCCCCCTTTTTTTTTTTCTTTCTTCTTTCTTCCCTCTCATTCTGTGTTTGTTTTTGTGTCTCGCCACTCCTTCCCTTCCTCCTTCTCTCTTCTCCCTTTCCCCTCCTCTTCTTGTCCTTTGGCCTCTACTCGGGGATCTCCCCGTTCTCTACAGTATAAAATGTTGATGCTACCGTTGCAGCTATCTGTTTTCACTGTATTTTATGTCTTTTTGAAAATCAATAAACTTTGAATTGAAAAAAAAATAAACAGGGGGAACTTTATATTTATCACTAATCCAATAATTCTTCAGTCATCTGATCCAAGTTCTAGATAAGCCTTAAGATAAAATCATGAATAGTGAGATATGTCAATCTCATTTTAGTTTGAAATCTGCATGTTGTTGTCCAGGCTAGGACACTTGTAGCTCCAACTCATAGACGATTGAGTTATGCAATACCCCCATGACCTCAATTATCTCACAAGGAAGCTTCTGTCACTTCATTTAGACCATCAGTGGTAAATGTTTGAAGTTTATACTGTATATCCAGTAGATTTCTCGTCTTCATAGTAGTTTAGATCGATAGGTGGTTGCTGGTATTTGATGAATTGGAGTGATGAAAATATTAGTGATATCTTCTTTACGATATATGTCATAATGATGTAACAGCCCATGTTTCATCTCTTACTGTTTTGATATTATAATGATTTAGAAAACAATTCAGCTAGAGAATGGTCCTACCTACATACTGCATAACACATTGGTATTCAGTTAGACAAATAACGGAATTGGACTGGCAAGTTAGATAATATTGAATTTTGAGTTGGTTCCCGTGATTTTAGATTGAAACATACAGGTTTTTGTTTTGAAAGTGTAAACATTGGATTTTAATAAATTTGTAGCGTAATGTTGATGTCCCATAGCTTTTCATTCTGTTTAGAATAGTTTGTCTCCTAAAGATAGTTTTAGGTAACAGGGTCCATCCTCAGCCTACTCTATTGATTGTCTGGAATGTTTTGTAGCCATTTCTTGTAGTGATTACTTGAAAAATGTAAGAAGCCATTGATGTCGATGGCTTTAATGCAAGTTTGCACAGTGAACCTATTGTCACTGTGTGAAATAATGAGATCTACTAATTCAGCTATCTGATGTCTGCAGTTTAGGGTGAATTGGATGCCTCGTGTGTTGTGATTTAGGATTTTACAGAAGTTCTCCAAGGACCCGAGTGTTCCTTTCCAAATTAGAAAAGATTGTTTTTGAAACGATCAAAGAATATAATATGTTCCCTGGGTTTGTGATGGTTAAGAATGTAGTGTTGCTCAAAGGCTCCTGTAAGAATATTAAAATATGTGACAGGACATTGGTCCCCATTGCAGTCCTAAAGTGATATTATGTATGAATTTTGGCAAATTGATGAAAGTATGCACAACAGGGATGTAAACTTTTTTGATTAAGAACATGGCCTTGGGGAGTTTTATTTTTTTTTGTCTGCTGCTATACTGATGATGTTTTGTAGACCTTTCCCGACATCCACTGTAATATCATAATAACAGATTTCAGGTATTTAAATCTGATGGCCACACTGATCACAGGCATTATAGCCCTCATCGCCTCGGTCAGTGGCACATGGATTCTGCCATGTTGGGTTGGATTGCCTGCCCCTAGAACAAGATCCGGAGCCGGAAAGCCATTGCCAGCCTATTGAAAGCTGCTCTATGCAGAAATGCTGCAGTTTTACAATGCATTGTAATAGTAATCAGACCCCTGGGGGTTACAGTAAAAAATAAATATAAAAAATAGAATTAAAAATTCCAGTATCCCCCTTTCCCTCAAAAATAGAAAAGTAAAAAAATAAAGTAAAATGCATGCATATTAGCTATCCCTGTGTCCGAAAAAGGCTGGTCTACAAACTTAAAACAAACAAATAAAAATATTTTTCCCATACAATGAACACCATAGCAGGAAAAATATCAAAGGAGCAGAACCGCCATTTCGTTTCCCATAAAGATTTGTATAAAAAGTGATCAAAGCAATAGACGTTCCCCAAATTGGTTAAAACGTTAAAAAAAACTATATAAATGTGGTATCCCTATAATCATACTGACCCATATAATGCAGGAGACATGTCATTTTGGCTGCACATTGAACACCGTAGAAACAAAGTCTATAAAAGTTTCACAAACACAGTTTTTCTCCAGTTTCAACCCATTCAGAATTATTTCCAGCTTCCCAGCACATCATAATGGTACCATTTAATATTCTGTATGAAGTATAATTTGTCCCGCAAACATAGGCCAATGTTATAATAATGTTCTTTAGAATTGTATACAGTTGAGAAAAAAAAGTATTTAGTCAGCCACCAATTGTGCAAGTTCTCCCACTTAAAAACATGAGAGAGGCCTGTAATTGACATCATAGGTAGACCTCAACTATGAGAGACAAAATGAGAAAACATATCTAGAAAATCACATTGTCTGATTTTTTAAAGAATTTATTTGAAAATTATGGTGGAAAATAAGTATTTGGTCACCTACAAACAAGCAAGATTTCTGGCTCTCACAGACCTGTAACTTCTTCTTTAAGAGTCTCCTCTGTCCTCCACTCATTACCTGTAGTAATGGCACCTATTTGAAATTGTTATCAGTATAAAAGACACCTGTCCACAACCTCAAACAGTTACACTCCAAACTCCACTATGGTGAAGGCCAAAGAGATGTGGAAGGACACCAGAAACAAAATTGTAGACCTGCACCAGGCTGGGAAGACTGAATCTGCAATAGGCAAGCAGCTTGGTGTGAAGAAATCAACTGTGGGAGCAATAATTAGAACATGGAAGACCTACAAGACCACTGATAATCTCCCTCGATCAGGGGCTCCACGCAAGATCTCACCACGTGGGGTCAAAATGATCACAAGAACGGTGAGCAAAAATCCCAGAAACACACAGGGGGACCTAGTGAACGACCTGCAGAAAGCTGGGACTAACGTAACAAATGCTACTATCAGTAACACACTACGCCACCAGGGACTCAGATCCTGCAGTGCCAGACGTGTCCCCCTGCTTAAGCCAGTACATATCCGGGCCTGTCTGAAGTTTGCTAGAGAGCATTTGCATGTTCCAGAAGAGTATTGGGAGAATGTCATATGGTCAGATGAAACCAAAGTAGAACTGTTTGGTAGAAACACAACTCGTCGTGTTTGGAGGAGAGTGAATGCTGAGTTGCATCCAAAGAACACCATACCTACTGTGAAGCATGGGGGTGGCAACATCATGCTTTGGGGCTGTTTCTCTGCAAAGGGACCAGGACAACTGATCCGTGTACGTGAAAGAATGAATGGGGCCATGTATCGTGAGATTTTGAGTGCAAACAGACTTCCATCAGCAAGGGCATTGAAGATGAAACGTGGCTGGGCTTTCAGCATGACAAAGATCCCAAGCACACCGCCAGGGCAACAAAGGAGTGGCTTCATAAGAAGCATTTCAAGGTCCTGGAGTGGCCTAGCCAGTCTCCAGATCTCAACCCCATAGAAAACCTTTGGAGACAGTTGAAAGTCCGTGTTGCCCAGCAACAGCCCCAAAACATCACTGTTCCAGAGGAGATCTGCATGGAGGAATGGGCCAACATACCAGCAACAGTGTGTGCCAACCTTGTGAAGACTTACAGAAAACGTTTGACCTCTGTCATTGCCGACAAAGGATATACAGTATAACAAAGTATTGAGATGAACTTTTGACCAAATTGACCAAATACTTATTTTCCACCATAATTTGCAAATAAATTCTTTAAAAATCAGACAATGTGATTTTCTGGATTTATTTTCTCATTTTGTCTTTCATAGTTGAGGTCTACCTATGATGTCAATTACAGTCCTCTCATCTTTTTAAGTGGGAGAACTTCAACAAATGGTGGCTGACTAAATACTTTTCTTCCTCACTGTATAAGTCACTTGTATAATCATGCTAATCCTCCTTAGAGAGTGACGTTGAGAAGGACGTTCTGATGGCTGGTTGCCTCCTGGCCATTTATTTTACTCCCATCTCTATGCAAATGACAGCTCTTCATCATCCTCTTTGCTGCTTCAGCAGCAGCAAGTGTCTCAATGAGCTCAGTCCTCCTTAGAACTACACGAGCGTACTGTGCAGGCGCAGTACACTCGTGTAGTTCTAAGGAGTACTGAGCTCACTGAGACACTTGCTGCTGCTGAAGCAGCAAAGAGGATGACGAGGAGCTGTTACTTGCATAGAGGGGCGTGAAAAAAGGGACAGGAGGCGGCATGCAGGTTATGATGCTGCTCTGCTCAGAGCACAGGGTGAACGTCCCCTATGCTCCGTGAGCTTCATTAGCATAACCCAAAAAAAACTAAATAATTCAAAAACGGCTGGGAGAAAGAAGAGAAGAAAGGTAGGACTAGAATAGCCTTTCTAAAGGCTATTCCACTGTGTGTTTAGTTAAAAAAAAAAAAAAAAAAAAAAGGTATATCGAATGATAGACTTTCTTTAAAGCGTCTAAGTGTTATTGTCATATAAATTGACATGTGTCAGTGTTGAAAATTTTGGCTGTGTCCTTAAGGGGTTAAACCCCTATGAGGGACAGTGTCACACGTTTGATTTTTTTTTGGCCACACAAACTGCGCACAGCAGTACAAACAACATGCGGCCTAATGTTGTTCTTTTGAAAAGTGGCTTCTGGGACACTTTGGAGAAATGGCACAACCAAATCAATGTAACGTCGAGCTATTAGTGTACCAGAAAAGAAGACTAGAGTTCCTACTTGGACTTAAGCCTACCACTCTCAGATATGTCCAATATAAATTACTCTAGTACAAATTAATAGCTGCACAAATCCATATTGCTTTCAACTGGAGATGACCATGTCTATAGTTAACAGATGTCATCATACAAGTTGATATGATCATGCATCATGAAAAAAATTAATGCTTCTATATCTGATACCCGCCCTCTTTTTGACAGGGTTTGGTCACCCGGGATTGATAGGCCTAATATCTCAGGTCTGTCATATTGTCTTTCCCCTAGGCAGGATCTTCCTCCCCCCCTTACCTTTGATTTATGCACTATAGCACTGTCCATCTTCCCTCCTTCCCCACTGTGTTTGTTGCTAGAAAATATTAATGACTTATTCCTTATTAAATCTCTTAAACTGCTCAAAAACCTGGATTCAGCAGTCTGATACAGCCTCCCCTGCTGCTCTGTCTCATGGTGGCCTACAATTCTCACACACTTCTAGGCCTGACAACAGGAAGGGTAGAGGGGTAGGGATACTTCTGTCACCACAGTGCACTTTTCAGGCTATCCCACCGGTACCCTCACTCAACTTCCCCACATTTGAAGTCCATGCTATAAGACTTTTCCACCCACTCTCTTTACATGTAACTGTGATCTACCGTCCACCTGGCTCACCCTACCAATTTCTGGATCACTTCACTTCTTGGCTCCCCCTCTTTTTATACAGTGAAATTCCTACCCTCATCATGGGTGACTTTAACATCCCCACTGACTACCCTGTCTCCCCAGCTGCCTCACAGTTTCAGTAACCACTTCTTTTGGTCTATCACAACTTTCTTCTTCCACCACACATGTAGATGGCAACACCATTGATCTGTCTTCCATCAACTCCTCACAGTTTCTAAATTTACTAACTCTTCTCTGCCACTCTCTGACCATAACCTTCTGTCTCTCACCATCAGTGCTTCCTCTCCTTCACAGGACACACCTACTCATCATACACATAGGAATTTACATGCTATTAACACTCAGCATCTCTCAGATACTCTACAGTCCTCTCTGTCCCCCATCTCTTCACTCTCCTGCCCCATTCTGGCCACCAGTCACTATAATGAAACCCTTAAGAGTGCATTGGATGAGGCGGCTCCCCCTCCACTCGAAAAGTTAGACTCAGGAGGCAGCAACCCTGGCACACGCCACAGACACGTTTTCTTCAGCAGTGCTCTAGGTGTGCCGAACGTCTGTGGAGAAAATACACCTGCAGACTTCCTCCACTTCAAATTTATGCTTAAAACCTTCACCTTGCCAAACAAGCCTATTTCACCACTCTCATCTCTTCTCTCAACTGTAACCCTAAAAGGCTCTTTGAAACTTTTCACTCCTTAATCACCCCTAAGGTGCAGGTGCCATTCAAAGACCTTAGCACAGATGACCTGGCCACTTATTTCCATGACGAAAGTCAGATATTTCCATCTTTGACAAGCTACCAAATACCCTGATCATATTGAGAATTATTGTTGTACTTTTTATGTGAAAATAGTGTTTTTATAGTTTTTTTTTTTTTAAATAACTTTGTCCATTCATTTCAAGCACAAACTAAAGACATGACTTTTCAGACAGGCCTATCCCAACTCCTAATGTAAATCCGTAGTTAGAGTCCCTAAAACGTACCCTCTGTTCACATTACCTCATAGGATATGATGCCGTATCAGACTAACTTTATATGTCCAGGCGCCATCTGCGCATTAAAGGAAATGACTGGTGACGGCTCATACAGCTTTATATATGTGTAATGACAGTAACATCTATTACAAAATTGTCTGACCATTGTATAAGCAATGCTACCTCCGATACTGGCCCTGCTATCTCTTGTGTCACACCCTCTACCTCATAGATTGTAAGCTCTTGCGAACAGGGCCCTCATTTCTCATTGTGTGAATTGACTATTTCTTTGTAATGTATCTTTTTTGTCTGTTCTTGAACCCTACAAATTGTACAGTGCTGCGGAATATGTTGGCGCTATATAAATAAAATGTAGTATTATTATTATTATTATTACTGTTTTTTTGTTTCCTTTTTTATCCCTAATGTTTTATACGACTTGCGACTCTAGATTTGTCGTTATATTGTTGTATTGTATTTAATTTATTCCTTCTCCTGGATTGTTTTTATGGCTGTCCTTTTATGTTATATTTTTACATCATTTAATAAATAACTTTGAAACTAAAAGAAGACTAGAGGGATCCGGATTCTGCACTTATGTCATCTCACACCCTAATCCCAGGAGCAGTACCAGTGTGAAGTTCCAAAGGCCTCTTCACGGTGTTGCCCACATGGTCTCTAAACTAATCTCTGGTTATCATTGCATCCAAAAACAAAGCGGAACTCATTGTTGTAGTACAAAATGGATCCCTGTGTGCCATTCTTCCAATCAGATGATTTTTCCATGCAGAGTTTCACCAGCACACACCTCTTGCTGTCATTCTAGTTCATTGAGGGTTGAGGTGGTTAACAACTTTGTTTTTGTAGCATGCCACTGTATGCAGCAAATCATTTCTTCTGAACTCATAAGGTATATATGCTATTTTATATACTATTTTGTGTTTTACAGTATATGTTTTCTCTCTTAAATGGGCTGGACCACTGTGGACAAGAAGGATAGAACTTTGGTACGTTTTAGGGAGCCATAGAATTGACAGGGCAGCCTGTTTGAGGACCTAGATGAGAGAAGAGATTGGCACCTGTTTAAGAGTGGAGACAGTCCCAAAGCAGCCTATCATCTACCAGCTTGCCCCATACTCACAGTGGTTAAATACTGTTGGCTTCCTTACTGCTTTGTTTCAAGTTATTTGTGATCTGTTTTCCTGCAACCTCAAGTCTCCTGAGTTGCATTCCTGCATCGCCATAATGGGCCCTCCAACCCCCATCAGACTCAGGAAGGCTAAGGACCATTAGGTTGTACCTAATGGTCCTCCAACCGAGGTTCCTCCAGCCCAGGATTAGAGCTGCAGGAAGTTGGTTGAGTTATCCATACACCGTGACAAGTCCAGTTTCAAGTACTAATACTCCCAGACTCTGAGTTCCCTCCTACGGGTTGCTGCACTGTCCATCTGGCTTTTCTGCCACTCCCACATGCCACAGATAGGAGCTAGGTGCTTAAAAAAATTGATCAACAGCTGCAACTTCCTCAATTTACATAGAGTAACTCTACATCTTGCCCTTCTTGGTGTTGCAATTTCAATGTTGAGTAGTGTATTTCTATTTTGATTTCTATTTTTATGGACAGACTATAGTAAAGCCAGCTCCTATAGCACACGTAACTACCTGTGAAAAAGGAAGAGGAGGGAGGAGGTGGAGCAACCTGGAGGACGGGTTCTGATAATATGACCTGAGGTCGGAACCTGCTCAAAAGCACCAGGTCCAGCATGAAAAAAAATCCTTGGAAGAAGTGAGTATAATAAAACTCCCTGGACAACCCCTTTAAGCATTTATTCTCCAGGCTTTGCTGTGTATGTTATATATATATATATATATATATATATATATATATATATATATACATATATATATACATATATATGATCAACTTTGTATATATTTTAATTAAAAGCAAAAAGAAAGTATCTCAGCATATTTGATTATTTCGATTTGTAGTGCAGCAATAACATATTTAGCAATCTCATATTACAGTATGATATGATCCTGTTTGCAGTCAGTTTTTACTGGGGTCAGTAACACGCCCAATAACAATGGGAATTTTCTTTATATCATTAGCCAGAATATAAAGGAAAGGTCTCTGCACTGAGAACAATGACATGGTGCGGCCAACAGTAACAGAAGTAGCAGCTGCAGCTTCTGCACCATCTTCTTTGATTTCCAAAATGGCATGGTGACGGACATCGCTTATTGCAAGCTCACGGTTGTCTGACAGGGCACAAAAATCGGGGTGCTCGAAAAGATCATAGAGACCTAAAGAGTGAAAAATAAATATTATGAAAATCTATTGCATTTTTATATTTTCACAAGATTCACAGCTCAGGGAAATATATAATAGAAATTAATTTTTTTCCATCGGAAAGTAGACAAGCAGGGGCGTAACTATGACCAACCAGGCCCTATAAGAAGCTTTTGACTGGACCCCCCAGCCACCCACTCGTATAATGACTCTTTCCTTGCCCCTACACAGTATAATGCCCTTTTTCCTGGTCCCTACATTGCATAATGCCCAACTTTACTGGCCCTGCATGATTTAGTCCCCTTTCCTCACCCCCATACAGTATAATCCCCATTTTACTTCCCTTTACATTGTGTAACACCTCTTTACTGACCCCCCCCCCCCCCCCGCCACATGAAAAGTGCATTACAAATGTTCGTCTTTGTCAAGAATTTCAAAACCAATCTCATATTGTTCGTTTCAATGAATCTTATGTGAACTTGAATTTTGTAGGAAGCTTTTTTGCTAGAACCATACTGGGAAATATATAATTTAATTAACTTTTATTTATTCTTTGGGGCAGCAAGCCACACTGTGATGTCTAATTGAAAGAAGATCATGATACACATCGTATACAGTGGGTATGAAACGTATTCAGACCCCTTTAAATTTTTCACTCTTTGTTTCATTGCAGCTAATAAAAGCAAAAAAGTTCATTTTATTTTTCATTAATGTACACTAAGCACCCCATCTTGACAGAAAAAAAACAGAAATGTAAATATTCAAACCCTTTGCTGTGACACTCATATTTAACTCGCATGCTGTCCATTTCCTTCTGATCCTCCTTGAGATAGTTCTACTCCTTCATTGGAGTCCAGCTGTGTTTAATTAAACTGATTGGACTTGATTAGGAAAGGCACACACCTGTCTATATAAGACCTCACAGCTCACAGTGCATGTCAGAGCAAATGAGAATCATGAGGTCAAAGGAACTGCCCAAGGAGCTCAAAGACAGAATTGTGGCAAGGCACAGATCTGGCCAAGGTTACAAAAAAATTTCTGAAGCAATCAAGGTTCCTAAGAGCACAGTGGCCTCCATACTCCTTAAATGAAAGAAGTTGGCATGTCCAGAACTCTTCCTAGACCTGGCCGTCCAGCCAAATTGAGCAATCGTGGGAGAAGAGCCTTGGTGAGAGAGGTAAAGAAGAACCCAAAGATCACTGTGGCTGAGCTCCAGAGATGCAGTAGGGAAATGGGAGAAAGTTCCACAAAGTCAACTATCACTGCAGCCCTCCACCAGTTGGGGCTTTATGGCAGAGTGGCCCGAAGGAAGCCTCTCCTCAGTGCAAGACATATGAAAGCCAGCATAGAGTTTGCCAAAAAACACATGAAGAGACTCCCAGACTATGAGAAATAAGATTCTCTGGTCTGATGAGACGAAGATTGAACCGTTAATTCTAAGCGGTATGTGTGGAGAAAACCAGGCACTGCTCATCACCTGCCAAATGCAATCCCTACAGTGAAACGTGGTGGCAGCATCATGCTATGGGGGTGTTTTTCAGCTGCAGGGACAGGACACAGCTAAAATAACAAAGGAGTGGCTTCGTAACAACTCTGTGACCATTCTTGACTGGCCCAGCCAGAGCCCTGACCTTAACCCAATTGAGCATCTCTGGAGAGACTTGAAAATGGCTGTCCACCAACGTTCACCATCCAACCCGACGGAACTGGAGAGGATCTGCAAGGAAGAATGGCAGAGGATCCCCAAATCCATATGTGAAAAACTTCTTGCATCATTCCCAAGAAGACTCATGGCTGCACTTGCTCAAAAGGGTGCTTCTACACAATACTGAGCAAAGGGTCTGAATACTTATGACCATGTGATATTTCATTTTTTTCTTTTTTAATAAATTTGCAAAAATATCTACATTTCAGTTTTTTTTCTGTCTAGATGGGGTGCTGAGTGTACATTAATAGGAAATAACATGAACTTTTTTGCTTTTAGCAAATGGCTGCAATGAAACAAAGAGTGAAAAATTTAAAGGGGTCTGAATAATTTCCGTACACACTGTAGCAGTTTAGCATTTTAAAGGTCCATTTCTTCATTAGATAAAGTGTGATTTCCACCATAAGTAAAGTGTGCTTCCAAAGCAGAAACAGTAAATATCATGTTTATGTAAAGTTATGTCCACTTCAAATAATGAAGGCAAAGAATATGGATGCAGATCACACTACAGCATTTCGGTCTATGTGAGACCTTCCTCAGGTATGACCTGATATATGGACAATAAGCAGATTGGGAGGCATCCAGCAGCGGCGTCTGGTATAAGTAAGCAGTGGTTGGTGACCTACTTATTGTACCTAAAGAAGGAATGACACAGACCACAATGTTACACTGTGATCTGCATCCATATTCTTTGCCTTCATTATTCGAAGTGGACAACTCAGCGCTTAAATACTGTAATGTGACATGAAATATGATACTTACCATTTCCACTCTGGAAACATACTCTACTTATGGTGAAAATCATTCTTTGTCTATTAAAGAAATGGAACTTTAAACTGCTATATTGTGTGCCGTGATCTTTCAAATTTATCAATTTCACCACCACCTTTAAAACAAGAGTGCAGTACCACTCTATACAATCACATTGTGAAGTCTAGACTGTATCAGAGTATCTCACAGCAGGATTTATGGAGTCTTTTTGGTATGAAGCAGTTAGTATTTACAAAAAGGGGCCTAAGAAAGGACAACTGTTGAAATTGCGACAGGGTCAAGGGACAAGACAGAGGCTGAAATAATGCTTGTACAGGCATAGTCGCTATAAAGGCAATTTTATGCTTTGAAATAGTCTTGTATATTACTACAAATGAGCCTTTTCTTTGCACTTGCTGAGCGGGCACCATAGCCGCGGTGTCTCTGCTGAGTACATCTCTGATCATACTTTAACCCCTCAGATGCCATGGTCAGATGCTACTGTGGCATCTGAAGGGTTAAGAAGACTTTCACTTTGACGAACGGCTCCCATGTGGCAAGATTGTGGGAGCCATTAGGTTTATGTGACTGCTGGGAGCCTACTGAAAGTTCCCAGGCCTGCTATAGCAATACTACTATTGAGGCCTGTCTTTGGCCAGCCCCAATAGTAATAAAGGGATTTTACTGTAGACTACAGTACAGTAGTATTTTAGTATAAGCGAACTAGCAATCTCTGGTTCAAACTTCCCCGCGGGTGTAAGAAAATTAACTTTTTAAAAAATTAATTTTTAAAAATGTTTTAAAAAAATTAGAAAAAGTTCAGACTACCCACCCTTATAATAGAATACAGAAAAAACATAAACACGTTAGACATCCCCTCTTCACAAAATGCCCAGACTATAAAAACATAAAATTATTTATCCCATATAGTGAATGCCTTAGTGTGAAAAAAAATTGGGATTTTCAAATTGCTGTTTTTAGAATTGCCTAAATTAAAAGGGTTTTTCAGTTCATTTTTATTGGTAACCTATCCCCATCAAGTCATCAATAAGAAAGTAGTGGTGGTCCAACACCTGGGACCTTGCTGATCAATTTAAAGGGGCTGTGGTGCTTGTGTATTTACAGCGCCTTGCAAAAGTATTCGGCCTCCTTGAACTTTTCAAACTTTTGCCACATTTCAGGCTTCAAACATAAGGATATAAAATTTTAATTTTTTGATGAAGAATCAACAACAAGTGGGACACAATTGTGAAGTGGAACAAAATTTATTGGTTATTTTAAACTTTTGTAAAAAATAAAAAACTGAAAAGTGGGGCGTGCAATATTATTCGGCCCCTTTACTTTCAGTGCAGCAAACTCACTCCAGAAGTTCAGTGAGGATCTCTGAATGATCCAATGTTGTCCTAAATGACTGATGATGGTAAATATAATCCACCTGTGTGTAAACAAGTCTCCGTATAAATGCACCTGCTCTGTGATAGTCTCAGGGTTCTGTTTAAAGCGCAGAGAGCATCATGAAGACCAAGGAACACACCAGGCAGGTCCGTGATACTGTTGTGGAGAAGTTTAAAGCCGGATTTGGATACAAAAAGATTTCCCAAACTTTAAACATCCCAAGGAGCACTGTGCAAGTGATCATATTGAAATGGAAGGAGTATCAGACCACTGCAAATCTACCAAGACCCGGCCGTCCCTCTAAACTTTCATCTAAAACAAGGAGAAGACTGATCAGAGATGCAGCCAAGAGGCCCATGATCACTCTGGATGAACTGCAGAGATCTACAGCTGAGGTGGGAGAGTCTGTCCATAGGACAACAAACAGTCGTACACTGCACAAATCTGGCCTTTATGGAAGAGTGGCAAGAAGAAAGCCATTATTCAAAGATATCCATAAAAAGTCTCGTTTAAAGTTTGCCACAAGCCACCTGGGAGACACACCAAACATGTGGAAGAAGGTGCTCTGGTCAGATGAAACCAAAATCGAACTTTTTGGCCACAATGCAAAACGATATGTTTGGCGTAAAAGCAACACAGCTCATCACCCTGAACACACCATCCCCACTGTCAAACATGGTGTTGGCAGTATCATGGTTTGGGCCTGCTTTTCTTCAGCAGGGACAGGGAAGATGGTTAAAATTGATGGGAAGATGGATGGAGCCAAATACAGAACCATTCTGGAAGAAAACCTGTTGGAGTCTGCAAAAGACCTGAGACTGGGATGGAGATTTATCTTCCAACAAGACAATGATCCCAAACATAAAGCAAAATCTACAATGGAATGGTTCACAAATAAACATATCCAGGTGTTAGAATGGCCAAGTCAAAGTCCAGACCTGAATCCAATCGAGAATCTATGGAAAGAGCTGAAAACTGCTGTTCACAAATGCTCTCCATCCAACCTCACTGAGCTCGAGCTGTTTTCCAAGGAAGAATGGGCAAGAATTTCAGTCTCTCGATGTGCAAAACTGATAGAGTCATACCCCAAGCGACTTGCAGCTGTAATCGCAGCAAAAGATGGCGCTACAAAGTATTAACTTAAGGGGGCCCAATAATTTGGCACGCCCCACTTTTCAGTTTTTTACTTTTTACAAAAGTTTAAAATAACCAATAAATTTCGTTCCACTTCACGATTGTGTCCCACTTGTTGCTGATTCTTCACCAAAAAATTAAAATTTTATATCCTTATGTTTGAAGCCTGAAATGTGGCAAAAGGTTGAAAAGTTCAAGGGGACCAAATATTTTCGCAAGGCACTGTACATCCCATGCTGTCTGATTTGTACAATGTAATTACAGTCTCATCCCATAGAAGTGAATTAAATAAGGCTGTTATTACAACACGCAGCTGCTATGAAACAGATGACATGCAGAGTAAACAGTGCATGAGCACTGTGTCCCTTTAAAACAGCTGATTAACAGGGGTCCCAGTTGTAGGACCCCCACTGATTTCTTATTGATGGCCTATTCTAAGGATAGGCCATCAATAAAAAAAAAAAAAAACTAGACAAACCCTTTAATTTGCTATTTATGCATGAAAGACAGTTTATAGTGATAGTTTCCTTGCATAAATAGTGACCTCTTAACATTATGTTTGGCTATGTATTTTTATTTGCCTTACTGCAAATTTTCTACTCCTTCTTGGTGAAAAATAATCCTCAAAAATGATAAGTATTGGTAAGTGAAAAGTATTTTTACTCTGTCAGAAAAATATAGTGCAAGCTCTGGTCACAGGCATCCAAGTCTCATTGATACATGTGAGAAGCAAAGGCTAGCCTATCTGGTCCACTACCACAAAAGAGGTTTTAGATGACGTGTGGCCCATGGCAAAATTAAAAGTGTGGCCCCAAATGCTGACATCCTGTGTGTAGTCCTGGCCGTGGCCAATAAGAGAAAAAATAGCATGGCAGGGAAGCTATGTCTATCTGCTTTGCTATATGTGTTAACAGTCATCTGAGGATGCTCCTTCAAGGCAATGGTCCCATGATCCCCCCTCACACTGACTGCTCCCCATGTTCCTGTTTGGTTTACAGACTGCTCCCTATGGTTCACCCTCTGTTAAATAGACTACTCTCTATGACCGCATATGGCCCCCTTTTTTAAAAATGGAATTATCTATTATTGTTTACTGATTTCAACTTTGTGATGTAATGTACCTTTTTTTCTTTAAAAAAAAACCTTATATTGGTTGGTATGTTCAATAGCAAACATAAAACTAAACATGTGTGATATCACTCACCAAGTAAACGTAATGTTTCTATTAAGTCAAAGTCGGAATCAAGATTCAGCTTTGGGAATGATACAGCTGTGGCCCGAGGAGATTTTTCTTCGAGTTGTGTCATCAGCAAAGTCACAATTTCTTCTGTAAGACGGCTTTCAACATTTTTTAATGCAGTTGTTTCTTGTGATAGAGGCAAAAAGATGATAAGGCTGCAGTTATTAGATAAGGGTAATCTGGCGACCTAGGTAAAATGAATAAAGAAGCGTGTCAGAGAAGAGTTTCTTTGCTATATATTGAAGGGGAGATAACTATTAATGTTTGCAGGACAAATTGTGGTACCATTTACTATTCTGTACAATGTACTGAGAAGCTGGAAAAAAATTCAGAATGGGGTGGAATTGGAGAAAAAGTGCCTTTGTGTGACCACCTTACAGGCTTCATTTTTACGGCGTTCACTCTGCAGCCAAAATGACATGTGACCTGTATTCTATGTTTCGGTACGATTCTGAGGATACTAAATTTATATAGTTTTATTTACATTTTAACCACTTGTACATCCTCACAGGGGGTCTTTTTTTTTTTTTTTTTTTTTTTTTGTAGGGCCAGGTGTACTTTTTAGTTATACAATTTTTATTCAAATTACTAGATGCAGTCTTTATCATTCATAGACTTAAAACAGTTGAGGAAGCAAAAAAACGGACGGTACAGAGACGCTCATCAGGACGCTCTTTTTAGAGCGCTTGCGGAGGAATTGTGCAGTCTA
This sequence comes from Leptodactylus fallax, assembly GCA_947044405.1. Lineage (NCBI taxonomy): Eukaryota > Metazoa > Chordata > Amphibia > Anura > Leptodactylidae > Leptodactylus > Leptodactylus fallax. Next base: position 99,853 of record CAMRHE010000868.1, on the reverse strand, counting down.
TGTGTCTGTGATACTGCTTAAATGACGTCTATTAGCGCTGAAACCACCCTATAGTGATTGTGGTTTCTTACTATCTCACTAAGCTAGTTCTGTCGGTCAGCTATTACCTTGTTTTTACTCTGGGGAAATAGGGGATTATGTGTGAATAGAAACAGGAATACTCGGTAATTCAGGGGACCTGTTTATGGAAATTTGGATCACTCTCCTGATTTCAATGACAGATCTTGTGAATTTGAGATATTACACATACAGTATATATAAAAAAGAGAACTCTATATGCAATCAGGTCGTTTTGCATCATAAATTGAGACTATAGGTCTCAAGATGATTTATTCTAAGCCATTGCTATTACATGTGTATTTATACATTTTATTGGGGCTCTCTTTATCTCGGGTCCATATACATAGCTTCTCAAATAAATGGGATTTCCCCCTTTCCCTGATACGCATCTCACTGTATTGAGTGCTGACAGTAATGCAAATTGAGGCAGGTGTTCTATTATATGTACGTTCTGTCCAAAACACTCACTTTTTTTTACTTTGTATCCAATAAAAGTTACATTTTAATTCAATATGATTTGAAGAGACCTATCGAATATGTAAGTGGGTTTAGATTTCTGGATAATGTTACTGGAGATTCCCTTTCCTCGATATTATATATAAGTGGATGTTATTGGGTATATTTACATTTAACCTCTTAACAAAAATTTTAAACTTTGCAAAAAAAAAAAAATTTTTCTAAAAGTTGCCATATTCTGACACCTGTAACTTTTTATACTTCCATGTACGAGGATGCATAGGGCGTCTTTTTTTTTTTTTTTTTTTGCCGGGGGCCAGATGTACTTTTTAGTTATACCATTTTGGGGAATGTCTATTGCTTCGATCACTTTTTATAAAAATTTTTATCAGATACGAAACAGATGAATGCAATGCAAAATACTGGCACTAGTATTATAAGCTAAATAGAGCAGCCTGCAATTGAAGTATATACTAGACAAGCCTGGGAGCCTTCAATAGGCTCCCGGCTGTCATGGCAATGGGACGCCGGCACGGATCTCGTTCCAGGTGCCGTTGATCCCGGCAAAGTGGCGCCTCGGTCAGCCTTAGCTGACGCACCAGGGGCCTTAATGTCTGAGATAAGTGCAGCACCAACCACGGACATTAGCACCGGGTCTCTGCTGTATAATACAGCTCCTGAGCGGCCGCCATAGTTAAATATGTGAGCTCTGCCATACTATTACTGTGGATGTCGGGAAGGGGTTAAGCTAGATCGCCAATATCTGACAAGTGGGGGTTCAACACCAGGGACCCGCACAGAACAGCCGCTCGAAGTGGCAGCAATGCGTGGGTGAGCACCACTTCCATTCGTTAGGTTCATTCATCACGTCCTGCTTATAGCTTAGTCCTATTCAAGTAAAGGAGACTGAGCTTCGATACCAAGCACAGATCCTATGCAATGTACGGTGCTGCGTTTGGTGAGCAGTGAAGACGTAGCGGTGCTCACCCGAATTCTGAAGTCTTTTCAAACATCAATATTTAAATATTGGAAAAGTCCTTTTAAGTCTAAGGCCCCAAGTATCAAAACACTGTGTAAAATCTCAGTGAAAACGTGGTGAGTTTTAAACTGAGTTTTCCTCTGCATTTTCCTTCTCCTATTAAATCTGTACGGAAAATGCTTGCAATTCTGCAGCTAAAATTAGCATGCTGCAATTGTTTTCAAATGCATGTGTTTTTGAAAACACAACTACAGTCATGGCCAAAAGTTTTGAGAATGATACAAATATAAATTTTTACAAAGTCTACTGCTTCAGTTATTCTAATGGCAATTTGCATATACTCCAGAATGTTATAAAGAGTGATCAGCTTAACAGCAATTACTTGCAAAGTCAATATTTGCCTAGAAAATGAACTTTATCCCCCAAAACACATTTCAACATCATTGCAGCCCTGCCTTAAAAGGACCACCTAACATCGTTTCAGTGATTGCTCCATTAACACAGGTGTGGGTGTTGATGAGGACAGGGCTGGAGATCAATCTGTCATGATTAAGTAAGAATGACACCACTGGACACTTTAAAAGGAGGCTGGTGCTTGCCATCATTGTTTCTCTTCTGTTAACCATTGGTTATCTCTAAAGAAACACGTGCAGTCATCATTGCATAAAAATGGCCTAACTGGGAAGAGTATTGCAGCTAGAAAGATTGCACCTCAGTCAACAATCTATCGCATCATCAAGAACTTCAAGGAGAGAGGTTCCATTGGTGCCAAAAAGGCTCCAGGGCGCCCAAGAAAGACCAGCAAGCGGCAGGACCGTCTCTTAAAAGTGTTTCAGCTGCGGGATCGGGCTACCAGCAGTGCAGAGCTTGCTGAGGAATGGCAGCAGGCAGGTGTGAGTGCATCTGCACGCACTGTGAGGCGGAGACTCTTGGAGCAAGGCCTGGTCTCAAGGAGGGCAGCAAAGAAGCCACTTCTCTCCAGAAAAAACATCAGGGACAGACTGATATTCTGCAAAAGGTACAGGGAGTGGACTGCTGAGGACTGGGGTAAAGTCATTTTCTCTGATGAATCCCCTTTTCGATTGTTTGGAACATCTGGAAAACAGCTTATTCGGAGAAGAAGAGGTGAGCGCTACCACCAGTCTTGTCTCATGCCAACTGTAAAGCATCCTGAAACCATTCATGTGTGGGGTTGCTTCTCAGCCAAGGGAATCGGCTCTCTCACAGTCTTGCCTAAAAACACAGCCATGAATAAAGAATGGTACCAGAATGTCCTCCAAGAGCAACTTCTCCCAAGCGTCCAAGAGCAGTTTGGCGCTCAACAATGCCTTTTCCAGCATGATGGAGCACCTTGCCATAAAGCAAAGGTGATAACTAAATGGCTCAGGGAACAAAACATAGAGATTTTGGGTCCATGGCCTGGAAACTCCCCAGATCTTAATCCCATTGAGAACTTGTGGTCAATCATCAAGAGACGGGTGGACAAACAAAAACCAACAAATTCAGACAAAATTAAAGCATTGATTCTGCAAGAATGGACTGCTATCAGCCAGGATTTGGTCCAGAAGTTGATTGAGAGCATGCCAGGGAGAATTGCAGAGGTCCTGAAGAAGAAGGGTCAACACTGCAAATATTGACTTGCTGCATTAACTCATTCTAACTGTCAATATAAGCTTCTGTTACTCATAATATGAATGCAATTATATTTCTGTATGTGATAAAAACATCTGACAAACACACATAAAAACCAGAGGGCAGCAGATCATGTGAAAATATAATATTTGTGTCATTCTCAAAACTTTTGGCCATGACTGTACACTGTGTGCAGAATTTTTAGGCATGTTGTATTTGAGATGATTATTTTTATTACTGAACAACAACTATGTTCTCAATAAACCCAAAAGACTCATAAATATCAAAGCTTAATATTTTTGGAAGTTGGAGTGGTTTTTTTTTTTAGATTTGGCTATCTTAGGAGGATATCTGTTTGTGCAGGTAACTATTACTGTGCAGAATTATTAGGCAACTTAATAAAAACCAAATATCACTTGTTTATTTTCACCAGATAAACCAATATAACAACATAAAATTTAGAAATAAACATTTCTGACATTCAAAAACAAAAGCAAAAACAAATAAGTGACCAATATAGCCACCTTTCTTTACGATGACACTCAAAAGCCTTCCATCCATAGATTCTGTCAGTTGCTTGATCTGTTTACGATCAACATTGCGTGCAGCAGCCACCACAGCCTCCCAGACACTGCTCAGAGAGGTGTACTGTTTTCCCTCAATGTAAATCTCACATTTTATGAGGGACCACAGGTTCTCGATGGGGTTCAGATGAGGTGAACAAGGGGGCCATGTCATTATTTTTTCTTCTTTTAGACCTTTACTGGCCAGCCAAGCTGTGAAGTATTTGGATGCAGGTGATGGAGCATTGTCCTGCATGAAAATCATGTTTTTCTTGAACAATACCGACTTCTTCCTGTACCACTGCTTGAAGAAGGTGTCTTCCAGAAACTGGCAGTAGGTCTGGGCGTTTAGCTTCACTCCATACTCAACCCGAAAAGGCCCCACAAGTTCATCTTTGATGATACCAGCCATACCAGTACCCCACCTCCACCTTGCTGGCGGCTGAGTCGGAGTGGAGCTCTCTGCCCTTTACTGATCCAGCCTCGGGCCCATCCATCTGGCCCATCAAGAGTCACTCTCATTTCATCAGTCCATAAAACCTTTGAAAAATCAGTCTTAAGATATTTCTTGCCCCAGTTTTGACGTTTTATCTTATGTTTCTTGTTCAAAGGTGGTCGTTTTTCAGCCTTCCTTACCTTGGCCATGTCCCTGAGTATCGCACACCTTGTGCTTTTTGATACTCCAGTAACGTTGCAGCTCTGAAATATGGCTAAACTGGTGGCTAATGGCATCTTGGCAGCTTCACGCTTGATTTTCCTCAATTCATTAGCAGTTATTTTGCGCCTTTTTTTTTTCAACACGCTTCTTGCGACCCTGTTGGCTATTTGCCATGAAACGCTTGATTGTTCGGTGATCACGCTTCAAAAGTTTGGCAATTTCAAGACTGCTGCATCCCTCTGCAAGACATCTCACAATTTTTGACTTTTCAGAGTCCGTCAAATCTCTCTTCTGACCCATTTTGCCAAAGGAAAGGAAGTTGCCTAATAATTAAGCACACCTTATATAGGGTGTTGATGTCATTAGACCACACCCCTCCTCATTACAGAGATGCACATCACCAGATTTACTTAATTGGTAGTTGGCTTTCAAGCCTATACAGCTTGGAGTAGGACAATATGTATAAAAAGGATGATGTGATCAAAATACTCATTTGCCTAATAATTCTGCACACAGTGTATTCCACAGCTTTTTTTTTCTGCAATGTGTGGATGAGATTAAATGAAATCTCATTCAGTTTGCTGGTACTGTAAAGTGCAGTGTTTTTTTTTGGCTGCATTTCTGTAACAGCTAAAAACACTGTGTTTCTGCAATGTTTGGCTTTAGCCTAAGGCTGAAGCCCCACATGTTGTGAGGAATGTACAACCCTGCAAAGGACTGAGGCAAAGCCCAACCACACATTGCAGAAAAATACCCAGTCAATTGCTGGCGGTTTCCTTATAGGTATAATTGAATCAGAAAGTCCGCAGAGGAAAACTCTGTGAACTTTCTGTGAAAAGCGCTGCGGGCAAAATCCCAATGTGTTTCCGCCATGGTTTTTCCCACAGTGCTTTTTGGCTGCAGCTTGCTACGTGGGGCCTAAGTGCCCGTAGGATAGGTCATCGATTGAAGATTGGCTGGGGTCCCTGTTGGGCCACCACCTATCAGCTGTCTGAATAGACTGCAGCTTTCAGAGGAGCTCTCTTCATAGAAAACTCTTCACAGAGGTCTTTTCAAAGAAAACCAATGACAGTGTTGTACATTTATATATTATCTGTGCTTGGTATTGCAGGTCAGCTTATTTACTTGAATGGGACTGAGCTGCAAACAAGTCATGTGATTCATGAACAAAGCGGCACTATAGGACTGCCACTACCACTTTAGCTGATATGTGGGATCTCAGGTGTTCCATCTCATCTGATCTTCTGTTGATAACCTATTCTACGTCATTAATAATTAAGTATATATTGATACATACTGTACAGTACAATGCTATGAAAAAGCATTTCATTCCTTACAGGTTTATTTTTGCTTTTTTTTTTATCATACTCACATTTTTCAGATCAAACAAATTTCAATGACACAGATAACTTGAGTGAATAATAAATGCAGGTTTTCAATGATAATTTAATTTATTAAAGGGAAAAAATCTCATCCAAGCTGTCTCTGTGTGAAAAAGTGATTGCCCCTAAACCAAATAACTGGTTGTGCCACCCTTGGCAGCAACAACTGCAATCAAGCATTTGTGATAACTGGCAATGAGTTTTCACATCTCTGTGGAGGAATTTTGGCTCACTCTTCTTTGCAGAATTGCTATAATTCAGTCACATTGGAGGGTTTTCGAGCATGAATGACCTGTTTAACCCCTTCCCGACATCTGCAATAATTTTTCGGCGGATGTCGGGTATTTAAATATGGTGGTCGCACAGGAGCTAAGCGGCCACCATAGCCACCTGGTCTTTGCTGTATTATACAGCAGAGACCTGGCACTAATGCCCATGATCAGTGCTCACACTAAGGCCCCTGGCGCCTCAAGCAAAGCTGACCGTGAGCGAGATCTGGGGAGGCGTCCTGTTGCCATGACACCTATTGAAGGCTCCCAGGCTTGTCTGGCATGCATTGTAATGCATTGCATTAGTGATCAGACCCCCTGTGGTTCAAGATCCCTAGGGGGTGTAATAAATGCAATAATAAAAACTATAAAAAGAATTAAAACCACCAAACCACCCCTCTTTCCCTAGAATACATATAAAAGTTAAAATGTACAGCAAAACACATACACATTAGGTATCCCTGTGTCCAAAAAAGCCCCAGCCTACAAACTTTTATAAAAATATTTTTTCCGTATGGTGAACGTTGAATTTTCCCATTCAATCAAAAACAATCAAAAGTACTGATCCGCCGTTTTTTCGCTGTTTTGCCTCTGATAAAAATTTGAATAAAAACTGTTAACTAAAAAGTACACCTGGCCCTGAAAAAAAAAAAAAAGACACCCTGTGCATCCCCGTACATGGAAATATAAAAAGTTTAGTGTGTCAGAATATGGCGACTTTTTAGATTTTTGTTAAGGGGTTAAAATGTAAATAAAACTATATAAATTTGCTATACCCAGACTCATACCGAAACATAGAATACAGGTGACATGTCATTTTGGCTGCAGCGTGAACACCGTAAAAATGAAACCCGTAAGGTCACACAAATGCACTTTTTGTCCAATTCCAACCTAGTCTGAAATTTTTTCCAGCTTCCCAGTATATTGTACAGAATAATAAATGTTACCATTATGAAGAACAATTTGTCCCACAAACATTAAGCCCTCATATGGCTCTGTGAATGGAAAAATAAAAAAGTCAAAAATGAAAATTGAAAAATGTCACCAGCGGGAAAGAGTTAAGGTCATGCCACAGCATTTCAAAGTCTGCACTCTGACTAGGCCACTCCCAAACCTTCATTTTGTTTTTATTTCAAGGTATTAAGAGGTGGACTTGCTAGTGTGCTTTGGATCATTGTTCTGCTGCAGAACCCAGGTACATTTGAGCTTAAGATCACAAACTAATGACTGGACATACTTCTTCAGGATTTTCTGGTAGAGTGCAGAATTCATGGTTCCATCAATTACAGCAAGATGTACAGGTCCTGAAACAGCAAAGCAGCCCCAGACAATTACACTACCACCACAATGTTTGATGTTTTTTTTTTTCTGAAATTCTGTGTTAGTTTTACGCCAGATGTAACAGGATGCACACATTCCAAAAAGTACCACATTTGTCTCGTCAATCCACAGACATATTCCCGAAAGTCTTGGGAATTATCACAACATTGTTGTGACCATTTTTGCAAATTTGCAGCCATATCACACATTATAACTTTTGATTATCTTAGCAACTGATAATGAGCACTGTATACACAGCTATGGGCGCCGCCAAGTTGCAACAGCTCCCCTCTGACTCGGCGGTCATGTGATCCACCGGGATCAGAGCTTGTTAGAGCTGCTGGGTCCTACAGGACCCAGATCAGCTCAATAGTGACATGCAGGAGGCTGTATTCCTGCAACTGGTGCAAAATGTTCCAGCCCCAGTTACAGGGGAAATCAGTCTCCCACCCCAAAAAAAGGTGATCAGATATCCACAAAGGTCTATTAGGACCTTATGGGGACACAATGTAAAAAAAAAATTAAAAAATAAATAAATAGAAAATTAAAAAAAAAAAATGAAATTAAATAATTAAAAAAATACATAAAATAATATGCCAATATTATGCCCTTTTTACAGGTTCTAGCCCCACCCCTGACGACACCATAAAACATTTAAATTACCATAATGGAGAAGAAAAACTCCTCTTTTGTTTATATTTTCCCGGATCTAAAAAAAAATTAAAACACATGCAAAAATAAAAACAGCATAAAAATAAAGCCCTATGTGTCCCCTATAAAGGACACAGAAATTAGCTGAATACCCCAAATGATAAAAATGTTACAGCCCTCAAAACCGCACATACAAAAAACCTGAAAATGAGTCTGGTGGTTAAACATAGGTATTAGCACCTCCTTGTTGTCTGTCTTTTTTTTTTTTTTTTTTTTTTTATGGGTACTGCAATTTGATTTAATTTTACTTTATCCCTTCAAGACAGAGCCTAAAAGTATCTTCGTGACCAGGCCTCATTTTTCAAAACTGATGTGTCACTTTATACGGCAATAACTTTGAGATGCTTTAACTTACACAAATGATTTTGAGATTGTTTTTTCTTGTCACATTGTACTTCATGTTATTGGTAAATATTGATCAATTTTTTTTAATTTATTTATAAAAAAATAGGAAATTTGATGGAAATTTGGAAAAAAAAAAATCACAATTTTCAAAATGTGAAATGCTCTGCTTTTCAAACAGATAGTCATACCACCCAAATACATTAATACATGTTATCTACAATAGCTCTGCTTTATATTGGTGTAACACCATGTCTGAAGAAGAGAGCTAGTACTCTCAAAAGCTTACCATCAAATTTACTCAGCCTCTAAAAGGTATCGCCTGATTTCTTCACTCTTCCATTATATTGGCATAATCTTTTAATTGTCCTTTCATTTATTTTGGACGTTAGAAGGCCTACAAGTGTAACAGTGATTTTCCAGATTTACAAAAAAATTTCCCAAACTAATTTCTCAGGGACCACTTAAGTTCTGAAGGGGATTATAAAGGCCTATATATTAGAAACCCCCATGAATCACCCCATTTTCATAACTGCACCCCTCAAATAATTCAAAACAGCATTTGGGAAGTTTTTTAACCCTTTAAGCATTTCACGGAAATTAAAACAATATGGAGGTGAAATTTAGACATTTCATTTTTTTCAATAATACATTCATTTAGCCCTAAAATTAACACACTCACAAAGGGTTAAAAGAGAAAATGCATCTCACAGTTTGTTATGCAATTTCTCCTTAGCACAGAAATCCCCAACATGTGGGTGTAAACTGATGCTTGGGCACACGGCAGTGCACAGAAGGGAAGGAGCCAGGGTTGGATTGGCCCACCGGGGAACAGGTGAATCCCCCAGTGGGCCACGACTATTAGTCCTCATCTTGCCAATGCAGATGCATTGGTCAGGGGCCCGATCGGGAAGGTCAGGGGCCCGATCGGGAAGGTCAGGGGTCGGGCCCCTCATCATCCCGATCGGGCCCCTGACCAATGTATTTGCATTGGCAAAATGAGGACTAATAACATACCTCCCAACCGTCCCAGATTTGGCGGGACAGTCTGGGCCCTGTTCCGCAGTCCCAGTCAGTGGGAGGTATGTCCCGAATTCAACTCATCTGCATCCAGAGAGGACGCAGATGAGTTGAATACAGCGATGAAGCAGGAGCGGACAGCCTCTGCTTCATCACTGTATTCCTGTGCACCGGCCCTAGGAGCTGTAGGCGCGATGTGATGACGTCACTCACATCGCGCCTGTAGCTCTCTCAACAGTTCCGAGAGGCAGATCTCAGACAGCAGCAGGGATGCGAGGAGAGGTAAGTATATGTGTTTTATTGTGTTAAACTGTGGGGGCAAATGAAAAGGGGACATTAAACTGGGGGCAGATGGAGGGGAGACATTAAATCGGTGTCAGATGGAAGGGGTATTAAACTGGGGGACAGATGGAGGTGGCAGATAGAGCATGACATTAAACTGGGGGCAGGTAGGAAGGGGACATTAAACTGGGGGCAGAAGTCAGGGAGGAGACAGTAAAACATGAAACCCAAAAAACATACCTGTCCCCAGTGTCTGCCACCACTGACCGATCCAGCGCAAACCGCGGCTTTGCCGGTGGAAGCCCCTTTGCTACACATGACTGCTGAGGCCAATCAGTGACCACAGGAAAGGAGAACTGATGATGTCACTTACATACGTCACCAGTTCCTTTCTTGTGGCCATGGATTGGCCTCAGCAGTCAGGTGCAACGCAGAACTTCTGTCGGTAATGGAACAGCCCATGCTGGACTGGACAGTGGTGGCAGACACTGGTGTCAGGTGAGTATGATTTTTTTATTTATTTTTTTTAATGTTTAACCTTCCTCAGTATCCTCTCTGAAATTCCTGGACAACCTCTTTAAAGAGGTTGTCCAGGCTAAACATAAATTTAATTAGGCCGGGGAAGTGAAAAAAAAAAAAACATACTCACCTGTCCCGGTGCTCTGGTGTCCTCTCAGGCTGGCCCAGTCCTGCAGCTCGGCTGCTCTCTTGCTGTGGAATTTGTTGCCGGCCGTGACGTTCCCTCAGCGTTCACGTGCGACGGGTACAACAGCAGAGCAGCAGGACCGGACCGTGCAGGGAGACAGGTGAGTATGTTTTTTTTTTTTTTTTTTTTAACACCACCCCCGGCCGATTTAAAAATAATATTTGAGTCCATTTTTGCCTGGACAACCCCTTTAAGGGGATATGCAGGAGTATTATTATAATTAGGGGGAACACAAGGGGCATTATTAATTGAAGAGGCACTCTTAATTTAAAGGTTTAAACTTTTAATGCAGACAGCAGGGGAGGGTTATAATGCATCTTCCCCTCCTTACCGGCGCTTCGTTGGCTGTCACCTTGTAAGTATACAGAGCAGCTGCAGCAGTGATGTCAACAACACCATGGGCAGCCAAACACTGTATACTGCTGTACTGCTGAGCACAGGGATTGGCTGTAGTGGTCCCGTTAACTTGACGTCGCTGCTGCAGCCACTCCGTATACAGAGCAGTGAAGGTGACAGGCGGCCCAGCACAGGAACAGAGGGGAGAATACAGGTAACTGTTAGCGCATTTTTATTTTATAACTCTCCCCTGCTGCATACATTAAAATGTCTGATCCTGGACAACCTCTAAGACAGCATACAGGCGGTATTATTAACTGAAGTGGCACACAGCAGCATTCATTTAAAGATACATACAGGGGTATTATTCAATTAAAGGGGATTTTTATATTATATATTTTATAATTGGGGTAGCGGCAGGATGGGGGCTTTGTGTAGGTGAGGACAATGTGGGTCAGGTGCCTGGAAATGTGAAGAGCCAAAGATGTCTGTTCTGCAAACTTTACAGAGACAAGAAACAGCTAGAAGAATTGGTCATGGTGGTCCAGAGGGAAGAAACAGGAAATGTGACCGATTAGTCAGAGACATCACCTGTAAGTCACAAAATGTTACTGTCCTGTATTCACCTAAATGGTCTGCAGAGCCCTGTGTAGAGCTGGTATTTACTACTACTACTGTACTATGCTACTACTGTATAGTGATAATATTGGTATAACTTGGGTTGGGGGCCCACTTGGACATGTTTGCTCCCCCTGTCCCGAACTCCTAGCTACACCTCTGGTTGGAACCAATCCCGTTGTAGCTTGTGGCTGCAAGTGTAACTGATGTACTGACGCTGTGCGCGGCGGGTTTCTGCATAGGAGCCCAGACCAGCAGTATGAAAGGTAAGTGCAACTTAACCACGCAAACAAAAAAACATTTCCCCCTATTTTGCCCCCAAATCTTTCAATTTCAATGACCACTCTGATAACTACAACCCCCAGCAGCTCCAGATGCTCTGGGTCTGTTGAAAGTTGGCTCTGAGCATAGGCCATAAAAAAGATTAACCCTGGACAACCCCTTTAATATGCCCCACACAGTTTACTGTCCCTTGTACAGGATGTTAGCCCCCCATCACTGCTCCCACACAATATAATGGCCCCATCACTGTTCCTCATATAGTATGGGAGACCAGTGAAGAGGCCACTGTAAGGGGGGACCAGTGAAGCAGCCATAGAAAAATTTGGCAAAGACAACCCCCAAGAGGTTGTCCATAAATTGGAGCGACCACTGTGGCGACCGCGTGGGAGGTGTAAAAAAACAAAACATACCTGTCCACAGCACCCCGTTGTCCCCTGCCTGTGTCTGTTTGGTCTCATGGCGGTGCCTAATATCTGGAAATCCTGTACCTAATTGGTCTTTGTGATCACATGAGGTGCAGGACTCCCAGCAAGTAGCAGAGGTCTGAATGGACACTGGCAGCGGACAATGGAGCTCCAAAGACAGTTGTATTGCAGTCTATGGGACATGCAATACAAAACAAAAGATTACATATTGAAACCCCCAAGTATGGCTAATAAAATATTTAAAAACATTTTTTTAAATTTTTTAAAAATATTAAAAAAACATAAACAGTTATACATGCCCGGATTCGTTTTACTTCCCTCCTCTCTCTCCACCTTCCCCTCCTTACTCTTCTCTGTCCCTCTACCCTCTTTTCCCTCCTTCTCCGTCTACCCTGAAGCTGCCGATTATGGTTCTTGATCCTGTTGTTTACCTGCGTACATTGTTTGTACTTGGTATGACTTTGCTTTTTTTTTTTGAAAATCAATAAACTTTGAATTGAAGGAAAAAAACCCAAAAAAGTATACATCCCTGGTCCAAAAACACCTGGTCTACAAACACATAAAAATATTTTTCCATACGGAAAATGTTGTAGAAGGAAAAAAATCAAGAGTCAAACCACTTTTTTTTTGCTATTTCGCCTGCTATAAAAATTTTACTAAAAAGCGATCAAAACAACAGACATTCCCCAAAATGGTATAAATAAAAAGTACATCTGGTTCCGCAAAAAAAGACGGTTTATACAGGCCAATACACGGAAATATAAAAATTAGTTTATAATTTTTTTTTTAAGTGGTTAAAACATAAGAAAAAAAGCTATATAAATTTGATATCACTGGAATCATATTGACCCATAGAATACAGGTGACATTGGCTGCACAGTGAACACCATAAAAATAAAGCCCAAAAGAAAGTTGCACAAACGCAGTTTATCTCCAATTCCACCCCATTCTGATTTTTTTTTCCACCTTCCAGTACATTGCACGGAATATTAAATGGCATCATTACAAAGTACAATTTTCCCCACAAAAATTAAGTTGCTGATACAGCTCTGTGAATGGAAAAAGTTATGGCTCTTGGAAGGCAGGAAGTCAAATATTATCACTTTTCATTATGTACTACTACAGTGGTAGCAAAATACAGTGTTACATACATGAGCTTCTAGATATGTATCTCGAATACTTTGTAGGGGATATTTGTGATAATTCATCATTGGGACTTTGATTTTACTTGATGGTGTTAAGTGGAAGGCTTCATTCTTTGTACGTTTTAGATCAAAACGATTCCTCCATTTTCCTGAGGAAAATACACAGTAATTAAAAGTGTAATAACATCATGAAAGCTACCAGCATCATGTTCTTCTTCTGCAATATTTTAATAAGCTCAATAAAAGTTACATTTAGGAAAACAGATCATGAAAAATTAAATGGTGACTTGGGGTTTGAGGGAGAGAGGTTTCATACACCAGTATGATTGGCAGAAGTATTGCAGTATATTGTTTAGGAAATCAATGAATCCCAAGTTTACGTTCCCTTGTGAGAAATTTTTTTTAAAATGTATATAAAAAATTCTATAAAAGAAATATTTTAAATATAAATGAAAAAAACATATTAGGTATTGCTGTATGCATAAAAATCCCAAATCTCAAAATATAATGTTATTTATCCCGTATGGTGAGCGCCATAAAAAAAAAAAAAGAAAAAACAATGTGCAAATATTTTTTGGTCACCTTACCTCCCACAAAAAGGAATAAAAAGTGATCAAAAAGTCATACATACCAGGCATGGTACCAATTAAAGCTACAGGTCGCTCAGCAAAGAAGCCTTATATTACTCTGTCAACAAAAAAAATTTAAAAGCTATACTTGTCAAAATATTGTACCCCATGGCGAAATCACTACTTCACAAAAAGGCTTTTTTTTTTTTTTTGCAAAAAGTAGTAAAGCATAATAAAACCTTTCTAAAGATGAACCTGTGAAGTGAAAACCATTTCAGGTGACTACCTCTTGAAGCTCATCAAGAGAATGCCAAGAGTGTGCAAAGCAGTAATCAAAGCAAAAGGTAGCTACTTTGAAGAACCTAGAATATAAGACATATTTTCAGTTGTTTCAAACTTTTTTGTTAAGTATATAATTCCACATGTGTTAATTCATAATTTTGATGCCTTCAGTGTGAATCTACAATTTTTATAGTCATGAAAATACAGAAAACTCTTGGTATGAGAAGGAATGTCCAAACTTTTGGTGTATATATATATATATATATATATATATATATACAGTGGGGGAAAAAAGTATTTAGTCAGCCACCAATTGTGCAAGTTCTCCCACTTAAAAAGATGAGAGAGGCCTGTAATTGGCATCATAGGTAGACCTCAACTATGAGAGACAAAATTAGAAAACAAATCCAGAAAATCACATTGTCTGATTTTTAAAGAATTTATTTGCAAATTATGGTGGAAAATAAGTATTTGGTCACCTACAAACAAGCAAGATTTCTGGCTCTCACAGACCTGTTGTAACGTCTCTGCCGTTTCGGGTCTCGGCGCCGCCCTCCGCTCGCACGCTGTGGCGAAGGAGGCGTCTTCAATTTGGTTCTTTGTGTAAGTCTCTTGATGCTCAGTCTGAACATGGTCCTAATCAGTGTAATGGATTTCTAACCACACCCGTGCTCTAAGCATTTCTCTCTGGACGGTATAGAGTTAATCTCTTCCTGGCTTGTGTGATTGACAGCCTGTGTGCCTATCAGGTGTGGGGTTGGGCCCAGACTTTCTATATACAGGTTGTCACTTCTCTGCAAGTTGCCGGTTCTTACACTTGTGTTTTGCCTGCTCTCTTCATTATTTCCCTTGCTACCTTATTACCTGATTTTCTGACCACTGGCTTTGACTTTGACTATTCTCTTGGATCTCGATTCTGTGCTGCAATTGCTCGATTGTTACTGACCCCTTGGCTAGCTGACCTCCCTTTGTTGTTGTGCGTCTTGTCTGCGTTCTATGTGATCACTTATTATAAGGAGGGACTGTCGACGTGGTTGCTGGCTGTCACCTAGGACAGATCGGGCAAGTTAGCCAGGGACAGTGGGGGGGGATTCAGCTTAGGGTCCACTGTCTCGTTGTGCCCCTCCCCCTAGTTCTCCAGCAGCTTCTGGGGAATCGCTCCTCTAGTGATTCCCTTACACCTGTAACTTCTTCTTTAAGAGGCTTGTCTGTCCTCCACTCATTACCTGTAGTAATGGCACCTGTTTGAAATTGTTATCAGTATAAAAGATACCTGTGCACAACCTCAAACAGTCACACTCCAAACTCCACTATGGTGAAGACCAAAGAGCTGTGGAAGAAACAAAATTGTAGACCTGCACCAGGCTGGGAAGACTGAATCTGCAATAGACAAGCAGCTTGGTGTGAAGAAATCAACTGTGGGAGCAATAATTATAAAATGGAAGACATTGAGTCTATAGAGTTAAGAATAGAGTCTTGAAAGAGTTAGCAGAGGAAATAACAGAACCCCTTGCTATAATCTTCAATAAGTCATGGGAAACAGGAGTGGTCCCTCTAGATTGGAAAAGGGCAAATGTGGTCCCTATCTATAAAAAGGGGAAAAGGGATGACCCAGGAAATTATAGGCCGGTAAGTCTGACCTCGATAGTAGGAAAAATCTTTGAGCAAATTGTTAAAGAACATTTAATTAGGTACCTGGATGGGAAGGCTTTAATTAATCAGAGCCAGCACGGCTTTATGACCAATAAATCTTGTCAGACTAATCTGATTTCCTTCTACAACAAAATCACTGAATGGTTGGACCAGGGGAATGCAGTGGACATAGTATATCTTGACTTTAGTAAGGCATTTGATAAAGTATCACATAACATTCTTATTGAAAAAATGATTAAGTATGGCTTTGATAAAAAATCAGTGAAGTGGATTCACAATTGGCTTAAAGATCGGGCACAACGAGTAATACTAAATGGCTATACATCAAACTGGAAGAAAGTAAAAAGCGGGGTGCCGCAGGGCAGTACTTTTTAATATTTTTATAAATGATCTGGACAATGGGATTATTGGGGAACTCATAAAATTTGCAGATGATACCAAGGGGAGACTTAATAGCGGTCTTTAAATATCTGAAAGGTAGTCACAGTGCAGAGGGATCTAACCTTTTCTCATTAGCGGAAGGAATTACGAGAAGTAATGGGATGAAACTAAAGGAAAGGAGATACAGATTAGACATTAGGAAAAACTTTTTAACAGTGAGGGTAGTGAGGGAGTGGAATAGGCTGCCACGGGAGGTGGTGAGTTCTTCAACAATTGAAATCTTCAAGTGGAAACTGGATAAATATATAGTTGGGATGATCTAGGAAAGCCTGCTTTGCAGGGGGTTGGACTCGATGGCCCTTGAGGTCCCTTCCAACTCAAAATAGAAATAGAAATAAATAGACATACAGTACAAGACCACTGATAATCTCCCTCGATCAGGGGCTCCACGCAAGATCTCACCCCATGGGGTCAAAATGATCATAAGAACGGTGAGCAAAAATCCCAGAACCACATGGTGGGACCTAGTGAATGAACTGCAGAAAGCTGGGACTAACGTAACAAAGGCTACCGTCAGTAACACACTACGCCGTCAGGGACTCAAATCCTGCAGTGCCAGACGTGTCCCCCTGCTTAAGCCAGTACATATCCGGGCCCGTCTGAAGTTTGCTAGAGAGCATTTGGATGTTCCAGAAGAGTACTGGGAGAATGTTATATGGTCAGATGAAACCAAAGTAGAACTGTTTGGTAGAAACACAACTCGTCGTGTTTGGAGGAGAGTGAAGGCTGAGTTGCATCTAAAGAACACCATACCTACTGTGAAGCATGGGGTGGCAACATCATGCTTTGGGGCTGTTTCTCTGCAAAGTGACCAGGACGACTGATCCGTGTACATGAAAGAATGAATGGGGCCATGTATCGTGAGATTTTGAGTGCAAACCTCCTTCCATCAGCAAGGACATTGAAGATGAAACGTGGCTGGGTCTTTCAGCATGACAATGATCCTACGCACACCGCCAGGGCAACGAAGGAGTGGCTTCGTAAGAAGCATTTCAAGGTCTTGGAGTGCCCTAGCCAGTCTCCAGGTCTCAAACCCATAGAAAACCTTTGGAGGGAGTTGAAAGTCTGTGTAACACAGCAACAGCCCCAAAACCCTGCTCTAGAGGAGATCTGCATGGAGGAATGGGCCAACATACCAGCAACAGTGTGTGCCAACCTTGTGAAGACTTACAGAAAACGTTTGACCTTTGTCATTGCCAACAAAGGATATCTAACAAAGTATTGAGATAACTTTTGTTATTGACCAAATACTTATTTACCACCATAATTTGCAAATAAATTCTTTAAAAAATCAGACAATGGTATTTTCTGGATTTGTTTTCTCATTTTGTCTCTCATAGTTGAGGTTTACCTATGATGTCAATTACAGGCCTCTCTCATCTTTTTAAGTGGGAGAACTTGCACAATTGGTGGCTGACTAAATACTTTTTTTCCCCACTGTATATTCTGTATATATACACACGTGGACAAAATTGTTGGTACCCCTTGTTTAATGAAAGAAAAACCCACAATGGTCACAGAAATAACTTGAATCTGACAAAAGTAATAATATATAAAAAGGGCCAACAAGTGCTAAGCATTTCTGGAAACTCCTTCAAGACTGTTGAAAGATCATTTCAGGTGACTACCTCTTGAAGCTCATCAAGAGAATGCCAAGAGTGTGCAAAGCAGTAATCAAAGCAAAAGGTGGCTACTTTGAAGAACCTAGAATATAAGACATATTTTCAGTTTCACACTTTTTTGTTAAGTATATAATTCCACATGTGTTAATTCATAGTTTTGATGCCTTCAGTGTTAATCTACAATTTTTATAGTCATGAAAATACAGAAAACTCTTGGAATGAGAAGGTGTGTCCAAACTTTTGGTCTGTACTGTATGTCCTGGGTGAAGGCGGCTGCTGCTTTGAAAAACCCATCTAGTAAAATGGAGGAGGTGATCAAGCAGTTGGTGCAGGCTAATCTGAGGCATGAGCGAGCCATGGAGCAGCAACAGAAGTTCCAGACAGAGGCCTTGCAAGCCCAGCAACAGGCACAGCTGCAATCCAACATGCAGCAACAAGAGACTAACCACCTGTTGATGGAGCAGATTGCTGCGCTCAGGGAGACTGTCGTGGCTCAGCCCCAGCGAGTGCAGGTAAGCCCACCTGAGGCTGTTAATATGAAAAGGGATGTACAGCGGGCTCTACAAAAAATGACAACAGATGATGATGTCGAGGCCTACCTCACGGTGTTTGAGAGAGTGGCAGAGAGGGAAAGTCTGCCAGAGGCCAAGTGGGCAGAGGTGATCGCGCCTTTTCTGACAGGAGAACCGCAAAAGGCCTATTATGACCTTAGGGAGCAGGATGTCCGGGACTATGTAAAATTAAAAATGGAGATCCTGGCTCGCCTGGGTGTTACGCCTGCTGTCTGCGCTAGAAGGGTGCATAAGTGGAGCTACACCATGGACAAGCCTGCCCAGTCCCAGATGTATGACCTGGTCCATCTGGTGAGAAAGTGGCTGGAACCAGAGACCTCGTCGCCAGCTCAGATCATGGAAAAGGTGGTGGTTGATCGTTTTTTCAGGGCTCTCCCAGCCGACTTGCAACGGTGGGTTGGGCATGGAGACCCCAAGATCGCTGAGCAGCTCATCAGTTTGCTGGAGAGGTTTATCGTGACCGAGGACTACCTCCAGGACGTCCCTGCACCCCCGATGCCTCCCAGGACGCCTAGACCTGTGTCAGCTGTGGATAAGAGAGTTCCAGCTGGAGGTGTGTGGAAGAGTGTGAAAGTGAGCAGAGCTCTGGAGCCTGGGCGAGGGCAAGGGGCTAAACCTGAACCCCAGGGACCCCCTGGTCCTAGAAAGGACTCCCTGCCGAGGAGGCCTGATACCCGCCAGTGCTGGAGGTGCCATGAGTGGGGGCATATCGCCTCCTATTGCCCTCTTACCCCAGACCCCATGGAGTGCGACACTGCTCGGCGACAATCACTCTTTGCGGAGACAGTTTGTGCGGCCCTTCCAGGTCCAGGAACTGAGCCCCATGTGTGTATGCTTGATATAGATGGCCACTCTGTGAAGGCCCTGCTAGACTCTGGCAGCCTAGTGACTCTGGTTCGGGCCAACCTTGTAACTAGGGACTATGTGCCGGGCAAGTGCATGAAAGTCCTGTGCATCCACAGGGATGTTGTCGCCTACCCTGTGGCTCAGGTCAGATTGGTAACCCCGTCTGGAACTGTGACGTATGAAGTTGGGTTTGTAAAGAGGCTCATGCACGATGTGATTGTGGGTTGTGACTTCCCGTTGTTCTGGAAGTTGTGGGAAACGGGTAACACTTCTGCTGCCGGTGATAAAACGGCAGCGGAAACAGTACCTTCCTCTGAGAAAATTGAGACATGTGAAGGAAAAAAGGAAAATGATGATGATGATGATAATAATGATGATGATGATGATAATAATGGTGATGATGACGAAGTTTTTCCCTTGCAAATGTTAATTGGGGAAGAAGAAGAAACTTCCCTGCCTGAATCACAGGTATCAGATTTAGAGGTGTCTCGGGGTAATTTTGGGACTGAGCAAGTGAGAGATCTTACTCTGAGTACTGCTCGGGCCAATGTTACCGTGATAAATGGGGTACCACAGGAACCTGGGGCTGATGAAAGGTTTCCACACTTTGCCATGAATGGGGACTTGGTCTATCGGGTCACCAAGACAAATAATGAGGTGGTGTAACAACTTCTAGTGCCAAAGTCGTACCGCCGTAGGGTGCTGGACATGGCTCATAGCCATGTGCTTGGGGGTCATTTGGGCGCCGGGAAAACCCAAGAGAGGATCCTTCAGAGGTTTTTCTGTTCTGGGGTATATGTAGAAATAAAACTGTTTTGTGAGTCATGTCCCACGTGCCAAATAAGTGCCCCAACATCACGCTTCCCATCATAGAGGTACCATTTGAGAGGAGTGCAATGGACCTGGGGGGGCCCATTGTCAAATCTGCTAGGGGACACCAGTACATCCTCGTTGTGGTCGACTATGCCACTCGGTACCCAGAAGCAGTGCCCTTAAGGAACATGGCATCTAAAAATATTGCCCGAGAGTTATTTTATATGTTCTCTCGCACCGGGCTCCCTAAAGAGATCCTTACTGACCAGGGTACGCCCTTTATGTCCAAGGTCATGAAAGAGCTGTGCAAATTATTTAAACTTAAGCACATTCGTACGTCAGTATACCACCCACAGACGGATGGGTTAGTGGAGAGGTTTAACAAAACCCTGAAACACATGCTTAGGAAGGTTGTAGAAAAGGATGGTTGGAACTGGGATTGTCTGTTACCATACCTTATGTTTTCCATAAGAGAGGTACCCCAAGCATCTACAGGGTTTTCTCCCTTTGAACTAGTTTATGGCTGACATCCTAGGGGATTATTGGACGTCGCCAAGGAAACCTGGGAGAGCGAGGTAACCCCTTATAAAAGTGTTGTGGAACACATCGCTCAGATGCAGGATAGAATGGCGACAGTGATGCCCATTGTCAAAGAACATTTGCAAAAAGCTCAAGAGGCCCAAAGCAGAATTTATAACAGATCTGCTAGGCCCTGGGGACAGGGTCCTGGTTCTAGTAAGTTGAAAGTAAGTTTCTGGCAAAGTGGCAGGGTCCCTATGAGATCGTAGAAAGAATAAATGAGGTAAACTACAAGGTGCATCAACCAGGCAGGAGAAAACCCTTCCAGATCTACCACATAAACCTGATCAAGCCGTGGAAAGATCGGGAGTCATTGGTAGCCACCCAGACTGTGGCAAAGGAGGTGGTACACCCAGCTCCCCCAGTAATGGTAGGTGAGGCACTGTCAGGGCACCAGAAACAGGAGGTAAGAGAGTTTCTACAGGGAAACAGGCGTAAGTTCTCTGCCTTACCAGGCCGAACTCACTTCATAAAGCATCATATTAAAACCGAGCCTAACCGTAGTGTGAACCTGAAGCCGTACCGCATACCAGAAGCCTGCAGGCAAGTGGTATCATCAGATGTCAAACATATGCTTGAGCTAGGTGTTATTGAAGAATCTGTTAGTGAGTGGTCAAGTCCCATTGTACTGATCCCAAAGCCTAATGGGACCTGGAGGTTCTGTAATGACTTTAGAAAGCTAAATGAAGTGTCAAAGTTTGATGCATACCCCATGCCTAGAGTAGATGAGTTGATTGAGAGGCTGGGGAGGGCAAGGTATATCACGACACTTGACCTTACCAAAGGTTATTGGCAGATACCCTTATCTGATGAGGCTAAGGAAAAGATGGCGTTTTCCACTCCAGAAGGCCTGTTCCAGTATGTAGTGATGCCATTCGGGTTGCATGGGGCCCCTGCTACATTCCAGAGGCTGATGGACCTGATCTTGAGACCACATCGAGATTATGCAGCTGCTTACCTGGATGATGTGGTCATTTTTTCGTCTGACTAGAGAAGTCACCTCTGTAAGGTACAGGCAGTGTTGGACTCCATCAGTGATGCGGGCCTAACTATAAACCCAGAGAAGTGTGCAGTGGGTCTAGAGGAGGCAAGATACCTGGGTTACATAATTGGAAAGGGCTTGGTAAAACCCCAGATCAACAAGGTTGAGGCAATACAGAACTGGCCTAGGCCGCTAACAAAAGAACAGGTCAGAGCCTTCCTTGGCATAACCGGGTATTACCGTCGGTTTGTGCCCAATTTTGCCTCAATGGCTTCCCCACTGACGGACTTGACAAAGGGTGGTAAGTCCGTAATGATAAAGTGGACTCCAGAGGCAGAAAAAGATTTTCAGAGCCTAAAATCGGCCCTGTATGAACAACCCGTACTTATCTCCCCAGATTTTAAAAAGCAATTTCTGGTCCAGACGGACGCGTCTGATACAGGCTTGGGAGCGGTCCTGTCACAAGTGGTAAATGGGGAAGAACACCCAGTGATGTACTTGAGCAGAAAACTGACCCCTGCAGAAAAAAACTATGCCATAGTGGAAAGGGAGTGTTTGGCTGTCAAGTGGGCGTTAGAATCCTTGAGGTATTATCTGCTGAGTAGACAGTTCGTGTTGGTGACAGACCATGCTCCTCTGGCATGGATGAAGCAAAATAAGGAGAGAAACGCAAGAGTAACCCGGTGGTTTCTCTCCTTACAGAATTTCAGTTTCAAGGTGGAGTATAGGCCTGGTAAATTACAAGGTAATGCAGACGCCTTATCCAGAACTTACTGTATGTTCAGTGGAAGTGCCCAGACCTCTGGTCTGGAGATGAGGGGGGGGGATATGTGGTAAGGTGTACGGGAAAGTTGTGGAAGGGGTGTATATCTCACCTGGTTACCTCAGCCAGGTGAGATAAAAAGAAAACCAGATTTTTTTCTGACCTTAGCAGACCTTAGTTTGCTAGGGTTTTATTTCGGCTGCTTTACATGGGCTGGTTTTTTTTGACTGGAGGCAGTGTCAGACTGGGATGTCTAGGGCCCACCATCAGGACCCCTGCAGATTAGCGGTAGCGAGACAGGGCAGCTAAAGGTAATGACATGCCGGGAGCCATGCTGCTCACCCACTATACCATGTGCACCACTGCACTACCTAAACCTACTGCTACACCTTGTATGGCAAGTGAACATCGTGGCTCCAAGAATTGTTACCTTTACCTGTAGCCGCACTGTCCTGGAAAAGCTGATCTGCAGAGGTCCTGGCTGTTGTATCATCGCAGATGTAATATTGATGGCCTATACTAAGGACAGGCCATCAATATTAGAAAGATGGATAAATCCTTTAAAGAAGTTGTCCAGGAATTGGAGCAACCCATGTAGCTGGCGGAAGGTGTAAAGTAAAAAATAAGTAAATTAAAAAGCATACTCACCTGTCCCCGGCACTCCGTTGTTCGCTGCCAGTGTCCATTCAGTCTCATGCCAGCGACTCCTTGCTGGGAGTCCTGCACCTCATGTAATCACTAAGACCAATTACTGTAGGTACAGGATTTCCAGAAATGAGGCGCCGCCATGAGACCGAACAGACACAGGCAGGGGACAACGGGGTGCTGGGGACAGGTGAGTATGCTTTTTTTTTAAAATGTTCTTATTTTTACACCTCTCTGGCGGCCGACACAGTGGTCGTTCCAGTTTATGGACATCCTCTTTTAAGGGGTTGTCTGGACCAAGTTTTTCTATGGTCACTTCACTGGTCCCCCCACATAGTGGCCTCTTCTCTGGTCCCCCATACTGTATGGGGAACAGTGATGGGGTCATTATATTGTGTGGGAGCAGTGATGGGGGCTAACATCCTGTGGGGGGGACATTAAACTGTGTGGGGCATATTAAAGGGGTTTTCCAGGGTTAATCTTTATAATGGCTACAGGTAATCATCATCATGTTGCATCCATTTATTGGTTTATTTTATATGCTTTCCATATATTATTGCTTTTCTCCATACATGGTATTTACTATATTTAAGTAATATATTCAAGCAGTATATGGACAGTGTTTATTTTGCATTTCCATATGTATTTTTATTTATACCTTTTTGTCTATGTGGTATTTAATCACTATTGATTGGGTTAAATTCCTTATTTAGATATTTATTTATATATGGTCTGCAAATTTTTGTATATGGAATATCAGCTATATAATTTGGGCCATTATATATATACTGTCATCTTTATATATTTTTTTTGAGCCTCTTTATGTGACGCATATGTCCTGTGTTGTGTCTTATCTTTTGTCTGTGTCACCTGTATTATTGAATTTGGTATATATATATTTTAAATGTGTTATTTATTGCATTTTCATTAATAAATATATATTTTCTATATTTTTTTGAGATTTTTTTTTTTTTGCTTTTTCTTGACTAATTCTTCTTATGTTGGAATATTAATTTTGCAGTCAAGTTTATATATGGAGGTTTTTGTTGGTTAGTTCATAAATTACGAGCCTACTTGGACACACTGGGTGTTTGGGCAATCTTTTGGCAATTCAGGTTTAAAGGTAATTCCTTGGCTTGCTATCAATGTGGTTTTTAATGGTTTCCAGAGAAATGTTATACCATGCTGAATGCACTTGGGCATGCAAATCATCAAGATTGGCTGCTGCCAACTCCGTTTGCAATTGCCAACCAATGAAGTCCCATTGTCTATAGCAAACAAGTCTAGAGGCAGTGCAGGCCTTGGTAGCATGTTTAGGCCATGCAGGCTAGTCACAATAACACAAGCAACATGTGACCTGCCACTGTCCTGTTGAAAAACAGCTCCTGGGACAAATTGGAGGGATGGCCGTACAACTGACCAAATCAATGTAATGTCAGTTACTGTACATTTTGTCACTGCACACCATAATCGTGGGAGTAGAACTGGTGTTATGTTCCCTTGTCAAGGGAACTCTCTAAGGCATTGCTCCTGTTGTGTCCAGGCAACTGAGACAAAAGCACCACTCATCCACAACGCACCATTCTTCCAGTTAGATAATCTGTCTGTGCATAGGTTCACCTTCAAGCACCTCTTTCTGCCATTCCAGTTCGTCATTGTTTCCCAAACCACCCCCGACACACAAAGTTAAACTGCTGCCATCTCAACATAGACGAGTAGCAATCTGCTAGACTGATAAACAATGGTATTTCAGTTCAAGTATTCTGTCCCTTTCAGTTTGCAATAACTAGCACGTTGACAAACAGAGGCATTACACAGTCATCTGACATGAGGTTTCATATGGCTAAAAAACTTTGCTTTCTATCTGGCTTTTATCCCCTTCCCACATGCCACAGGTTGGATCTAGGTGTTTGATCATTTGATCATTTGCTGATCTTAGTGACACTCTCTACTTCCTTGATTTGATAACCTTACAACTTATTCTTCATGTGTTACAAATTCAGTATTGCTTTCTATTGATCTTTTTGCAGTTGTAGTATGTTACAAGTATATATACATATGTAACATGTAACTACTAATCTAAGTTTGGCTACTTACTTTAATACATTTGAAGGAGCAAAATCTGCAAAACATTCCATGTATTTTATATTCATAACAGTTCATAAGAATAGAATTCTATATTTATTGCAATTCAAAGTTTCAATCTGGTTCTCTAATCCATATCCATCTTTTGTGTAATTACCTTGGTAATGTATCACATTAATCAGCATCAGTTCAAAGTCAGGAAGCTCTTTGAACAAGTTTTGGATAAGGTCATTCGTGTTTTTCGAAACCCATTTATTAATTTCGTTCAAGCTCTTCTTTTTATTTTTTTGTAATTGTATCCCTTTGTTTCCATAAAATCTTTCTGATTGGCTGGTAAATTCTTCTTTTAAAGAAAAGTCTGGGAAGAGACATTATATATGTAAGGTACTAGTGAATGCAAATTACAGCAAAGGTAAAGCTTACTCTTTCACCTACTAGTTTACTAGTATAGTATAGAACTAAGCTATCTTCTCATGATGGTACTCCATTATCTGCATCATAAGGATCAGCAGCATGGTAAAGCAGGAAACACTTAACTGCTCTGCCACTCTCTAATTTGTAAGCTGCAAGCAACTTCAGGCATTTGGCTCACAAGGCACCTTGACTGCAGGCAAGATGTCTGCCTCCTGACTTACCTCCATTGAGACGCAGTAAGAAGATGGCTCCTGGGATTGCAGACAGGTGAGTATAACTTTTATTAATTTCCTTTTGTAGGGCAGTGGAAGCCTTATTATTATAAGTGGCCACAAAGGGATTTTTAGGGGGCCCTATGATTATAAGGGAGGGAGGTCATTTATATAACGGCATTATTAATATAAGGGGTCATTATGGTCATTATGAATATAAGGGAGGTCATTTATATAGTTGGCATCATTTATATGAGGGGCCATTAGAGTGCATTAGAAATATAAAGGGGATCATTTGTATAAGGGGTCATTCAGTGCATTATGAATATAAGGTGGGGGGAGATCATTTTAAACAAATGTCATAATTTACATAAAGGGTCATTAGGGGGTTTTATGAATATAAGGGTAGGGTCATGTAAAATAAGTGGCATCATTTATATCAAGGGTCATTATGAATATACTGTAAAGGTGAGATAATTTATATAAGGAGTCATTTGGAGGCAATATTAATGTCAGATGGAAATTAGGGGCATTATATAAGAAGACAATTGGGCAGTATTAAGATAACCCCTTGCCGCTTGCCGTTTTTTAATCACTGCAGTCCAAATGCCACAACTTCTTTTTATTTTTCTGTTCACAGAACCGGATGAGGACTTCATTTTTGTGGGAAAAATTGTACTTCATAGTACCATTTAATATTCAATACTATGTACTGGAAATCTGGAAAAAAAATTCTGAATGTTTTGGAATTCTTACGGGCTTCGTTTTTACAAGATTCATCATGCAGCCAAAATCACATGACACCTGTATTCTGTGAGTCTGTACAATTATGGCAATACCAAATTTATATAGTTTTTTTTACATTTTAACCCTGTAAAAAAATCAAAAGCTTTACAAAAGAAAATTCTTGGAGTCGACACCTGTAATTTATATTTTTGGGGTAATGTTCTGGTAACAATTAAAGGTAAATTTATAATTAATTAAGTTAAAAATTTAAAATTTAAAATTAAAGGTAATGTTTTGATCGATTTTTATCAATTTTTTTTGGGGGGAGGCGAAACAATGAAAAAAAACAGTGGTTCAGCACTTTTGATTTTTTTTTCCCACTACAAAGTTCATCATATGGGAGAAATATTTTTAGAAGTTTGTAGACGTAGAAGTACCTAATGTGTATGTGTTTTACTTTATTTATTTACTTTTATACAGTTTGTTTTTTTTGGCCTTTTTTCAGAGAATATGAATGATAACACAAAAACTTTTTCTCCACTCATGGTTAGTGGTTGGTTGAAGCCATTTATTGTCAAACTTCTGTGTTTTCTCTTTTTAAATCATAAAAACAACCAAAAACATCAAAATGACCCTGTTCAAAGGTTCACATACCCTGGTGATATTGGCCTGATAACATGCCCAGAAGTTGACACAAAGGGGTTTGAATGGCTACTAAAGGTAACATCCTCACCTGTGACCTGTTTGCTTGTAATCAGTGTGTGTATAAAAGTGAGTTACTGGGATCCAGACAGACTGTTGTATCTTTCCTCCAGCCACTGACATTTCTGGATTGTGAGTCATGGGGAAAGCAAAAGAATTGTCCACGGATATACGGGAAAAGGTTAGTTGAACTGTATAAAACAGGAAAGGGATACAAAAAGATATCCAAGGAATTGATAATGCCAGTCAGCAGTGTTCAAACTATGATTAACAAATGGAAACTCAGGGGCTCTGTAAAATCCAAACCACGATCAGGTAGACCAACCAAAATTTTGGCCACAACTGCCCGGAAAATTGTTCAGGATGCAAAGAAAAACCCACACATAACATCAGTTGAAATACAGGACTCTCTGAAAACTATCAGTGTGGCTGTTTCAAGATTCACAATAAGGAAGCACTTGAAGAAAAATGGGCTGCATGGTTGAGTTGCCAGAAGAAAACCATTACTGCGAAAATGCCACAAAGAATCTCGCCTTCAATACACCAAACAGCACAGAGACAAGGCTCAAAACTTCTGGAACAAGGTAATTTGGAGTGTTGAGACAAAAATCGAACTTTTTGGCCACAACCATAAACATTACATTTGGAGAGGTGTCAACAAGGCCTATGATGAAAGGAACACCATTCCTACTGTAAAGCACAGAGGTGTATCACTGATGATGTGGGGATGTGTGAGCTTCAAAGGCACAGGAAACTTGGTCAAAGTTGGAGGAAAGATGAATGCAGCACATAATCAGCAAATACTGGAGGCAAATTTGCACTCATCAGCAGGAAGCTGCGCATGGGACGTACTTGGATGTTCCAACATGACAACGATCCAAAACACAAGGCCAAGTCGACCTGTCATTGGCTACAGCAGAAGAAAGTGAAGGTTCTGGAGTGGCCATCTCAGTCTCCTGACCTCAATATCATTGAGCCACTCTGGGGAGATCTCAAGCGCGCAGTACATGCAAGACAGCCCAGGAATTTACAGGAACTGGAGACTTTTTGCCAAGAAGAATGGGCAGTTTTACCATCTGAGAAAATAAAGAACCTCATCCACAACTACCACAAAAGACTTCAAGCTGTCATTGATGTTAGAGGGAGCAATACACGGTATTAAGAACTGGGGTATGTGAACTTTTGATGTTTTCGGTGTCATTATGATTTAAAAAGAGAAAACACAGAAGTATGACAATAAATGGCTTCAACCAACCACTAATCATGAGAGGAGAAAAAGTTTTTGTGTTATCATTCATATCCTCTGAAAAAAGGCCAAAAAAACAAAAAATCTGCCGGGGTATGTAAACTTTTTAGCACAACTGTATGTGTGCTAGGGAAAGAAGGATCATTTGATTATTATTTGCTTTCATTTTTAGACCGGCTGTCAAACTAACATCGCCGGCCCAGATCTCACTCCCAGGCCTGGCAATCCACCCCAAAATGGCTACTTCACTGTTTAGATCACATGCTGTCTGTATTATAGTGACCATGCGATGTAATTAAAGCTGCATCTCATAGAAGTGTATAGGACGAGGTTGTAGTTACCTTGCATGACCACTATGATCTGAACTATACAATGTAAACAGAGAAGAGATCATGGCACTTGCACAAGTGCCACAGTCCTATTCAGCAGCTGAGCAGCAAGGGAGGCAAAAAGGGGTAATTATTAATAAGGAGCAATATTTCAGAGGGCACCCAGGGGCAGTATTTATTTAAATATTTATTTAAAAATGCACTTGGGGGTATTATTAATTTCCTGGTGGTTATATTATGTATATTATATAATTTAAGGTAGCAGCAGGATGGGAGCTTTATGGAGGTGAGAAAATTGTTTGTTGGGTGCTTGGTAACGTGAGAAGCCAAAGATGAAGTCAAGTCACTGCTAGAAAAAATGGTCATGGGGTCTAGATGGACAAGACAGGAAATTTTGAATGATTACAGTCACTAAATCACTTGTAAATTGCTATTAAAGTGAGCCTGTCAAGTCCAAAATGACTTCCAAACAAATAACAGTCTCGCGTAGTGGCCATTGATAGAAAGCAATGCAGAGATAGTCATGCCATTTCCATCCCCAGTTAAACTTGATGGGCATATGTCTTCATTTAGCCATACTAACTATGTAACTATGTAAGAGACTATTTATGGATATGCAGATCATGATGCAAGTACATTGGGGGTGGACCCAATTTGCCAGATTTGCATATAGACAGTTGTTGAGGTTGAAAAGACCAATCATGGCTAAAGGGGAGATGTTGCATTTCCAGAGGCGAGCCAGTGTACTTGGAGCTAGCTGTAGGTAAATTTTTTGCAAATCCATAAAAAGATAATCAACTTTTTATGAAAATCATCTCTACATCGCTTCATCGGTTTCTGGCCACAAAGGTATGTATGTTTGTGCTCCTATTAAAGGAACCTGCATGGCATTATTGGTTTGGGAGGCAATCTGGACTTGATAGACTCCCTTTAAATCTAAGAAATATATATTATAAATTATAATAAATATATATAAACAAAATTTCTGTGTGTCAAGGAAGAATGGTCATGCCCTCTCCTCCTTCCTGTACTCTTTTATTTTTTCCCCTTTAATGATTAATATTTGTTGATGACATATTGATGCTTCTTTATTCTATTCCTTATATAATAAGATTTTCATGTCTTTTATTGTAAAAATGCTAAACTATAATAAAAACTAATGTAAAAATGTTAGATTCTGTATCTCTTTACTTGTAATATTTTTACCTTGTGTAATTGAAATAATTTTTTAAAAAATATTACTTTTTCATTTCCATTAATTTCTCACCTTTACTGAAGAAAATTGCATTTGCACTAAGAAATAAATGAGATTTGGTCAAGTTCTGGATTGCCTCATGTACACACTCAGGGTCGTTCATAAAGCCATACATTACTTTCAGCATATCTTCCCTTGTTTGCCCATTCGATCCTGAAAGCAAGAAATCAATAATGATTTAATGATATTAAATATTGACTCAAGATATTGGCTAAAGATAATGGTTACTAACGTTTCTGTTCCTTTTTTCAAAAAAATATCATGTAGGCCAGCTTTACCTAGGGGGCTACTGTCCATAGGTATAACTGACTTGCTGCAATTTACAAAAATAGTGAGCATAGTATGTGAGTTTCATGTGACTCTGTGAACCGCTTGCAATTGGTGTTTGATTTTTGTGTATGGGTTGAGTTAGGGCATATTTAAACCCCAGCTTATTTTGAACACATGCATCCGGTGTCTATCCTCAATACATCATTATGCATGGGATCGATTTTCTCCACTTTTGCTTGGACTTTGTATCTACTAAATAGCAAGAATAATTAGATAACACATGCGTGTACATCATTGTCTTTATAGAGTTGTGAATATAGCAATTGCATCTCTTTAAAATCTACCTCTGCATTATTACCTCTATGGAGCCTTGATTCAACTATGGCCAATGCTATTTAATTGGGGAAAACAACAGCATATATTCATCAGTGTTCATCAGTGGAATAATGGAACATCAATATATAACATAATTGTATATATACATAAACACACATATCAAAATATGTTATCATTGTGCATATGTGAATATAGGCATATATTTTTTCTGGTTTTGGTTTCTATCTATCCCCATATAGGTTGTTATAGTTTCTAAGTATTTGACCATTTGACTTATTGTCCACTTATGAACATCTTTGGGGAAACGTGGGGACGTTTCTATTGGTTTTAATATCACCTAAGGGACTAGGCAAACAGTATCAGTACCACACTGCATGCACTGAGATTTCTAGTCCCTCTGGGGAAGGGGGGAAGGGTTTTTGTATTTGTGTTGTAATTAGGTTTATTAATTATTTTTGGCCTTTTATGAATGAACTATTAAAAGTTATATTTTATTCACCCTATTTAGCATAGGGGATAAAGATCTCTTCTGTGAGTGTGGGTAACCATAGTGATCTAAATTCTCTACAGTAACATTGTGTAGCATCCTGATGTTGCAATCATAATATGGAACTCATGGAATGGAGAAAAGCCAGTTGGATCCTCCCCTCGGATACTTTTTTCCCATTCCTAGGTTGTTTTTCAACTAAGTTTTATTCTGAAACACTGCAGCATTTCAGAGTTAGGATAGCAGCACACGACCGTGTTTCACCCGTGAAACTCGGTCCATGTGTTAGCCAGATTTATTGGCTTGAATTTCGTGCTGGGAGCGGGACTCTTAGCAGTATAGTATATGATGCTAGGAGTACCTGCCTACCAGCGACATACTGTCCCGTACTGTAATTGATATGGGACAGTATGTCGATGGGAAGCAGGGACTCATACTTTCAGCAATGTTTCTAAAAACCATTCAACCTATGTTCATCTCACCTAACATTAGCTGTGATAGTCCCAAAGCAATGCTGATTGGTGAAATCACAATATTAGGCTTTCTTTCATGTGATGACAATGCTTTGTACAGTTCCAGGGTGAATCTGGTTAGTTCTTTTGGAAGATCCCTTGTGGCATTATCAGGATTTATGCATTCTGGCCACATAAGTGAACAATGAAACTTTGGAGTTGCTGATGTTACTACCTGTGGTAGATTGTTTTCTGTAATGCTCTTATCTGTGGTTTTGTTACTTTTGGTGTACTCTTGGTTTCCATTCTGATTTAAAGCTGGGACGCTATTTTTTTCTTCATCAGGTATGGAAGTATTTTCCAATTTCCTATCACTTCCATTAATGGGAGATTGTAACGTAGATTCTAGTGCTTCATTTATTGTTTCTATTGGTATTTGATTTCCATTCATAGGAAGTCCATTTATATTTTCTGTTGATTCTTGTGGAATTGTGGCGTTACATATTCCAGTTGATCTCTCAGGATTAAGGTCTGTTTCTTTGGAAATTTGTTCTTGATCAGTAAAAAGCCCCTGAATTAGAAACAAACAGAAGATGTCATAAGGCATGTCACAAGTGCAGACAAGGGGGGTTTCATTGCAAGGACAATAAGGATATGTGTACATGTTGCAGATGTGTATGGAAATATTCCGCCAGAGATGCACACTTATTCAATACTATTTATCCACATGTATGTTTACAGAAAGGACATGTGGATTTGAAAATCTGCAGAACACGTATATACAGATGTAGCAGAGTTAACCCAAACTTCTGCAATTGGTTAAACTGCTGCAGTATGATATCTTAACAAAGAAGACAACAAAAACCAAAGAAAAGTCATTGAAAGATGTTTTTCCAATGACTTTTCATTGTTTTTTGTTGTCTTTTGTGATAAGATATCATGCTGCAGCAGTTTAGTCAATTGCAGAAGTTCGGAATAACTCTGCTACATCTGTATGTGGAAGCTTAATATCTATATTCTCTATCCCCGCTCCTGCTCATGGCCACCTCCGCTTCCCCTTCTACTATGGGATGCAGAAGGGGAATCAGATGTGGCTGTAAGCAGGAGCGGGGATCAGTAAGTGAGGCCGCGGGCCCGCGAACCCCAACAAATACTATTATTATCCTCTGGGGTCTTTACTGAATTTCATTCTTAGAAAAGACCTGTTTTATTTATTAAGGGAGGTCAAACCTGTGGTCACCACTATCAGGTCATAAATAGTTCAATCAAAGGATAGGGTATTGTAGATATCTCAGGAAAAATGTAAAATATAACTTTTATTCATCAAAAAGATAAAATAAAGACAAAAAAGGGGGACGAGACATAGTACAAATAATGAACCATCAGAATGAGGGATATATACAGTATACTTATATAGTCGGTTGTATCAATTAGATGTACATACAACCATTTCTGCTTTGCTCAATTCAACACAGAGGTATATATGCTCAAGTAAAAAGTGTCCTATTATAGAATGGACTCTGAAATCCTGTAGTACTGACCATTCCCTCTGTTCAGTAACAGGAAATAAACTGAGGCAGAGGCAATAAGTGAGTACTCCGCTAAAATGGATAATATGCAGTTAGGAGTTTTAGTCATCAGAGATGCCAAGGCACTAGGAGATTCTGACCAAAAATTAAATGGGAGTGAGTTTATATATAACCAGTGCCCCCACCAGAATATTTCACTGCATTGGGGGTGAGGCTGGGTACTCCCTTAAGGTCTAATGTCCTAGGCTAAAAAATGATGACAGATGCTACCCTCCCACATCAGAGATTATCTCTGCCCAGGTTTTCCCAAAATAAATCGGGACATGTCTCTGCCCAGATAAAGTAGTATATTTATAGAGACAGCCTCAGGGCAAAATTTTGCACACAAATAGATGATATTGCATGCTAGCCAACAAAGTGCTGCTCAAAATTATACTGACAGGCTCCGGATCCTCAATTACACACACATAGTCAGCATTGTGCGCTATACACCGGAGCACTGCCAATAAGACGATCGGTATTCACCCCCGCTGGAGTGCGCTCTTAAAAGAGCATCAAGCAATATCTCACTAATGGCTCCAGAGAACATCTAATCTGAACACCTATATGATAAAAGATCTGTCCCTCATACTAAGTAAAATTAAAATAACAAACTCCCTATACGTATTTCACTAGCACCCTAAATGGTGCTATATCATCAGGGGAAACAAGCATAATGACCTCTCAGTCTGAGAGGTAAGAGGCAGTGGCATCAGAGCCGTTGCTGCCTTCTATATAAGGAGACGTGTCACGCCCACAGGGTGGAGCCATTCTCAAATGCAGCCAATGAGGAAACTGTAGGGGGAGGAGTTGAATGTCATAACTCCTCCCCTGAGTCCTCCCTCTGATCATGTGATGGCCTATGGGCGGGGACGCTGTCCAAATCACCTAGGAGACCGAGATGCGCATTCTCCAAATGACAGGAGTTACTGATGACAGCAGAGCAGATGGTGAGTGTATAAACAATAGCTCGCAAACTCATCCAGAGTCTATGATGCAAGATGGCAGCATATAATCTGATATAAGGGTCACAATGCGTGTCGACTATAAAAAAACCCCCAAAAAACCTAGGATACACATACAGATATCATGTATCTTGAGTCAGATCAAAGATTGCACATAAGAAAGAACAGTGATAACACAGTCCCATATTGGTGAAATCTGGATCAGGGGAATACTCAAAACGTAATATGAGGGTCCACAACTAGTCATATGTCACATCTGTCATTTCTTAGAAGGGTTCCAAAACGGGGCAAAAGATAGTTGTTCGTTAATGCCCTTAGAGGACTTCGACCTGAGTTTATGGATCCATCTACACTCGGACCTCAAAAGGTTCTTGTTCCAGTCACCTCCCCTCATCGGGGGTGGGATCAGTTGAAGTCCCATGAACCGGAAAGCCTCTGGTCACCCATCATGAAAAATGCAAGCATGCTTCGCCACTGGTGTATCCCGTGTGTTGGCGATATCATTATAATGTCCTCTTATCCTCACCCTTAGTTCTCGTTTGGTTTTGCCGATTTGGTCCATCGGCCAGGAACATTGGGCCAAATATATCACCCCTCTGCTCCTGCAGTTGATGAAGTCTACAATTTCAAATGACTCCCCAGTTGCTGAACTAATCGCGCTTTTTGTTTTCTTAAGTTGACTTCATGCAATGCATTTGCTGCAGGTAAAGTTACCCTTAGGCTTGCGATCCAGCCATGTACCTGTGGGTTTTGATCTGACAAAGTGACTATAGACCAAACGGTCCTTCAGGCTTCTACCTTGTCAGTATGTAATTAGAGGTGATGGCCCCAGTACTTCCCTCATATCTGTGTCTTGGAGTAATATCTTCCAATATCTATCAATAACCTCTCTAACTTCTCGATGTGCATTATCATAGGTACCTATGATTCTCATTTTGGTACCCTTAATCCTCTGACCATTATCTTTTTTTGGAACCAAAAGATCTTTCCTATCACACTCAACCGCATTCACAAAGGCACTCCTCAGAGTGTGATCTGGATAGCCGCGATCTTTGAATCTGCATCTTAAGTCGTCTGCCTGCTGATTAAAGAAAGAGACCCTAGAACAATTCCTCCTCAGGCGGAAATATTGGCCCTTAGGTATCCCTCGTTTGAGGGTCATGGGATGGGCACTATCCCACCTGAGGAGGCTGTTTGTAGCGGTTTCTTTTCTATAAACCCTGGTGTGTATTGTCCCGACCACGTTTTTTGTGATCAATACATCAAGAAAAGGTAGCTCCGATGAACTACAGGTCAAAGTAAACCTAAGGCCCAGAGTAATGACATTAAGACACTCCACAAAC
Organism: Leptodactylus fallax; assembly: GCA_947044405.1. Classification (NCBI taxonomy): domain Eukaryota; kingdom Metazoa; phylum Chordata; class Amphibia; order Anura; family Leptodactylidae; genus Leptodactylus; species Leptodactylus fallax. The sequence continues at coordinate 64,510 of CAMRHE010000868.1, read as the reverse complement.
TCCCTGTACGATGTACAATCACCACGCCACAGGATGAATATGTCATCGATATACCCCAGTCAGAGGCAGATGTTATCCTGCAACTGGCTGAGGTAATCAGATCCAGCAATGACAGCTTCCCACCAGCCCAGGAGTAAATTAGCATAACTAGGCGGACATGGGCTCCCCATGGCGGTACCCCTCAGCTGGTGCTACATGCGGCCATCGAATGTAAAAAAATTGTTGGTTAGATAATATCTGAGGATTGTCAATATAAAGAGGTTGTGGGGCTTAAGTCTAATGTCCCTCATATCTAGGAAGTAGTTCACCGCTCTAATCCCATCCTCATGGTGTATAGACGTGTATAGCGTTTCTACATCTATTGAGGCAATAATCATCTCCTCCCCCGCTCTGATACTATCTATTTTGAGTAAAAGATCTGAGGTATCTCTAGTGTAGGAAGAGATGTGTGAAAGATCCTCAGTGCGCCAACATCGCTTTGGTCCACACCTGAGACTTCTTTTATAAAAATCACACTCACCGCCAGTGAGTGCTGCGTTCACAAGATAAATACAAGACAAGCTTTCTAAATTTTGTATATTTATTAACCCCTAGATGGATCGGTATTAACATCTAACACATGCAGTTCAGAACAGATATGCAGATGTATGCAATCATTAACAGTTACTAGTTACAATATACAGTACATAAAATAAAAAGGGAATAAAAGTGAAATAATTACTTTACCACACATAGCCTTGATGTGGCTCTATAATCCAACCCTCACACATGGCATGTGGGGATAACCAGTGGAGGCTTCTAGCAGCAGCATCACAGCATTCCAGCTTGCATGCTCTTCACAGTATATCCCAGTAGTCTCTCAGTAATCTCTGTCACTGATCTCTTACCTCATCTTTTATACCCTTGATTACACCACCCAGAATGAGGTCACCGGCGACGGCAAGTCTGATTGATTAACGCACTCAAGTCAAGATTCTTTGTAAGGAGATGGGACCAAGTGGAATGACACAATGCCTTCTATATGTTATCAACCATGCCTGATCAACAGCCCTGGCCAAACAATACATGTGTATTTGATCACCCAGGGCTAGGTAGGAATTCAATGGAGCCACTCTGGGATGAGTACAAAGCCCTGTTGTTACATTGTTGCCACTACTGACAACATACACCTAGGATTAGAGCTGCGCACATTATGAGTAAATGGAAGTAAGAGAGAGATACGCTACCCAGAGATCAAAATACATCTTGAGTTATAGCCATATTTAAGTGGAATCATCACAGGAGGGATTCCTCAAACGGTCGAAGAATTTTATCGACATAAATACCTAGATTCTGGGTGAGGCCGCCTATCCCAGATATTATAGGTCTTCCCTTCAGAGGTAAGGTCCCCTTATGAACCTTTGGGAGGGCATAGAAGGTTGGCATCACTGGGAATTGGGGGATCATGAAGTCAAACTCGTTTTTATCTATAAGTTGATCATCCAAGGCCTGTTTTAGCATATCCTGCAATACTTGGAGGCAGGCCTGAGTCGGGTTGGAGCTTACAACCCCATAAAAACTTGTGTCTGATAACAAGGATAGGCACATCTCTCTATACTGTTCTGAGCCCATCACCACCACGTTGCCCCCTTTATCTGAGGGTTTAATCGTGATGGTGGTGTCAGACTCAAGAGTTTTTAGGGCCTGCCTTTCATCAGACTTTAAGTTACAACTCTCAAAATGGCCAGTCCTATGTGTCATATTTTCCAGGTCATTAATAACCATAGACAGGAAGATGTCAATATGTGCATTATCACCAGGTGGTGGCATTCTCAAACTTTTCACCTTAAGATCAGTATAGGGGGGCCTCAGACATCCCAAATCATTGTCCTCTAAAAGGTCCACTAAAGTGTGGACAGCCCCTAAATCATTTAATTCAAGGTGATGTTCTGCACACTGTCTCTTTTCTACTGCTAAATGGTATTTGTGCCATTGAAGTTTTCTAATAGAGAGATATCCTTCGTCCAATTAAACAAATCAAATTTCACAGAAGGAACAAATGACATGCCTTTTGAGAGAACCCGATTTTCTGCCCCTGATAATAGCCTATCTGAAAGGTTAATGACCTGTAGTCTATTTACATGGGTCTCTGTACTCGATTGAATGGGTGGAGACTGACAGGAACTTCTATTTTTGAGTCCTCGTCTATTTTTATTACTCCTTCCTCTAGGGCCTCTAAAACGCCCTGGTCCCCTCTCTTGTAGTGATGAATCCACTTCACTGCCTGAGAGATCCGCTTCCAAGGATGAAAGATTACCTTCAAGACTACCTTTGGGTTCCTTTTTAAGAAAACTACAAGCCCGATTTTCCTTGAATTCCTGTAGATCCCTCAGGAATTGCTGATGCTTTCTATCACTAAGATTACCCTGAAACTGTTCAATTTGTATCTGAAGGTTTGATTCTTTCTGCTGGAACTGGGGATCGGCTTTAAGTTTAAGAACCTGTTTCCTAAGTTAATTAAGTTTTTTACTTTTAATCTCAAAAGCGGATCTCTCCTGTTCAAGAAGTAATTTCATGAAACGTATCGAGCGCTCCGTTGCCTCCTTTTCCCATTTCGTCATCAACGGTGAGCTCCTAATCCTGTCCGCTGGGTAGATGTCTATCTCATGTTTTATATAGTTTTCCCGGACTGGACCTCCCACCATGAGACTACATAATCTTTGTAGACCCGTGTAAGTTCTTTAAATGCTACCCTGATGTTAGTGGTAGTTTAGATTTAGATTTAGCAGAGTACTCCTTCCCCCGGTTTTCTCTTACTGAACAGAGGGGATGATCAGTACTACAGGATTTTAGAGTCCAGAGCAGTGAACTACTTTCTAGATATGAGGGACATTAGACTTAAGCCCCACAACCTCTTTGTATTGACACCTCAGATTTTGTCTAAACAACAATTTTTTTACATTCGATGGCCGCATGTACCACCAGCTCAAGGGTACCGCCATGGGGAGCCCATGTGCGCCTAGTTATGCTAATTTACTCCTGGACTGGTGGGAAGCGGTCATTATTGGATCGGATGACCTTAGCCGGTGGCAGGATAACATCTGCCTCTGGCTTAGGTACATCGATGAAATATTCATCCTGTGGTGTGGTGATTGTACATCGTTCAGGGAGTTTGTGGAGTGTCTTAATGTCAATACTCTGGGCCTTAGGTTTACTTTGACCTGTAGTTCATCTGAGCTACCTTTTCTTGATGTATTGTGGTCGGGACAATATACACCAGGGTTTATAGAAAAGAAACTGCTACAAACAGTCTCCTCAGGTGGGATAGAGCCCATCCCATGGCCCTCAAACGAGGGATCCCTAAGGGTCAATATCTCCACCTGAGGAATTGTTCTAGGTTCTCTGTCTTTAAACAGCAGGCAGACGACTTAAGATGCAGATTCAAAGATCGCGGCTACCCAGATCACACTCTGAGGAGTGCCTTTGTGACACCGATCTGAGGGAAGTACTGGGACCATCACCTCTAATTACATACTGACAAGGTAGAAGCCTGAAGGACCGTTTGGTCCATAGTCACTTTGTCAGATCAAAACCCACGGGTACATGGCTGGATCGCAAGCCTAAGGGTAACTTTACCTGCGGCTAATGCTTTGCATGCAGTCAACTTAAGAAAACAAAAAGCGTGTCTAGTTCAGCAACTGGGGAGTCATTTGAAATTGTAGACTTCATCAACTGCAGGAGCAGAGGGGTGATATATTTGGCCCAATGTTCCTGTCCGATGGACTCCATCGGCAAAACCAAACAAGAACTAAGGGTGAGGATAAGAGAACATTATAACGATATTGCCAACAAATGGGATACACCAGTGGCAACGTATGCTTGCATTTTTCAGGATGGGTGACCAGAGGCTTTCCAGTTCATGGGGCTTCAACTGATCCCACCCCTGATGAGGGGAGGTGACTGGAACAAGAACCTTTTGAGGTCCGAGTGTAGATGGATCCATAAATTCAGGTCGATGTCCCCAAAGGGTATTAACGAACAACTATTTTTTGCCCTGTTTTTGGAACCTTCTAAAAAATGACAGATGTGACATATGATTAGTTGTGGACATTCATATTACGTTTCAAGTACTCCCCTGATCCAGATTTCACCCAATATGGGACCGTGTTATCACTGTTTTTTCTTATGTGCAATCTTTGATCTGACTCAAGATACATGATATATATGTGTATCCTAGGTTTTTTTTGGTTTTTTTTTTTTTTATAGTTGATACGCACTGTGACCCTTATATCAGATTATATGCTGCGATCTTGCATCATAGACTCTGGATGAGTTTGCAAGCTATTGTTTACACACTTACCATCTGCTCTGCTGTCATCAGGAACTCCTGTCATTTGGAGAATGCGCATCTCGGTCTCCTAGGTGATTTTGACAGTGTATAGAGCACAATGCTGACTATGTGTGGGTAATTGAGGATCCGGAGCCTGTCAGTATGTCAGTATAATTTTGAGCAGCAATTTGTCGGCTAGCATGCAATATCATCTATTTGTGTGCAAAATTTTGCCCTGAGGCTGTCTCTCTAAATATACTACTTTATCTGGGCAGAGACATGTCCCGATTTATTTTGGGAAAACCTAGACAGAGATAATCTCTGATTTGGGAGGGTAGCATCTGTCATCATTTTTTAGCCTAGGACATTAGAGCTTAAGGGAGTACCCAGCCTCACCGCCAATACAGTGAAATATTCTGGTGGGGGCACTGGTTATATATAAACTCACTCCCATTTAATTTTTGGTCAGAATCTCCTAGTGCCTTGGCATCTCTGAAGACTAAAACGCCTAATAGCATAGTATCCATTTTAGCGGAGTACTCACTTATTGTCTCTGCCTCAGTTTATTTCCTCTTACTGAACAGAGGGAATGGTCAGTACTACAGGATTTCAGAGTCCATTCTATAATAGGACACTTTTTACCTGAGAATATATACCTCTGTGTTGAATTGAGCAAAGCAGAAATGGTTGTATGTACATCTAATTGATACAACCGACTATATAAGTATATATATCCCTCATTCTGATGTCTCGTCCCCCTTTTTTGTCTTTATTTTATCTTTTTGATGAATAAAAGTTATCTTTTACATTTTTCCTGAGATATCTACTCTATCCTTTGATTGAACTCTTTACTGAATTTCCCCATGGTGGGACTATTAAAGGATTATCTTATTTTATCGGAGTCCCAGGGGAGGTGAAAAACATAAAAAACAGTGTTACTCACCTCTCCTTCGATCCGATGTGACTCCCAGCAGTCTTTGGGCCTCTTTGACATCCCAGATGTTATGTGGGCCAGGCCGATGTCATTATGCGTCTTGAGGCCAGCCTGGTCCACGTGATGTCTGTGCCAACATTGAAGAGAGCCGAAAGCAGTGGGGAGTGCGCCGGAGTCTGAACTATGGGGCATAATGCCGTGTGCAGGGGCCACTATGGGGCATAATACCGTGTGCAGGGGCCGCTGTGGGGCATAGGGCATAATACCGTGTGCAGGGGCAGCTGTGGGGCATAATACCATGTGCAGGGGCCGCTGTGGCTCATAATACCATGTGCAGGGGCCGTTGTGGGCCATAATACCGTGTGCAGGGGCCGCTGTGGGCCATAATACCATGTGTGCAGGGGACGCTTTGGGCCATAATACCGTGTGCAGGGGCCACTGTGGAACATTATAGTGTGTGTAAATGGGGCGTTATAATGTGTGTGGGCCAGGAAAGGGGGTGCTGTGCTGTGGGGGGTCCCCCAAGTCAAAAGTTTGCTTGGAGGCCCAGTCTTTGCTAGTTATGCCCCTGATAAGGGGTCGTTAGGAAGGGGCATTTTATATAAGGGGGCTTTATGAACTTAAGAGGTGTTATTTATATAAGGGCATTATTAATACAAGGGGGGTTATTTATATAGGTGGCCATTAGGGAGCACCATATGTACAGTATATATAAGGGGGTGGTCATTTATAAAAGCGTTCATTAGGGGACATCAATCATATAAAGGATCATTAGGGGAGCAGTATTTATGTCAAGGGGAATCAGGGGCATAATATAAGGGGGCAGTTAATTATAGGGGTTGTCCAGGATAACCACTTTTTTTTTTTTACATTAAGAATTTTTATTGAAATTTTTGTTATAATACAAATAACAAGTTAAACAAGGAATCAACAAGAAAGGGCATACAAGGCAGAAGGAACGGTCGAGGGGGTGACAGGGAGGGCAAGGACAACATGAAACGGCATACAAGGAACAGTAAGGGAGCGTAGGGGGAGGAGGCAAACAAAAGCTCTGTCGCAGCAGAACCAAATAATCAGTTTAAAAACAAATACCACAGTAAACAAACCTAATGTCATGTAGGGAGGGAAGAAAAAATAGTAGCAAAAGAAGGGGGGGGGAAAAAGGAGAAATCAGGAGGACACAGAAGGAAAGGTAGACTGAAATTCAGCGGAGTAGTAGAAATGGTTCCATAGGAGCCACGTTCGCTGGTGAGCGCTGTCATCATGTTTCAGCTCTGCGAGCAGATTTTCCATACTGCATATGCTTAGGATCTCCTGAAGCCAAGACAACAAAGAAGGGGGAGTTGTGGACTTTCACAGCCTAAGGATAACGGTTCTAGCCGCTACTAGGAGGAAACCTAAAAGCCTGGGGGTATGCATCTGGAACTTACGTGGGAAGATAGAGAAGAGCAAAGGAGCAGGGTCATCCTCCAAGGCAATTCCAGTGACCGTCTGAATAATACGAAAGACACCTGACCAAAAGGGGCATAGGAGTGTATATCCCCACCAGATGTGTGCCATTGTGCCCCGGTCAATATTACATGTCTAGCATCGCAACTGAGAAAAGGCAAATGAAGAACAAGCAAATGGGACGAAAGTAATTAATACAGAAAAACTCCCACACTTTTATAAAAATTAAAAATGATAAATTTATTCATATTATAATAAAACCATACAAAAACAATAGACAAAAAATACAATACACAACAAATATAGGGGAAAGACCTGGATGGTCATAAAAAGCGGAAATACCTAAGACTAGGCATGCTGAACGGAAGTGAAAAATATCATGGATGCACAACCATCACAAAAAGTAGCATATCAATACAGGGGACTCATAGCCTATATATATCTCTGGATGTAACACATCAAAAAAGGTGGTAACAACCATTCCAAATAAAAACACAATAGAAACCAGTATATAAGAGAGATCCATAAATAAATGTGATGAGGCAAAAGAGTACTATACCATCCCCGGACAAAGCCATAATGGGCAAAACACACGTCGGGTATAGCGTGCTCTCTATGGGTCTCTCTTATATAATGGTTTCTATTGTGTTTCTATTTGGAAAGGTTGTTACCACCTTTTTTGATTTGTTACGTCCAGAGATATACATTGGGGAAAAAAGTATTTAGTCAGCCACCAATTGTGCAAGTTCCCCCACTTAAAAAGATGAGAGAGGCCTGTAATTGACATCATAGGTAGACCTCAACTATGAGAGACAAAATGAGAAAACAAATCCAGAAAATCACATTGTCTGATTTTTTAAGAATTTATTTGAAAATTATGGTGGAAAATAAGTATTTGGTCACCTACAAACAAACAAGATTTCTGGCTCTTACGGTCTGTTACTTCTTCTTTAAGAGGCTCCTCTGTCCTCCACTCATTACCTGTAGTAATGGCACCTGTTTGAAATTGTTATCAGTATAAAAGACACCTGTCCACAACCTCAAACAGTCACACTCCAAACTCCACTATGGTGAAGACCAAAGAGCTGTGGAAGGACACCAGAAACACAATTGTAGACCTGCACCAGGCTGGGAAGACTGAATTTGCAATAGGCAAGCAGCTTGGTGTGAAGAAATCAACAGTGGGAGCAATAATTAGAAAATGGAAGCCAAACAAGACCACTGATAATCTCCCTCGATCAGGGGCTCCCTGCAAGATCTCACCCCGTGGGGTCAAAATGATCACAAGAACGGTGAGCAAAAATCCCAAAACCACACGGGGGGGACCTAGTGAATGACCTGCAGAAAGCTGGGACTAACGTAACAAAGGCTACCGTCAGTAACACACTACGCCGCCAGGGACTCAGATCCTGCAGTGCCAGACGTGTCTCCCTGCTTAAGCCAGTACATATCCGGGCCCATCTGAAGTTTGCTAGAGAGCATTTGCATGTTCCAGAGGAGTATTGGGAGAATGTCATATGGTCATATGAACCCAAAGTAGAACTGTTTGGTAGAAACACAACTCGTCATGTCTGGAGGAGAGTGAATGCTGAGTTGCATCCAAAGAACACCATACCTGCTGTGAAGCATGGGGTGGCAACATCGTGCTTTGGGGCTATTTCTCTGCATAGGGATCCAGACGACTGATCTATGTACATGAAAGAATGAATGGGCCTATGTATCGTGAGATTTTGAGTGTAAACCTCCTTCCATCAGCAAGGGCATTGAAGATGAAACGTGACTGGGTCTTTCAGCGTGACAATGATACCAAGCACACCGCCAGGGCAATGAAGGAGTGGCTTTGTAAGAATCATTTCAAGGTCCTGGAGTGGCCTAGCCAGTCTTCAGATCTTAACCCCATAGAAAACCTTTGGAGGGAGTTGAAAGTCCGTGTTGCCCAGCGACAGCCCCAAAACATCACTGCTCTAGAGGAGATCTGCATGGAGGAATGGGCCAACATACCAGCAACAGTGTGTGCCAACCTTGTGAAGACTTACAGAAAACGTTTGACCTCTGTCATTGCCAACAAAGGATATATAACAAAGTATTGAGATGAACTTTTGTTATTGACCAAATACTTATTTTCCACCTTAATTTGCAAATAAATTCTTTAAAAATCAGACAATGTGATTTTCTGGATTTGTTTTCTCATTTTGTCTCTCATAGTTGAGGACTACTTATGATGTCAATTACAGGCCAGCCTCATCTTTTTAAGTGGGAGAACTTGCACAATTGGTGGCTGACTAAATGCTTTTTTTCCCCACTGTATATAGGCTATGAGTCCCCTGTATTGATATGCTACCTTTTGTGATGGTTGTGCATCCATGATATTTCTCACTTCCGTTCAGCATGCCTTGTCTTAGGTATTTCCACTATTTTTGACCATCCAGGTCTTTCTCCTATATTTATTGTGTATTGTATTTTTTGTCTATTGTCTTTGTATATTTTTATTATAATATGAATACATTTATCATTATTAATTTTTATAAAAGTGTGGGAGTTTTTCTATATTAATTATGCATCTCCAGCTTCGGTCCGAAGTGGAGGGGTAAATCTCATGAAAAACAGAGGGGACTCTGTACCATCTAGAGAGGATTTTGTAGTTCGTCTCCTGTGCTTTGCAGGATATGGAGAACTTGTGACACACCTGGAAAGCTGAGGACCATGCGTCTGGTGGGAACGAGACCCCCAATTCCCTTTCCCAACTACTAGTGAATGCTGGGAGACTGTTGGCGGAATCCTCCATGAGCATACCATAAATGAGGGAGACAGTATGAGTTGGAGCACTAGATGAGAGGCATAAGCGTTCAAAAGGCTCCAGTCTCTGTCTCCTGCCGTCACGACTTACCTTACTAAAATATTTAACCTCTCTCTCTCTTCTGGAATTTTCCCATCCTCTTTCAAACATGCCGTCATAACCCCACTACTGAAGAAATCCTCCCTTAACCCATCCTGTGCTGCTAACTATCGACATGTCTCTAACCTTCCTTTTATCTCCAAAATCTTGGAACACTTAGTCTATTCTCATTTAATCCGCTATCTTTCTGCTAACTCCTTACAATCTGGCTTCCACACTCTTCACTCTACTGAAACGACCCTCACAAAAGTCTCCAATGATCTCCTGACGGCTAAATCCAAAGGTGACTTCTCTCTTCTTATTCTTCTAGATCTCTCAGCAGCATTTGACACTGTCGACCATCAACTCCTCCTCACTATTCTCTGTTCTGTTGGCCTCACAGACACTGCTCTCTCCTGGTTCTCCTCTTATCTCTCTGACTGCACTTTCTGTGTATCATTTGCGGGCTCTGTTTCTTCCCCTCTTCCCCTTGCCGTTGGGGTTCCTCAGGGCTTGGCCCTAGGTCCCCTGCTCTTCTCCCTCTACACAGTCCCCATTGGACAAACCATCACTAGATTTGGCTTCCGGTACCATCTTTATGCTGATGACACCCAATTATATACGTCATCCCATGACATCACCCCTGCACTAATACAGAACATCAGTGACTGCTTCTCTACTGTCTCAAATATCATGTCTTTGCTTTATCTGAAACTGAATCTCTCAAAGACTGAACTACTGCTGTTTCCACCATCTAATAAATCTGTCCCTGATATCTCCATTGCAGTCTCTGGCCTTACCATAACTCCTAGACAGTATGCCCGCTGCCTCGGGGTTTTGTTTGACTCAGACCTTTCCTTCACCCCCCATATCCAATCACTCGCACGCTCATGTCATCTCCACCTCAAAAATATCTCCAGAATCCACCCCTTCCTTACCACAAATACACTAAAGACACTTATTGTTGCCCTGATTCACTCTCGCCTTGACTACTGTAACTCCTTACTAATCGGTCTTCCCCTTACTAAACTCTCCCCTCTACAATCTATTCTGAATGCGGAGGCGAGGCTCATCTATCAGTTTAGACCAGGGGTAGGCAACCTTTTTTGTTCGGCGTGCCGATTTCGATTAAAAAAATCAAAGTTGAGGTACTCAGAGTGCCGGTCAATAATTGTAAGTCTGACGACCCCTGCACACGGTATTATTTTGATAATACTAGTGATAATTGCTATTACTATTATTTTAGCGTGTAACAGATATCACTAGAGAGGCGGGCGGCGTATTTTACTCTATAAAGATCAGGTATGGACAGGACAGAGACAGTGAAAAAATGTAAACTTTATTGGTGACTTTGTGCATGTGTTGTGTAAGTGTTTGGTGTGACACTTCTGGTGCTGCGACCTGGAGGATGGTCACAGCGCCAATAAACTTCCTGGTTATGTGATTAGGCTCAGAGGGGTATTACATTATCCCTCTATGTGACTATCAGAGAGCAAAAGTACAGTATGCTCTCTGATTGATAGGATAGCATGGACAGAAGTCTCTGCAACTCCTCCTCCCCCTCCTTCCTTAGCTCTAAGATGCTGCCTGAGGCAGGAGTGGGGACACTTTTAGAGCCCGATTTCTAAGGATCTGTTAGGGCCACAAAGATGCAACTGGATTCATTTTAAAGATGAGAATCTCATATTTAAAACGATACCAAGATCTCCATGATTGACCTTACACCTTCAGAGCGATTCACTGTTAAAACGATGTTGGGAATTGAGATCTGCATTGGGATTTCAGTGCCAAACATCGTTTTCACCAGCGAATCGCTCAGGATGTTTAAGAACGATCATGGTGATCTTGGTATCATTTTAAAGATGAGATTCTCGTCTTTAAAATGAATCCAATTGTTTCTTTATAGCTTTAACCAATCCTGAGCAATTCACTCAGGTACAGTAGTGAAGCCGGCAATTACCGGCTTCACTACTGTACATAGACTGTGCAGACGCCGGGTGATGCCACATCCATCTTCAGGCAGCCCCCGCAGCACCCGGCGCTAATGAAATTTTAAGGAAGCCGGATGGAAAAACGCTGCAGGTAACGTTTTTCCATCCGGCTGAGGCACAAATACGGTGCCAAAACTGATGCCTCTTGTGCCAGAACCGATCCCATATAAAACTATGGGATCCGTCCTGGCATCAGTTTCCCTGCAGCTTGTTTGCACCACGCCTGAGGGAAACAGATAGCTGCGCCGGACATATGTGAACACACCCTTACTCACTTTTTCCTGCTCCGCAGCCGCTGTGTGGGCACTTCTCCCTGAGATCAGCGACCGCTGATTGGGTCTCAGGGGTTATGTCGCATCATTATGCGTAATGACGTCGGACGTGACCCCTGAGGCCCTGTCAGCGGTCTCTTACGTCAGGCAAAAGCGCCCAAGAGCACACAGCGGCTGCGGATCCAGGGAAGGTGAGTTACCATTGTTTTTTATGTTTGATCACCTCCCCGGGGGCTCCACTTATTATTCTCTGGGGTCTGAGGAGACCCCACAGTATGATAATACCAGTTTCGTTTCGGCCGTGCTTGGTCCGATCGAAACTGCTGGGTGAGGACTGCGCTGCCGTGCCAGGGAAATAAGCCTCGCGTGCCACTCTTGGCACGCGTGCCGGGGGTTGCCGACCCCTGGTCTAGACGCTATAGCGATGTCTCCAGTCTGTGCTGGTCATTACATTGGCTGCCTATTCAATACAGAATACAATATAAACTTATCACCCTCATCCACAAGGCTCTCCATAATGCTGCACCTCCCTACATTTCCTCCCTCATCTCTGTCTAACGCCCAACCCGTACTCTCCGTTCACTCAATGACCTAAAACTAACATCCTCTATTATCAGAACCTCCCATGCTCGTATACAAGACTTCTCCCGAGTTGCACCACTTCTCTGGAATGCTCTATCCCGGACTACTAGATTAACCCCCAATTTCCACAGCTTCAAGCTAAAGACATATCTTTTCAGACAGGCCTATCACAACTCCTAATGTAAACCCTTCCATAGTTGGAATCCCTAAAACATACCCTCCTCTGTTCACGCTCCCGCATAACCTCACAGGATATGATGCCGTATCAGACTAACTTTATATGTCCAGGCACCGTCTGCACGTTAAAGGACACTACTGCTGACGGCTCATACAGCTTATATATGTGTAATGACAGTAACCTCTATTACAGAATTGTCTGACCATTGTACAAACAATGCTACCTCCGGTGCCGCCCCTGCTACCACTTGTGTCACCCCCTCTACCTCATAGATTGTAAGCTCTTGCGAGCAGGGCCCTCAGTCCCAGTGTGTGAATTGACTATTTCTTTGTAATGTATCTTTTTTGTCAGTACTTGAACCCTACAAATTGTACAGTGCTGAGGAATATGTTGGCGCTATATAAATAAAATTTATTATTATTATTATTATTATTAAAAGGCAATAGAGTCCTATGGGGGTTCGGGGTCAGGGCAAGCAGCTCAGAGCATGGGAGGAGGGAGGAGGTCGACAGAACCTGATGAAATCTAAGGATGGGTTGTCCCACAGAATGGGAGAGGAAAGAGGAGTGAAGAACAGCTGGGAAGTCTAGGTTGCCTGAGATTGGGGTCATAGGGCCATCATTACAGAAGAGTCTCCGCACAGCACCATAGAGTTGACAAGAACCAAGAGTCTGGCGTGTGACATAGGGAAGTACATGAGTCTTACTGTCTGACCATAGTCGCTTACGAAGCCATGAAAGAGCAGTGAGAGGGAGAGGGCTCAACGACTCCTCCAGGGCAACCCAGAGTTTAGAACACGTGGAATGATGCCAATCAAGAATGCAAATTGTGACTGCAACCAGGAAGTAGCCAGAGCAATCCGGAACTGTCAAACCCCCTCCCCATTTAGGCCGAACTAGGGTACTTTTAGCAATTCACGGGGGCCTCAACGCCCAGCTAAAACTAGTAAAGGTTTTCCGGACCGCAGTAAAAAAGTGTTTAGGCAAGATAACGGGAATGGTTTGGAAGAGATATAGGAGGCGGGGGAGCACATTCACCTTCAACAGGTTAATGCGACCTAACCAAGATAAACCCTTGGTATCCCAACGAGCAAGATCAGTCTGGAGAGCGCGCAAAATTTGGAGGAAATTTAACGAGTACATGTCAGATAAGTTATTGGGGAGTTGCACACCTACTGTAGATACTTTACTGCTTTTGGGGACCATGTGAAGGGGAAGGAGGATCAGAGATTACTGACTAAAGGCGCAGGTAGCGAGACATTGAGTGTGGTGCTTTTCGACAGATTAATTTTATAATTACTAAAATAACCATAGCTGCCAATTTCACGGAAGAGGGAAGGGAGAGCCGTAAGTGGCTGGGTGACAAAGAGCAGAACATCATCTGCAAATGCTGAGATTTTCAAATGCAGATACACAGAGACCCTGGATATCTGGATTATTCCAAGTAGCTACTAGCAAGTGTTCCATCACCAATGCGTATAACAGCGGGGATAGGGGACAGCCTTGCCGGGTACCATTGTGAATAGTGAGAGGGGCAGAAAGTGCACCATTCACTCATATTTGCGCACGAGGAGAGTTATAGAGAGAGCGGATACGAGTGAGCATAGTGGGACCAAGGCCTATCTGTTCAAGGGTGGCCTCCAGAAACTTCCAGTCCACTCTATCAAAGGCCTTCTCTGCGTCCAATGAGAGCAGCAGCATAGGAATCCGAGAGTACTGAGCGTGGTGGATCACGAAGAAGGCCTTCAGCGTGTTATCCCGAGCCTCCCTACAAGGGATGAACCCCACCTGATCCAGGTGGACAATGTCCTCCATGTGTGGACTCAATCGATTTTCTATCAATTTGGCATAGAGCTTCGCATCAGTGATGACCAGAGAAATCGGCCTGTAACTAGGGCAGAGCAAATGGTCCTTACTCTCTTTAGGGATACCCTTGATATGCGCATGTAGGAAGAATGGGGGGAAGGGAGTGTCAGAGGAGAAAGAATTGAAGGATTTCAGCAAGAGAGGCGCTAATTCAGGTTGCAGAGCCTTATAGAACTGGGCCGTGAAACCATCCAGGCTGGGACTCTTACCCACTGGCAAGAACGAGATACCCATTTCTAGCTCTTGGGCCGAGAACAGCGACTCAAAAAGAGCAGCGTTTTCAGACCCAAGCGAGTGGAGGGCTGTGTTGACTATATACTGAGGAAGAGTGAGTGGTGGGTCAGGTGCCGGATTAACGGTGTGTGGGGGAGGCAGGTTATAGAGGCAGTCATAATAATCACGGAATGCCGCAATAATATCCGCAGTGAGGTGGGAAGTGGTGCCCGAGGGGCCCTTAATGGCCATAATATGAGAAGCAGTATGTCGCTCCCTCATTGCACAGGCCAGAAAATGACACACCTTTTTATCCCATTCATAAAAAGAGCACTTACCCAGTTGACTGAGTCGCTGTTGCTTGTGCTCAAGCAGGGATCTTATTTCCTGACACGTTGCCGTCAGAGAGGTTAAAGTAGTCTGTTGGAGGGTCTGCTTATGTTGTGCCTCCAGAGTGGCTAGCTCCGAAAGGAGTGAGTGGAATTTCAAGCCAGATTCCCTCTTAATTTGCGCTCCATGTTTCATTAGCACCCCACGAAGCACACATTTCAAGGCTTCCCACTATGTCAGCGGGGTAGTGATGTCACAGGAGTGGTCCTGTACAAAATTGGAAATAAGTCTCCAGGTGTTAGAGCGTGGACCAGGAGGCAGAAGATGGATAGAACATGAAACAGGAGAGTGGTCAGAAAATAAAGCCGCCTCAATTCTAGCCGTAGTCACTTGAGAGAGAATAGCATGGGATAGCAATGGGATAGTCAATTCTACTATAGGAATTGTGGGCATGGGAGAAGAAAGAAAAGTCCTTATCAGCTGGATGGAGGATCCGCCAAGCGTCACACAGAAGCATAGACTGCAAGAGTTTGCGTACTTTTTTCAGAGCACTGTAGGGGATCTGGGACCTGCCCACTGAAGTGTCAATCAGAGGGTTCATAGGGAGTTTAAAGTCACCACATAAGATGAGGTGTCCCTTGGCAAAGGACTGGAGGGCAGCTAGGGAAGAGAGGAGAAACGAGACCTGATTGGATTTGGGTGCATACAGGTTGGCTATGGCATACACGGCTCCATATATTTCACATATAAGATAAAGGTATCTAGAATCCTGATCTACAAGGGAGTCCAATATCTTAACCAGAAGATTTTTATGCAAAAAAGTGGCTACCCCCCCTAGTCTTACCCTGTACACTACTGCTATGTGACCACAGAGGGACGTAGCGGTTCTTGATCGCAGGCATATGGTCAGCTAGAAAATGTGTCTCTTGTAGACAAATCACAAGGCATTATGGGAAAAGGAGCTGGGAAGCTCATGCGCCCTCTGCTGGATGTAACAGATCCTCAATTTGCTTTTGACTCACTGAGTCTTGAGACAGCAAATGGGATTTTAGCCAAGCCAATTTCACTTATCTGCATACAGCGCCGTTTCGGGATTTTTGTCCCTCATCAGTGCAGAGCAAAGTGAACTGGCTGGCTTTGTGGGAGGCAATGAGTGGCTCAGGGAAGGACTATCTCTCCTTGAGGAGAGCACCAGTGAAGGTGTGTAGAGTTTTGAATTGCATTTTGCCCTCTACTAAACATCTACATATCACAAGGCATTATGGGAAAAGGAGCTGGGAAGCTCATGCGCCCTCTGTTGGATGTAACAGATCCTCAATTTGCTTTTGACTCACTGAGTCTTGAGACAGCAAAAAGTATGTGTATTTTACATTTATGGGCATCATATAGAACCTGAGAGTGTTTCTCAGGGACATTCAGCCCCTTAACATTAAAGGACGATACAGATATGTCTGCCGTATAGAGAGGAGGGGAAGGGTGAGATAGGGATGGGGATAACAGAAAAGGAAAGAACCAGGAGCACAGAAAAAGGAAAGGGAAGGGGGGGTCTAAAGAAGGGAGCTAGGGAGTAGGGAGGCAGGGGGGTGTGAGAGAGAAAAGTGGGAAAGGGTGGATCGAACACCCTCACGGGAGCTATGAGGTGGGAGCACAGGTCTCCAAATTGTCCCGCACAGCAGGACCCTAACTACGTAGGAGCGAAGAGGGCAGAAAGCAAGTCAGAAAAGACAGTTGAGAAAAGCAAAAAAGAGTAATAGTACAGAGCCATGCCGGCCCCTACAAAGAGGAAGATGAAAAAAAAAAGCAGGAGTATGCATGGATGTATAACAACAAAAACAAACAAATGAAAATGGGCAGAAATGAGAATAGTACAACAGAGATTAGAGATGGTCCAACAGGAGTTAGTTCAAGCAGGGAGGTCACGATCTGGGGCCTCTCTCCATCTGCGACGTGGTCTTTGTGAGTGTGGGGGGCTCACGTTATTGTTCCCTGCAGCAGCCAGTGGCAGACAGTGAGGTCTGGGACAGTCAGGATCGCTGAATAGTAGGTCCCAGGCAGGAAGTTGAAGCGATGGTAGATCCAGTGAGCAAGGAAAGTCCGGTAATTCCTCTGGGGAGGCCAGGGAAAGCAGGCCTAATGTGTACCTGTAGCGCAAATGGAAAATCCCAGCGATAGGGAATCCCATGCTCCTGGAGCAGGGCAAACAAAGGCTTTAGGACCGCTCTCTGGCATAGGGTATGCCTGGAGAGATTTGTCAAGATGGAGAGTGAGGCTCCGTCAAAGTCTATGATTTTGAGATCCCTAGCTTTGACCATTATTTTTTCCTTGACAGCGTAGAAGAGGATCCTGCAGATTACATCTCAGGGTTTTGTAAGATCAGCGCTGCGGGGCCGGAGGGCACAGTGTGCGCGGTCCATTTCTATGCGAGTCTCAGGAGGGCGGCCCAAGAGAGAATTGAAAATGCCAGTAAAGGTATGAACCAGGTCAGCCATTTGAGTGGCTTCTGGGAGGCTGCGGATCCGTATGTCATTGTGATGGTTGCAGTTTTCTATGTCATCCATATGAGAGATAAGCTTGCGGTAATGAGAAGTATGCACTGTAGACGACTGTTGTAAGGTGTGGAGCGAGGCTGTAACCGAGGACTGGAACTGTTCCAGGGAAGCCACCCTGTGCTACAGATCAGAATTGTCAGATTTCACCACTTGCAAGTCCTGACGCCATGCGCTCTTCAGATCAGCAGTTAGACTGTCCATATCCCATTTAGTTAGGGCCAGTAGAGCCTGTAGTTCTGGATGTTTCTGAAGAGTGAGTGCAGCTTCCTCTGGTGGCGGTAGATGAGATACAAAAGGAGGTGGCTCAGTACGGTGAGCAGTGGGAGCACCATTGCCACTCAGGAGTTTCTTGCAGGTGACCGGAGGATCGTTCTCACTAGATGAGAGGTCTGAGCCAGATAGAGGAGAGGTAGTCCCTGGCATCTGCGGACCAGGTCTGGAACAGCGGAATAAGGATTTCTTGGATAAGGGGCTGATACCCCACTCCGATACCCCACTCCGAGACTTTATCACGGACAGAGGACTGAGAACCCCCTGGTTTCAGCGATGGGGGGGGTCAGGAGGAAACTCTGAGATGAACCCCCTGCCTCTCCAGATGTCCCTGCAGGGATTGGCGGAACAGAGATCAGCGGTGTCGCTGATCTTGGCCGAGGTGTAGGCAGAGGCCAGATGGAGGCAGATCCCAGTCCTGAAGACAGTTCTGGCAGCTGGGATGACGGTTTGGCCGCTTGTTGCCGGTCTGGGGAGCAGGATTCAGATGCTGGGGAGGAGTTGGAGCTGCCCGTAGCGAGCAGTGAAAAGGAGGCACCACTCAGCGCTTCTGCAGAAGATGGCGGCGCCGGCGTTCATACACTGGTCCCACCACCAGAGGACCCGCGCTGCTCTCCCAGCGGGGGGAAAATATGTTGATATTACCGCCTCCGGCGGCAGGGAGGAGGGGGGTTCCTTGCAAGTTTGCCCATTTATGCGCAGATAAATACCCAGTACTAAGGGGCTGACAGCGAAGCTCTCAGAGAACGCGACCACTCGCTTCCATGCCTAGCCATGCCCTTGATAACCACTTTTTTTTTATATGAGACCAGGGAAAGTGATAAAAAAAAAAAAAAAACCTCTACTCACCTGTTCCTTGTGCTCCTAGGTCTCCCACCGCAGTCTGGTTCTGTTGCTCCGGCGTTTTCTTCTGTCGGAAGTCCCCATTGCACATGACCATTGACGTCGCTGACATGGGACATCACAGTGCTGTGGGGACTTCTGCTAGAAGAAAACACCGGAGCAGCAGGACTGGAACACGCTGGGAGACCCTGGAGAACCTTCCCCAGCCTCATATTAAAAGTGGTTATCCTGGACAACCCCTTTAAGGTGGAAATTGGACTTTAATAAAGAGGGGCATTTTCTAATGCGGTGTCCATTTTAACCGAAGTGCATATTAACCAAAGTGCACTTACACATGGCATGAATCTGACCTTCACTCTTCTTCTCATCATACAAGTACATATTCTCTTGAACCCATCTCTGCTTGCTGTGTCTGCCTTCAGCTCACCCTGCAACTCTGAATGGTCCATATTCTCTTGAACCCATCTCTGCTTGCTGTGTCTGCCTTTAGCTCACCCTGCAACTCTGAATGGTACATATTCTCTTGAACCCATCTCTGCTTGCTGTGTCTGCCTTCAGCTCACCCTGCAACTCTGAATGGTACATATTCTCTTGAACCCATCTCTGCTTGCTGTGTCTGCCTTCAGCTCACCCTGCAACTCTGAATGGTACATATTCTCTTGAACCCATCTCTGCTTGCTGTGTCTGCCTTCAGCTCACCCTGTATCTCTGAATGGTACATATTCTCTTGAACCCATCACTGCTTACTGTGTCTGCCTTCAGCTCACCCTGCAACTCTGAATGGTACATATTCTCTGGAACCCATCTCTACATGGCTGTTCTCTGACCCCTATCCTAGAATTTCATCCATGCTGTATTTTTTGTAATCCCATGTGTCCTTATCTGTACTAGTGTCAGTCTTTTTATGCTCAGTGATTTTATGGTAGTTCCCTGGTCAGTGTATTTGTAACTACATAGCCCAGTCTCCTCATGTGTCACAGTTTGTAGATTAATTGGTTAACGACTTAAATTAGTGCTAGTTATGAAGCTCATTTTAAGACGCAGGAGGAAAGGAAAGAATCGGAATACAAGTTTATGCAAAAATTTCAAACTCTGCAATTTGGACTTAATATTCATGCCAGCTTCATGTCACGCTATGTATGAACTGTGAGGGTCACAAATCACCACCTGATAGCAAACAGATAACAGATCCCTCTGTCACGCACCACAACTTTCCAGATTGTTTTTTGACCTGTTGTAAATAACTTCTCTACTTAGATTGCATTTTGTTTTGGGTTTTTTTTAAGGACTCTAAAATCCTTTGAAGATCATGTGTATAGAGTATAAATAATCTGTGAATTTTCAGTTCTTGTATAACGCCATGTCTGAAGAAGAGAGCTAGTACTCTTGAAAGCTTACTTATAAATATACTCAGTTAGCTTCTAAAAGGTATCGCCTGATTTATTCACTCTTCCAGCTATGAAGCTCTGCATCCCAATATAAGTAGATACAGCTTATGGGGGAAGCATTTCCAATGCAGGGGGGCATTTTCTAATGCAGTGACAATTTTTACCGAAGTGCATATTAACCAAAGTGCACTTACATATGGCACTGAGACAGGGCACAAGACAGGCCAGCCATGGAAGACCACCAGGTAAACTTAAAACCAAAACAACAAACTTTATCACATGGTATGATATAGCTGCACTGTCACTTACTATGTTAGCAATTGTCTTCCTGCAAAACTCCCCTCCATTTCTACCACCAGTGCACACTATCCATATCAGTCCTTCTCTTCTGCCTTCTCCCATGTACAGCTCTCACACACTTTTCACTCTCTTCAACCACCCTAATCTCTATACTGCTTTTAGCAGTGAAACCAAACATAAACATCCACATAAATCACTGAACCACCTTCTGTCTCTGTCAGGGCCGGCGTTAGGGGAGGGCAAACTGGGCAATTGCCCAGGGCCCCGTCCCCAAAGGGGCCCCAGGATCCGGAACCTGATGACTCCGGATCCCGGAGTCAGGCCCGGCCAAATCAATAACAGAAAGGGACCGAGATGAGTAAAAATAACAAACATTTTTACTCACCTGTCCTTGCGTCTGACGTCATCTTCTGGCATTCCGGACATCACCGCTGAGGCCAGGCCTCAGCCTTAGCGATCACGTGGGGCGTGCTGACAGCGTGCCTCACGTAATCGCTGAGGTCCAATCACAGGCCTCAGCGGTGACGTCCACAACGCGTGACGTCAGCCTCAGAGAAGAAGAAGCCAGCGCCGGCGGGGATAGCGGAGCCGCGCGAGGAGGCCCAGGAGAGGTAAGATAAGGTGAGTATAACTGTTATTTTCCCTTACCTCCCCCGGGCCTTCGACTATTATACTCTGGGGTCTGAAGAGACCCCAGAGTATAATATAATAATAGCACTGTAGGGCCCCTGTGGATAGCATATTATACTGTGTGGGGCCACTGTGGAGCATTATACAGGGGAAGGGACCCTCTGGATAGCATGTTATATTCTGTGGGGCCTCTGTGGAAAATTATAATGTGGGGGGTGCTCTGGAGATAATGTTATATTATGTGGGGCCACTTTGGAGCATTATGCTAGGGGGCCCTCTGGGGAGCATATTATGCTGCGTGGGGCCTACTGTGGAACATTATACTGGGGGAACGCTCTGGGGAGCATATTATATTGCGTGGTGCCACTGTGCCACTGTGGAGCAAAATACTGGAGGGGGCCCTCTGGGGAGCATATTATACTATGGGCCACTGGAGCTTTATACTGGGGGGAAGGGGCAGGGTGGGGAGCCTGTTATACTGTGTGGGCCCACTGTGGAGTATATTATATTGTGTGGGGCTTTTTGGGAGCATATTATACTCTGTGGGGCCATTGTAGAGCATTATACTGGGGGAGACTGTGGGGAACATATTATACTGTTGGGGACCACTGTGGGGCATTATACTGGGGGAACCCCTCTGGGGAGTATATTATACTGTGTGGAGACCATTGTGGAGCATGTTATACTGTGTTAGGCCACTGTGTTGCATTATACTGGGGGGCACTGTGGGGTGCTTATTATACTGTATGGAGCATATTATATTGTGTGGGGCTGCTGGGGAGCATATTGTACTGTCTGGGGCCACTAAGGGGTAGTAAACTGTGTGGGCCACTGTGGAGTATTACACTGTGTGGAGCCTTACATACCATGTGGGGCCACTATGGGGGGCTCAGAGGAGCATTTTATACTGTGTGGGGTCACTGTGGAGCATTATATACCATGTGGGGAAACTGTGGAGGGCTCAGGAGAGCATTTTATACTGTGGAGCATTATATATCATGTGAAGCATTATACTGTGGGGGGGGGGGCTCAAAATTCCTGCTGGCATCCCTGTGTGCTATGTCTTCATCACAGCTCTCTTACTATAATCTTGCACATACATGTAGTGCTCCATGGCCATGTCATTCCCCATACAGTACTGTGCATGAGCTGGCCATTGAGTTATTGGGACCTGCACAGTACTACAGGGACTGACTATACTGGGAACATACTCAGTAACACCAGATAGTCAGCACATATGTAAGACTTCAGGGAAGGAGCCGTGGTGTAGGCTATTAGCAGGAAGCTGCTGGGTGGGGCCCCAGAACAAGTTTCTCTGGTGGGCCTAAGGCCTTTCAGTCCGACACTGTATAAGGGAGAACTATTATGTATAAGGGTGGGTTACTATATATAATTGGGAAACTTAAATATGCGGGGGCTATTAGAAGGGGGAACTATTATTTATAAGATGGGCTATTATTTATAAGGGAGGAACTATTATGTATAAGGCATCCATTATAAGGGGGAGCTATTATTTATAAGAGGGGAACTATTTATAAGGGGGGTATAATTGTTAAGTGGGCTTATTTATAAAGTGGGCTATTAGTGATAATGGGGACTATTATTTATAAGGGTAACTATTATTTATGAGGGGGCTATTATTTATAAGGGAGCAGTATTATTTTTACGGGGTGACTGTTACTGATAAGGGGGAATATTACTGATACAGGGCACTATTTATCATTTATAAGGGTGCTATTATTGATAATGTGTATTATTATTTATAAGCAGAGACTATTATTTATAAGGAGGCGCTTTAATAACTGATGACTGGGTGCAAAAATCTATTAGGTGGTACAAAAGGTGCTCATTTGAATTGTGTGTGATAAAATGGGGCTTGTTATTACTTTTTTGTTTTCAGAAAGGCGTTATTATAGGGGTTGTCACTGGAAGACGATGGTGTTGTTTGCATATCAGCATTTGGGGCCCCGCTTTTAATTCTGCCCAGGGCCCCACTTTGTCTAAAACCGGCCCTGGTCTCTGTCCATTTTGCTCCTCCTAGCTGCTGGGGACATCTCACCAAACCCTGGCCCTCCTTCTCTCCCTAATTTTTCCTCTTCCTACACACATAGAAATCCTACAAATCTAATCAATATTTACCGTGTTCCCTCTCCTTATCTTTCTCCTATCTCTTTTAACTGTTCTCTCTGGAACACCCGCTCAGTGTGTAACAAACTAGAATATATTAATGACTTATTCCTCAGTAAATCTCTCAACTTGCTTGCCCTTACTGAAACCTGGATCCAGCAGTCTGATATGGCCTCCCCTGCTGCTCTGTCACATGGTGGCCTACAATTCTCACACACCTCTAGGCCTGACAACAGGAAGGGTGGAGGGGTAGGGTTACTTCTGTCACCTCAGTGCACTTTTCAGGCCATCCCACCGGTACCCTCACTCACATTCCCCTCATTTGAAGTACATGCTATCAGACTTTTCCACCCACTCTCCTTACGCGTAGCCGTGATCTACCGTCCTCCCGACTCACCCTACCAATTTCTGGATCACTTCGCTTCTTGGCTTCCCCTCTTTTTATCCAGTGAAATTCCTACCCTCATCATGGGTGACTTTAACATCCCCACTGACACCCCTGTCTCCCCAGCTGCCTCACAGTTTCTCTCAATAACCACGTCTTTTGGTCTTTCACAACTTTCCTCTTCCGCCACACATGTAGATGGCAACACCATTGATCTTGTCTTCCATCGACTTCTCACATTTTCTAAATTTACTAACTCTTCTCTGCCACTCTCTGATCATAACCTTCTCTTTCTCACCATCAGTGCTTTCTCTCCTTCACAGGACACACCTACTCATCATACATATAGGAAATTACGTGCTATTAACACCCAGCACCTCTCAGATACTCTACAGTCCTCTTTGTCCCCCATCTCTTCACTGTCCTGCCCCAATCTAGCCACCAGTCAATATAATGAAACCCTTAAGAGTGCATTGGATGAGGCGGCTCCCCCCTCCACTCAAAAGGTTAGACTCAGGAGGCATTAACCCTGGCACACGCCACAGACACGTTTTCGTCAGCGGTGCTCTAGGTGTGCCGAACGTCTGTGGAGAAAATCACGTTCACCTGCAGACTTCCTCCACTTTAAAGTTATGCTTAAAACCTATAATTCTGCCCTTCACCTAGCCAAACAAGACTATTTCACCGCTCTCAACTCTTCTCTCTCCTGTAACCCTAAAAGGTTATTTGAAACTTTTCACTCCTTACTCACTCCCAAGGTGCAGATGCCATTCACAGACCTTAGTGCAGATGACCTGGCCACTTATTTCCATGATAAAATTGATAAGATCCGTCAGGAAATAACTGCCCAATCCCTGGTGGCACTGACCCCCTCACCAACCGCACTTCAGACTGTTCATTCTCATCTTTTGAGCCTGTTACAGAGGAGGAAGTATCTCAGCTACTTTCTTCTTCTCGCCCTACAACCTGTAGTAGTGACCCTTTCCCCTCACACCTTCTCCAGTCTCTATCACCTGCCGTCACGATTTACCTTACTAATTCTTCTGAAATTTTCCCATCCTCTTTCAAACATGCTGTCATAACCCCACTACTGAAGAAATCCTCCCTTGACCCGTGCTGTGCTGCTAACTATCGACCTGTCTCTAACCTTCCTTTTATCTCCAAAATCTTGGAACACTTAGTCTATTCTTGTTTAATCCGCTATCTTTCTGCTAACTGTCTTCTTGACCCCTTACAATCTGGCTTCCGCACTCTGCACTCTACTGAAACAGCCCTCACAAAAGTCTCCAATGATCTCCTGACAGCTAAATCCAAAGGTAATTACTCTCTTCTTATTCTTCTAGATCTCTCAGCAGCATTTGACACTGTTGACCATCAACTCCTCCTCACTATGCTCTGTTCTGTCGGCCTCACAGACACGGCACTCTCCTGGTTCTCCTTTTATCTCTCTGACCGCACTTTCTGTGTATCATTTGCGGGCTCTGTTTCTTCCCCTCTTCCCCTTGCCGTTGGGGTTCCTCAGGGCTCAGTTCTAGATCCCCTGCTCTTCTCCCTCTACACAGCCCCCATTGGACAAACCATCACTAGATTTGGCTTCCGGTACCATCTTTATGCTGATGAGACCCAATTATATACGTCATCCCATGACATCACCCCTGCACTAATACAGAACACCAGTGACTGCCTCTCTGCTGTCTCAAATATCATGTCTTCGCTTTATCTGAAACTGAATCTCTCAAAGACTGAGACTGCTGTTTCCACCATCTAATAGATCTGTTCCTGATATCTCCATTGCAGTCTCCGGCCTTACCATAACTTCAAGGCAGTTTGTCCACTGCCTCGGGGTTATGTTTGACTCAGACTTTTCCTTCACTAACCCATATCCAATCACTCGCACGCTCATGTCATCTCCACTACAAAAATATCTCCTTTCCTTACCAGAGATACACTAAAGACACTTATTGTTGCCTTGATTCACTCTTGCCTTAACTGCTGTAACTCCTTACTAATCTGCATTCCCCTTACTAAACTCTCCCCTCTACAATCTATTCTGAATGCGGTGGCCAGGCTCATCTATCAGTCTAGACGGTACAGCGATGCCTCCGGTCTGTGCCGGTCACTACATTGGCTGCCTATTCAATACAGAATACAATATAAACTTATCACCCTCATCTACAAGGCTCTCCATAATGCTGCACCTCCCTACATTTCCTCCCTCATCTCTGTCTATCGCCCAACCCGTACTCTCCGTTCACTCAATGACCTTAGACTAACATCCTCTATTATCAGAACCTCCCACGCTCGTATACAAGACTTCTCTCGAATTGCACCACTTCTCTGGAATGCTCTATCCCGGACTATTAGATTAACCCCCAATTTCCACAGCTTCAAGCGTAAACTAAAGACATATCTTTTCAGACAGGCCTATCACAACTCCTAATGTAAACCCTTCTGTAGTTAGAATCCCTAAAACATATCCTCCTCTGTTCACGTTCCGCATTACTTCACAGGATATGATGCCGTATCAGACTAACTTTATATGTCCAGGCACCATCTGCACGTTAAAGGACACGACTGATGACGGCTCATACAGCTTTACATATGTGTAATGACAGTAACCTCTATTACAGAATTGTTTGACCATTGTACAAACAATGCTACATCTGTTGCTGCCCCTGCTACCTCCTGTGTCACCCCCTCTACCTCATAGATTGTAAGCTCATTTTTATTGATGATCTATACTTAGGACAGATCATCAATAAGAAATCAGTGGACCCCCCTCCCTCTCTGATCAGCTGTATGAAAGGGCCATGGTGCCTGTTTATATCACATGTTGTCTCTTTATAGTGACCGTGTGATGTAAGTACAGTCTTGTCACATAGACGTGTATAGGACAAGGCTGTAGTTACATTACATGGCCGCAATGAGATGAATGACACTATGTAAACAGGGAAGGGGTCACGGTCCTTACATAGGTACTACAGTTCATTCAAACAGGTGATCAATCGGGGTCCAGGGTTTTTGAGCCCCACTGATTATTTTATTAATGCCATGTTGTTGATCTTTGATACTGAAGTAAAACAGTAAGAAGAATTCTTAAAAACTGTTTTATAACTTTGTGTATTGTGTATGTTTATTGTGTGACAATAGCAGTGTGTGAAGCTAGTACCATATAAACTCAAATATTTTATTTTATTAAATATTTTAAAAAGTTTTTGTCATACAGAGAGAATAACAATATACAAGAAAAATAAGATAACTGAAGGTAACAAACATAGGACAGATGAGGATTACTCAGCATTCTCAATAAATTACAAGGCTTTAAACAAACTGGCCAGAAATGGCCCCATAAAGGCCAAGGAATCCGACAACAAATGGGCAGACAAGACAGGAGGACAAAAGGGTGACAGAAGGACATCCAGGAAGTAAGGGGTCACACAGCAGCCGGATCAGAGAGGCCGGACCGCCCAAAACTCATCCCACGGTTTCCAAATCATGCAGAACCTCTCCTCCTCATTATTAAGAACGGCCGTTGGGTACTCCAGGGAGCGCGCATCTTTTATCCTAGCGTATAACTCCTCCAGGGCCGGGGGGGCTGGATGCCGCCAGTGTTTAGCAATCAGACATCTAGCGGAGGTAAAGAGGAGCAACAGGAGCTGGAGAGCGGGCCTGCGCAAAATATCAGGGGGGGGGGGTTGAGAAGGTAAGTCCTTGGGGACAGGGGAAGGCTAACACCCAGGACCCCTTCCAGGAGACCCCGGACCTGGCGCCAATAAGGCTGGAGCAGGGGGCAGTTCCAAAAGAGATGGAAAATATGTGCGGGGCTGGTGCCACACCGCCAGCAGCAGTCCGGGACATTCTTGTCAAAAGAGTGAAGGGGGCGTGCCTTTCTATAGTCCGCCTCAGGCAGCAAAGAGGCTCGGTTCACCCCTGCATGCAGTGAACGCCGTAGCTGGAAAAAAAAAATCAAAAGACCAGGACTGCACACTGCACTTTTTTTCCAATTCCACCCCATTCTGAATTTTTTTCTAGCTTCCCAGTACATTGTACAGAATAATAAGTGGTATTATTATAAAGAACATTAAGCCCTCAAATGGCTCAGTGAACGGAAAAATAAAAAAGTTATGGGGTTTGGAAGCTGGGGAATCAAAAACGAAAATCGAAAAATGTCACCAGCGGGAATGTTAAATGATATTTTGACACTGCACATTTCTCTGATAACTGGAGCTACAGCCCTGATCACTCTCAAAAGAGGGTTGTGCTGAGTTTAGTTCCAGCAGGGAGTTATGAGGTTAATCTCCTGATGAATGTCTAGGACCAATGTAGGTGACACTAGTGCATATGACAGCCTTGCATGCTGAAGAATACAGAAATGGGAAAGTACAAATCTTTGCCTTCTTGTGTGGGGCCTGGCTGTAGAATAAGGCCACCAGTAGTTTTGGCAGTCATAAAGAGGTTAAACATTGATGAAAAACGCATGACCTATTATTAGAAAAGCTACAAATCTTTAAAAAGGTGTGACTTGGGCCATATGAAGACACACTCCTGTAATTTTCAACAATAGTAAAATTTTAATGAGCAAGTGTCCTGAAATTATGCATGGTATGGATCTAACCTTCATATGACTTCTTTGTATACAGGTGAATAATCATTTCAATTCTTCACTGTGCTGAAATTCCACTGTCATCTGTGCAAGACTGACATGTTCAACACTATATATGCATACACTCAACAAAGCATCAAACAAGTGATAGGGGAAGGGGAGTGGGAGAGAAATTGAAGGGGAAATCGCAGGCCTGAAGTTTTATTGAGAAACAACACACAAGAGAAGAGAGGAGGTTAATCTTCTTCTTCAACATCCAGTTTATCCCAGATGGATCTGGGAATAACAGCCAAGCCAGTATAACTCCCATTCACAGACAAATGTTTTGTACTGTTTTTGTCTTTCATCAGTGCAGAGTTTTTCTCTTAACACCACCTATTCGTTGATTGTAATGTCAATCTGTATTCCCTTAGTCCTGACAGCAGCACAATATGGGGTATCTCTGCCCCTGTGTGTTGCTTAGGACAGGTGGAACCTTTAATTAGCACCAAAAAGGTGCCTCCTACTGGCCCTATAAGAGGGCACAAGAGACCTCCCTCCACTGTGTAAATTATAAAGTAAAAGGAAACAAGCTTCTAGGGAGGGAAGCCTTGTGCTGCTGTCAGGACTAAGGGAATACAGATTAACATTACAATCAACGATTTCCCTTACGTCCGACAGCAGCACAATATGGGGAGATAGCAAGTAATTCCCCTAGGGAGGGTTTCCTTGCCTTACAACGTCCAGGACTGTCTGACCAAAGGCAGTTGTCTGGAAACTGCGGACGTCTAATGATAATGTTTAACAAAGGTCAACTGAGATGACCATGATGCAGCCGCACAAATCTTGTCCAATGGTAAGGACCGATACTCAGCCCAAGTCGACACAGCCCTGGTCGAGTGGCCGTAGAAAAACTGGGGGGAGTAACTCCTGAATGAAAAAGGAAGACCTAATTGTCTCCTTGATCCATGTGGATAGAGTAGGCTTGGAAGCCTTGAGGCCTTTGTTTTTACCCTACATGTTGATTAGTAGGTTTTCGGCCTTCCTAAGCAGTTAAGTGCGGGATAGGTAAATCCGCAGACACCTTACCACATCTAAGGTGTGGAGCTTTCCTTCCTCCTCAGAGGTTGGAATGGGGAAAAACACAAATAACGAAATTAGCTGATTGCTATTATAGCATGAGGGGACCTTAGGTTAAACCCAGGCAAAACCCTAAGGTGCACCCTATCTGCAAAGACAAAATGTACGGTTCTCTAGAAGAGAGGGCCTGGGGTTCCCCTACTCTTTTAGCAAATATAATAGCCAGCAAAAAAGTGGTTTTGTAGGCTAAATATTTTAGCTCCGTAGTCTCCAAGGGTTCAAATGGAAGACCGCACAGGCCTGCTAGGACTACCGCAAGGTCCCACTGGGGAACTGGAGATGATACCGAGGCTTTAGCCTCATTGTCCCTTTAAGGAACCTTGCAACCAGAGGATCCTGAGACAGACGACTGTTCAAATGAGTGGAGAGGGCCGCAATCTGCACTTTCAAAGTGGCAGGGGCAGGGCCCTTATCCCAACCGTCCTGAAGAAAATTTAAAATATCAGCCGCAGAAGGTTCTAGATTATTATTACCCTTCTTGGAGCACCACTCCATGAAAATCTTGGCTGTCCTCTGGTAGCTCTTATTGGCAGAGTCTGCTCTTGCAGAAGAAAGGATCTTCAGGACAGCCTCTAACAGTCCTCTATCCTGCTGTAGGGACTGCTCAACCTCCAGGCTGTCAGGTTGAATCTCCAGAGATCCTGGCACTTCAGAGATCCTTGGGAAACCAGGTTCTGGATGGGGGGGAGGCCTCCAATATATCCCTCGACATCTCCATGAGTTGGGAAAACCAAGCTCTTTTTGGCCAGAATGGAATGATGGCTATCACAGAGACTTGGTCCTGTCTGATTTTCATCAATACCTTTGATATCATTGGAATTGGAGGGAAGATGTATGCCAGCCTGGACCTCCAAGGGATGGACAGGGCATCCACTGCCAAGGGATTGTCCTCCTGGTAAAGGGAACAGAACGTCTCCACCTTGGCGTTGAGTCGGGTTGCCATGAGGTCTATTTCTGGAAGACCCCACTTCAGGGTAATCTAATGAAAGACTTCTAACCCATATCCAATCACTCGCACGCTCATGTCATCTCCACTACAAAAATATCTCCTTTCCTTACCAGAGATACACTAAAGACACTTATTGTTGCCTTGATTCACTCTTGCCTTAACTGCTGTAACTCCTTACTAATCTGCATTCCCCTTACTAAACTCTCCCCTCTACAATCTATTCTGAATGCGGTGGCCAGGCTCATCTATCAGTCTAGACGGTACAGCGATGCCTCCGGTCTGTGCCGGTCACTACATTGGCTGCCTATTCAATACAGAATACAATATAAACTTATCACCCTCATCTACAAGGCTCTCCATAATGCTGCACCTCCCTACATTTCCTCCCTCATCTCTGTCTATCGCCCAACCCGTACTCTCCGTTCACTCAATGACCTTAGACTAACATCCTCTATTATCAGAACCTCCCACGCTCGTATACAAGACTTCTCTCGAATTGCACCACTTCTCTGGAATGCTCTATCCCGGACTATTAGATTAACCCCCAATTTCCACAGCTTCAAGCGTAAACTAAAGACATATCTTTTCAGACAGGCCTATCACAACTCCTAATGTAAACCCTTCTGTAGTTAGAATCCCTAAAACATATCCTCCTCTGTTCACGTTCCGCATTACTTCACAGGATATGATGCCGTATCAGACTAACTTTATATGTCCAGGCACCATCTGCACGTTAAAGGACACGACTGATGACGGCTCATACAGCTTTACATATGTGTAATGACAGTAACCTCTATTACAGAATTGTTTGACCATTGTACAAACAATGCTACATCTGTTGCTGCCCCTGCTACCTCCTGTGTCACCCCCTCTACCTCATAGATTGTAAGCTCATTTTTATTGATGATCTATACTTAGGACAGATCATCAATAAGAAATCAGTGGACCCCCCCTCCCTCTCTGATCAGCTGTATGAAAGGGCCATGGTGCCTGTTTATATCACATGTTGTCTCTTTATAGTGACCGTGTGATGTAAGTACAGTCTTGTCACATAGACGTGTATAGGACAAGGCTGTAGTTACATTACATGGCCGCAATGAGATGAATGACACTATGTAAACAGGGAAGGGGTCACGGTCCTTACATAGGTACTACAGTTCATTCAAACAGGTGATCAATCGGGGTCCAGGGTTTTTGAGCCCCACTGATTATTTTATTAATGCCATGTTGTTGATCTTTGATACTGAAGTAAAACAGTAAGAAGAATTCTTAAAAACTGTTTTATAACTTTGTGTATTGTGTATGTTTATTGTGTGACAATAGCAGTGTGTGAAGCTAGTACCATATAAACTCAAATATTTTATTTTATTAAATATTTTAAAAAGTTTTTGTCATACAGAGAGAATAACAATATACAAGAAAAATAAGATAACTGAAGGTAACAAACATAGGACAGATGAGGATTACTCAGCATTCTCAATAAATTACAAGGCTTTAAACAAACTGGCCAGAAATGGCCCCATAAAGGCCAAGGAATCCGACAACAAATGGGCAGACAAGACAGGAGGACAAAAGGGTGACAGAAGGACATCCAGGAAGTAAGGGGTCACACAGCAGCCGGATCAGAGAGGCCGGACCGCCCAAAACTCATCCCACGGTTTCCAAATCATGCAGAACCTCTCCTCCTCATTATTAAGAACGGCCGTTGGGTACTCCAGGGAGCGCGCATCTTTTATCCTAGCGTATAACTCCTCCAGGGCCGGGGGGGCTGGATGCCGCCAGTGTTTAGCAATCAGACATCTAGCGGAGGTAAAGAGGAGCAACAGGAGCTGGAGAGCGGGCCTGCGCAAAATATCAGGGGGGGGGGGGGGGGGGGGGGTTGAGAAGGTAAGTCCTTGGGGACAGGGGAAGGCTAACACCCAGGACCCCTTCCAGGAGACCCCGGACCTGGCGCCAATAAGGCTGGAGCAGGGGGCAGTTCCAAAAGAGATGGAAAATATGTGCGGGGCTGGTGCCACACCGCCAGCAGCAGTCCGGGACATTCTTGTCAAAAGAGTGAAGGGGGCGTGCCTTTCTATAGTCCGCCTCAGGCAGCAAAGAGGCTCGGTTCACCCCTGCATGCAGTGAACGCCGTAGCTGGAAAAAAAAAATCAAAAGACCAGGACTGCACACTGCACTTTTTTTTCCAATTCCACCCCATTCTGAATTTTTTTCTAGCTTCCCAGTACATTGTACAGAATAATAAGTGGTATTATTATAAAGAACATTAAGCCCTCAAATGGCTCAGTGAACGGAAAAATAAAAAAGTTATGGGGTTTGGAAGCTGGGGAATCAAAAACGAAAATCGAAAAATGTCACCAGCGGGAATGTTAAATGATATTTTGACACTGCACATTTCTCTGATAACTGGAGCTACAGCCCTGATCACTCTCAAAAGAGGGTTGTGCTGAGTTTAGTTCCAGCAGGGAGTTATGAGGTTAATCTCCTGATGAATGTCTAGGACCAATGTAGGTGACACTAGTGCATATGACAGCCTTGCATGCTGAAGAATACAGAAATGGGAAAGTACAAATCTTTGCCTTCTTGTGTGGGGCCTGGCTGTAGAATAAGGCCACCAGTAGTTTTGGCAGTCATAAAGAGGTTAAACATTGATGAAAAACACATGACCTATTATTAGAAAAGCTACAAATCTTTAAAAAGGTGTGACTTGGGCCATATGAAGACACACTCCTGTAATTTTCAACAATAGTAAAATTTTAATGAGCAAGTGTCCTGAAATTATGCATGGTATGGATCTAACCTTCATATGACTTCTTTGTATACAGGTGAATAATCATTTCAATTCTTCACTGTGCTGAAATTCCACTGTCATCTGTGCAAGACTGACATGTTCAACACTATATATGCATACACTCAACAAAGCATCAAACAAGTGATAGGGGAAGGGGAGTGGGAGAGAAATTGAAGGGGAAATCGCAGGCCTGAAGTTTTATTGAGAAACAACACACAAGAGAAGAGAGGAGGTTAATCTTCTTCTTCAACATCCAGTTTATCCCAGATGGATCTGGGAATAACAGCCAAGCCAGTATAACTCCCATTCACAGACAAATGTTTTGTACTGTTTTTGTCTTTCATCAGTGCAGAGTTTTTCTCTTAACACCACCTATTCGTTGATTGTAATGTCAATCTGTATTCCCTTAGTCCTGACAGCAGCACAATATGGGGTATCTCTGCCCCTGTGTGTTGCTTAGGACAGGTGGAACCTTTAATTAGCACCAAAAAGGTGCCTCCTACTGGCCCTATAAGAGGGCACAAGAGACCTCCCTCCACTGTGTAAATTATAAAGTAAAAGGAAACAAGCTTCTAGGGAGGGAAGCCTTGTGCTGCTGTCAGGACTAAGGGAATACAGATTAACATTACAATCAACGATTTCCCTTACGTCCGACAGCAGCACAATATGGGGAGATAGCAAGTAATTCCCCTAGGGAGGGTTTCCTTGCCTTACAACGTCCAGGACTGTCTGACCAAAGGCAGTTGTCTGGAAACTGCGGACGTCTAATGATAATGTTTAACAAAGGTCAACTGAGATGACCATGATGCAGCCGCACAAATCTGGTCCAATGGTAAGGACCGATACTCAGCCCAAGTCGACACAGCCCTGGTTGAGTGGCCGTAGAAAAACTGGGGGGAGTAACTCCTGAATGAAAAAGGAAGACCTAATTGTCTCCTTGATCCATGTGGATAGAGTAGGCTTGGAAGCCTTGAGGCCTTTGTTTTTACCCTACATGTTGATTAGTAGGTTTTCGGCCTTCCTAAGCAGTTAAGTGCGGGATAGGTAAATCCGCAGACACCTTACCACATCTAAGGTGTGGAGCTTTCCTTCCTCCTCAGAGGTTGGAATGGGGAAAAACACAAATAACGAAATTAGCTGATTGCTATTATAGCATGAGGGGACCTTAGGGTTAAACCCAGGCAAAACCCTAAGGTGCACCCTATCTGCAAAGACAAAATGTACGGTTCTCTAGAAGAGAGGGCCTGGGGTTCCCCTACTCTTTTAGCAAATATAATAGCCAGCAAAAAAGTGGTTTTGTAGGCTAAATATTTTAGCTCCGTAGTCTCCAAGGGTTCAAATGGAAGACCGCACAGGCCTGCTAGGACTACCGCAAGGTCCCACTGGGGAACTGGAGATGATACCGAGGCTTTAGCCTCATTGTCCCTTTAAGGAACCTTGCAACCAGAGGATCCTGAGACAGACGTCTGTTCAAATGAGTGGAGAGGGCCGCAATCTGCACTTTCAAAGTGGCAGGGGCAGGGCCCTTATCCCAACCGTCCTGAAGAAAATTTAAAATATCAGCCGCAGAAGGTTCTAGATTATTATTACCCTTCTTGGAGCACCACTCCATGAAAATCTTGGCTGTCCTCTGGTAGCTCTTATTGGCAGAGTCTGCTCTTGCAGAAGAAAGGATCTTCAGGACAGCCTCTAACAGTCCTCTATCCTGCTGTAGGGACTGCTCAACCTCCAGGCTGTCAGGTTGAATCTCCAGAGATCCTGGCACTTCAGAGATCCTTGGGAAACCAGGTTCTGGATGGGGGGAGGCCTCCAATATATCCCTCGACATCTCCATGAGTTGGGAAAACCAAGCTCTTTTTGGCCAGAATGGAATGATGGCTATCACAGAGACTTGGTCCTGTCTGATTTTCATCAATACCTTTGATATCATTGGAATTGGAGGGAAGATGTATGCCAGCCTGGACCTCCAAGGGATGGACAGGGCATCCACTGCCAAGGGATTGTCCTCCTGGTAAAGGGAACAGAACGTCTCCACCTTGGCGTTGAGTCGGGTTGCCATGAGGTCTATTTCTGGAAGACCCCACTTCAGGGTAATCTAATGAAAGACTTCTGGATTGAGTGACCATTTTCCTGATACGGCATGACCCCGACTCAACCGATCCACTACTATGTTCAGGGAGCCCTTGATGTGAACTGCGGATAAATGGGTTAGATTTTTCTCTGCCCATGTAAATATCAGATCTGCCTCCCTGAGGAGGGTTGGTGATCTGGTGCCTCCCTGTCTGTTCACGAACAGCACTGTGGTCATGTTGTCTGACCGGATCTTTGACTTCTCTTCCCTTGAGAAGAGGCGAGAAATGGAGTAAGGCACGATATACAGCTCTGAGATCCTTCCAGTTGGATGAGGTCCTTCTTTCTGGAGCGCTCCAGACTCCCTTTATGGAGTTTTCGTCCAAATGGGCTCCCCATCCCGTGAGGGATGCATCTGTAGTCAACAGAGTCCAAGGAGGTTGGACCGTGGACCTTCCGTCTTTCAGGTGTAACCACCACTTGAGGGAAAAACGGGTCCTGGGGGAGAGTCGAATCTTCTTGCTGAGTGTAAGAAGGGTGCGATCCCAAGCCTCTAATAATTCTCTCTGTAGGGGACGTAAGTGCCACAAGGCCCATGGGACTGCCTCCACTGAGGAAGACATCAAGCCCAGGATCTTCATCAATGTTCTGATGGAGGCTATCGGCTTTTTGAAGAGGTGCCGGACTGCCGCGACCAGCTTCTCCTTCCTTGCTGGTGTCAAGGAAATTGCAGGCAGACTGAATCTAGGAAGTAGTGGAGGAACTTCCTTCAGGTTGAAGGGATCATTTTTGACTTCTCTCAGTTTATATGCCATCCCAGACTCTAAAGCAGGGAAAACGGCTGTCTGTAGGTACTGGAGCAGAACAGACTCTGACTGGGCCTTTACCAACCAGTTGTCTAAATAAGGCACCAAGAATATCCCCTGAAGCCTGAGGCCGGCCGTTATGGGGGCCACTACCTTTGTAGAGGTGTGGGGAGCAGAGGAGATCCCGAAGGGTAGTGCTGTGAATTGAAAGTGCTTCATGTGGCCGGAAACTACTACGGCAATCCTTAGAAAAACCTTCTGTGTGGAGGTAAATAGGAATATGCAAATAGGCGTCTTTATATCCAAAGTCACAAAAAAACATCGCCTTGGAGGAGAAAGGTGGTGACAGACTTTATGGTTTCCATACGGAAGCGCTTCTTTGATGAAGCGGTTGAGGTAGCTTAAGTCTATGATCATTCTCCACTTGTCTGCCGGTTTTGGCACCAGGAAGACGGGAGACTAGACACCAGAACATTCTTCTAGAGAAGGGACTTCCACCAGGGCTCCCCTGTGAATGTACACTCGGACGGAGCATTCAAATGTAGCCACATGACACTGAAGAATGGAAGATTGCCAAGCATCGCATAAGAAGAAAAAACCAAGGGGTACCTTACTTTTTTTTAAATCGGTCACTTGAAGAGAAAAAAAACGTCAGGAAAAAACCAGCCACAGCAAACTGCAGCCGAGGAGCTAGAAACCACCAGCTCAACAAGTAAAGGATTGAAGACCTTTTAAATGTAATCCAGCAGCGAGGGGAGGAAGCCAACAACATTCATACAGCACCAAAAACAGGTCAAACGTCATAAGGAACATAGAGGAGCATAAGCCTAAGCCAGAGGCTCAAATACAAGCAGCAAAAAATCAATTCTATATTTTGCCTTTAAATTTTCAATTTTTCAAACTTACCGCACTTTTTCAGAGAAAACCGGAAGTAGGCCGCGGTGGTGCTCAAAGGCTTCTTTCCCCCGGGAACACGGGACCGGAGAAAGGTTCCGGCCGGAGAGGTTCCCCACTTACTTCCGGGATCGCGCTGCCTGCCGTGCGATGAGCCGGATAACGCTGCGCTGCGGAGCGAAGGCCCGAGGGACCTTTGGAGGTTTTTCCTTTGGGAAAGAGAAACAGCGCAATGGACCAAGGTACCCCCTAAAAACAAGCCAGGAGTAGAAACCCCTAGCAACGGGAGGTCACAAGAGACCTCCGTCCACCTGTCCCACACAGGACAGAAAAACACACAGTGGAGGGAGGTCTCTTGTGCCCTCTTATAGGGCCAGTAGGAGGCACCTTTTTGGTGCTAATTAAAGCTTCCACCTGTTCTAAACAACACACAGGGGCAGAGATACCCCATATTGTGCTGCTGTCGGACGTAAGGGGAATCCTCTTTTTCACCAATGAGGTCTTATTTGTATTCTTTACCCAGAATTCTTAGCAGGGCATGCATGGTCTAATAAGTCCTTTTACCAGTCTCTCCCTAATGAGAGACATTACCCCTTGTGACCCACATCAAGACCTCTCACACAGCCAGCACCTTACTCTGCACTGATGAGAGGCACAAACATCAAAACAGCTGTCTGTTGATGGGAACCTCTTCTCTCTGAAGGAGTTATATTGGCTTGGCTATTATTCTCAGATTGTACCCTTAAATTTCTTTGAAAACCAGGTATTAATCTAAACAATAAAACAAGTGGTGGAAGGGGTGGAGGTTAGGCTCTGGTTTTAGAATCACTGTTCAACTTCTGGCTGGTTATCCACACCAGTCCCATGGCCTGGTTTGTCTGCTAGGGAGGTAGAAGAGGTGTTGAAGGATAATTGTCTTATTATATTCATGTCCTGTTATATGCACCTGCCACCCAACATGGGTGTGCTATCCTAGGATGGGGTAAGGGAGAGGGGGAAAGGATACAAGGGGGTTATGATACAAAAAACAACTACAACAAGGAGGGCAAAACAACCCAGAAAACTTAAGCAATCAAATCATGTATCAGCCCACTGTTTAAAGCCCTATGCTCCCAGCATTGACACCTTTACCTTAGATGCGACTTATTATTATTATTATTATCTATTCAGGTGTCCAAGTATTGTTATTTATTTATTTTGTGCTGCTTTATGGTAGAAACGTATTTCTGCAGAGCATTGCAGAAATAATTATAACTTCACTGGGGCTAATAATCTAATATTTTTCTGTAATGGCAATACTACATCTAGGATAGGCTTTATATAGCCTGCTCATGAACCTTCGGCTGGCCCCTACTTTATTATTTACCCTGCAACCCCTGCCATCTGTGGTCAAACCCATTCTGGTCTGTCTAATGACTTATTTCCCTTACAGGGAACCTAAAAGGCAATTCAATTGCCCTAACCACGAGCAACATGAAATAACAACAGGCTACTTTATTACATTGAACTACAGTATGTTTCAGTCTAAAAGTCTGCAACATATCATAAAATGTGTCTACTGGAAGGTTCCCTTCCAACCCCCTCTATGTGGCTAAGCCTGATTGACAGGACAGGCATTACGTGACAAAGAACAGTCAACATTGGATAAATCTTTTAAATTGTTCTGACCTTATCTGCTGGTGTTATGTTGACCTCAGGCTTGAATAGATGTAAGTCAGTCTCATTGTTCATGCATATTGCGGTTGCAAAAAAGAAAACCGCATGGATAATAATAAGTTGCATTGTAAACAGAAAAATGTCTGAAAACAAAAAACAGAGGATGTATGAATTTCAGTGTAATATTCATGAAATTAGCAGTCGTTGTATTGTGTAGTATTTTTTTTTTTCAGCTTACCTCTGATGTTAAATTTTGAGATCTTCAACAGTCCTCTTCTTGTGTGTCCCAAAAAGCACAGTGTATGAATTCACCAGTCAGATTTACAGACTTTCACAGGCAGGGATGAAAGATTAATAGTTAAACATTCTCTGAATTTCCTGTAAATGCAGTGACTTCTGAAAAGTTCCTCCCCCAGTATTACCCAACTTTAAAACAAAAAATAACAAAAAAAAAAAAAAACTGATTCTGTCCTAATTCTTTCAGTTTCATCTTTTGGTTTGGGAATAGTGGACAAACTTTTCTGACTATTATCTCAAATTATGTTTAATAAGCAAAGTAATTTAATTATTAATTTCATAGGATTCATAAACATATACAAGGAGACCTTTTTATCAGTTGGTTTCTATATAGTTACATACAAGATAACATTAGTAATAAAAACTGGTACAAAATATATTTGTGATGGAGTGGAGATAAGAATATTGATTTGGCAGAAAACTAATTTGGTCATGTCTACATATGTTGCCCTTGGGTTCACAGTCAGTCCCAGTACATCAAATGATGTTCATATAAAATACAGCGCTCCAGCAGGTTTCCTAAAGAGGACCTTTCACCACTTCCACCAACTCTAGTTCTTAGCATCTGTTAATAGATGTTGCTCCACTGATTCCAGAACAGTTGGAATTTTCTCTCTAGCTCCCACCATTCCTAAGCAATCGGTGCAGTTACTTTTGGTGCCTGATATGCTAATTAGGCTCTGTACTGTCAGGTGGGCAGTGTCAGGCAGGAAAAGGAGCGTGATTCAAAGCTTCAAGGAGAGGGAGGCAGACACTGTCTGAGCTCAGAATCACACCCATTGCCTGTTGCTGCCTGAGACTACCCACCTGATGGTATAGAGCCTAACAGCACTTATTATGTGTGGATGGGATTATAACAAATCCCATCCACACATTGCGGAAAAATACGTGCAGTGGAGATGCTGCGATTTCTAAAATCGTTGCAGTTTTGGAAATTGCAGCATGTCAATTATACCTACGGAAACGCCGGCAGTTTCCCTATAGGAATAATTGAAGCAGATAATGCATTGCCACTGCATTTTTTCCTGCAGCTCTTTTTTGCTGCAGCCCGCTACGTCATAACATTACTACACAGATCTCAGAACCATTTTATACACATGTAAGATAGATAACCGCAATTGAAATTGCAACAAAGACAAATATGCTTCATCCAGCTTGATCAAGGCATGTCTAGTAAATAAAATTTCAGTGTAATACCCCAGATTTCAAATGTACGACGTTTCAGCCCATGAGACTTTTGTAAAGTCATATCTGGAAACTAGAAAAAAAAGGAAAGTATGAGGATATGTGACACGCTGGCTAATATAAACAGAAATGTAAAGTGGAACACATAATGTATAAATAAGCATAATGTATAAATCCCTTAGGTCTATTAAGAAGATCTGGGATTAATTTTAAAGATGAGCATCTCAGATACCAATATCTTCATAATAGCCTTTACAGTTTAGGAGCGATTCACTGTTGAAAATGCTATTCGGCATTGAGATCCCATTGCAGATCTCAATTCCTGACAGCGTTTTTAACAGCTTTTCGCTCTGAATTTGTAAGAGATATCATGAAATTCTTGGTATCATTTTAAAGGTAAGATTCTCACGAAGCATATTAAGAGCTGTGGTAGGAGGAGGAGGGGGGAGGAGCTGCCCTGCAGACTGCACAGAGATGAGAAATTGTCATCATCATCTGTGCATAACCTGTATGTGACCCCGGGTGGGTTAACAGGGACTTCTGTCATGTTATCCCCTCTCCTTTCAATCAGAGAGCATACTATACTTTTGCTCTCTGATTGTCACATAGAGGGACAATGTAATACCCCTCTGAGACTTACTAGAGGGGTATTCTTATATAATACCCCTCTGAACATAACCAGGAAGTTTATTGGCGCTGTGACCCACATGTTTACCATTGCCCAGGTCGCAGCGCCAAAAGAGTTGCACCAAACACTTACACAACACATGCAAAGTCATCAATAAAGTTTACATTTCACCCAATCTCTGTCCTGTCCATACCTGATCTTTATAGAGTAAAATAATAGCAATAACGATTATCACTAGAGATGACCATATAAATTGCTACAATTTTTATAGTGGATTAGAAAATTATATTTTTATGTAAACTCCTATTAAATTTGCATGCACAAAATTGGTTGGCACATTTCTGCGATTTTGGCGTTTCTTTAACACCCTCACCTGTAAATATATATATATATATATATATATGTGTGGTATGTATGAATTCCTCGCATCTTGCAGTTTTTTGGAAAGTACATTTTGTTTGCAGATAGGGACTGCTTGAGTCAGCACTTTAGTGGCAAGTTTGAATTTTTGTGCAATTTTTGCTTACAATCTCTGTTTGCTGCAAAGTTGCATGAAGGTGGTTGTATATATTAAATATTAAGTTGTGTTTTTATGTACTGTATGCTGTGCAATCTCTAAAAAGTTAGATTTTAGTATCACAGTGACAGTTTGCTATGTGCACTATAGATTTTTAACATATTAGTGAATAACAGCAAAATCTTGCTTGTCTTCTGTATCAGCGTTTTTGAGAGTACGAGCTCTTGTTGTAGTTGATGTTTGCAGGATATATATAAATAGTGTACACCTTGATCTTTTATTTTAAATGTATTTTATGTGTGCATGTAAGATTGAATATAAGTTTTAAAGTGCAAATATATGTTTTAGTGCATTTTTTCAAAAAAATATTTGTGTTTGTCACAAACTTACATGAAGGTGGATGTGGCTATTGATAACCAATTGAGACACATATAATCTTCAGGTTGTCTACTTTCAAAAAATAATAGGGTTTAGGGGTTCACTTGCTTTCCACGGTGTGTAATCTCTACATTTTATAGGATGATACTTTTTTAACATTTCCAACTTCAAACCAGATTTTTGCTCATTCCAGTTC
Organism: Leptodactylus fallax; assembly: GCA_947044405.1. Taxonomy (NCBI): domain Eukaryota; kingdom Metazoa; phylum Chordata; class Amphibia; order Anura; family Leptodactylidae; genus Leptodactylus; species Leptodactylus fallax. The sequence continues at coordinate 22,931 of CAMRHE010000868.1, read as the reverse complement.
TAGTGATTTTCTGAAGATATGTGCATGCAGGTGTACAGTCATGGCCAAAAGTTTTGAGAATGACACAAATATTATATTTTCACATGATCTGCTGCCCTCTGGTTTTTATGTGTGTTTGTCAGATGTTTTTATCACATACAGAAATATAATTGCATTCATATTATGAGTAACAGAAGCTTATATTGACAGTTAGAATGAGTTAATGCAGCAAGTCAATATTTGCAGTGTTGACCCTTCTTCTTCAGGACCTCTGCAATTCTCCCTGGCATGCTCTCAATCAACTTCTGGACCAAATCCTGACTGATAGCAGTCCATTCTTGCAGAATCAATGCTTTAATTTTGTCTGAATTTGTTGGTTTTTGTTTGTCCACCCGTCTCTTGATGATTGACCACAAGTTCTCAATGGGATTAAGATCTGGGGAGTTTCCAGGCCATGGACCCAAAATCTCTATGTTTTGTTCCCTGAGCCATTTATTTATCACCTTTGCTTTATGGCAAGGTGCTCCATCATGCTGGAAAAGGCATTGTTGAGCGCCAAACTGCTCTTGGACGGTTGGGAGAAGTTGCTCTTGGAGGACATTCTGGTACCATTCTTTATTCATGGCTGTGTTTTTAGGCAAGACTGTGAGAGAGCCGATTCCCTTGGCTGAGAAGCAACCCCACACATGAATGGTTTCAGGATGCTTTACAGTTGGCATGAGACAAGACTGGTGGTAGCGCTCACCTCTTCTTCTCCGAATAAGCTGTTTTCCAGATGTTCCAAACAATCGAAAAGGGGATTCATCAGAGAAAATGACTTTACCCCAGTCCTCAGCAGTCCACTCCCTGTACCTTTTGCAGAATATCAGTCTGTCCCTGATGTTTTTTCTGGAGAGAAGTGGCTTCTTTGCTGCCCTCCTTGAGACCAGGCCTTGCTCCAAGAGTCTCCGCCTCACAGTGCGTGCAGATGCACTCACACCTGCCTGCTGCCATTCCTCAGCAAGCTCTGCACTGCTGGTAGCCCGATCCCGCAGCTGAAACACTTTTAAGAGACGGTCCTGCCGCTTGCTGGTCTTTCTTGGGCGCCCTGGAGCCTTTTTGGCACCAATGGAACCTCTCTCTTTGAAGTTCTTGATGATGCGATAGATTGTTGACTGAGGTGCAATCTTTCTAGCTGCAATACTCTTCCCAGTTAGGCCATTTTTGTGCAGTGCAATGATGACTGCACGTGTTTCTTTAGAGATAACCATGGTTAACAGAAGAGAAACAATGATGGCAAGCACCAGCCTCCTTTTAAAGTGTCCAGTGGTGTCATTCTTACTTAATCATGACAGATTGATCTCCAGTCCTCATCAACACCTACACCTGTGTTAATGGAGCAATCACTGAAACGATGTTAGGTGGTCCTTTTAAGGCAGGTCTGCAATGATGTTGAAATGTGTTTTGGGGGATAAAGTTCATTTTCTAGGCAAATATTGACTTTGCAAGTAATTGCTGTTAAGCTGATCACTCTTTATAACATTCTGGAGTATATGCAAATTGCCATTAGAAAAACTGAAGCAGTAGACTTTGTAAAAATTAATATTTGTATCATTCTCAAAACTTTTGGCCATGACTGTAGGCCTTAGTGATATGAATGAACTCTGCACATGTTGATCTCTTATTTTTAGGAGGTTTGGTGCATATAACTTTTTGTTTGGTTTCCACTTTTAGCAACTAATATACATTTATTTGCATTTTTTTTAATAAAACATTCACTTTAAATCAAAATTGCATGAAGGTGCTTGTTCGCATACAGTACCAAGTGACATTCTGACAATGCTGCAGGTGTCTACTTTAAGAAAATATATAGGTATGGGGGGTTGGATGATTTTTTAATGTTGCAATTTAGGTTTGATTTGTCCATCTCAAAACTGTGAAAATTGCTATGGCTAGCGGAGGTGCAAAATTTCCGGAGACCCCTGGCAGTGAAAGGGTTAAACTGAAATCGTACTTGCTAGACATGCCTTGATTAAGCAGGATAAAGCATATATGTCTTTGATGCAATTCAATAAATCTTGTGAACTTTCTTGCATCAAATTGGAGTGTTGCGTTTATCTATCTTACATGTATGCGATTGATGAATCCTTCAGCTGAGCACCCATAATAAAGTCAGAATAATTTCCATGGTAAAGAAAAACCCCTTCACAACAGCCAACCAAGTGAACAACACTCGCTTGGATGTAGGCGTATCAATATCCAAATCTACCATAAAGAGAAAACTGCATGAAAGTAAATACAGAGGGTTCACTGCACGGTGCAAGCCACTCACAAGCCTCAAGAATAAGAAGGCTAGGTTGTTATTTGCTAAAAAAACATCTAAAAAAGCCAGAACAGTTCTGGAAGAACATTCTTTGGACAGATGAAATCAAGATCAACCTCTACCAGAATGATGGAAAGAAAAAAGTATGGCGAAGGCGTGGTACAGCTCATGATCCAAAGCATACCACATCTGTAAAACATGGCGGAGGCAGTGTGATTTTTGGGCATGCATGGTTGCCAGTGGCACTGGGTCACTAGTGTTTATTGATGATGTGACACAGAATCGAAGCAGCCGGATGAATTCTGAGGTATTCAGAGACATTCTGTGTGCTCAAATCCAGCCAAATGCAGCCAAACTGATTGGTCGGCGTTTCATAATACAGCTGGACAATGACCCAAAACATAAAGCCAAAGCAACCCAGGAGTTTATTAAAGCAAAGAAGTGGAATAATCTTGAATGGCCAAGTCAGTCATCTGATCTCAACCCAATTGAGCATGCATTTCACTTGTTAAAGACTAAACTTCAGACAGAAAGACCCACAAACAAACAGCAACTGAAAACCGCTACAATAAAGGCCTGGCAGAGCATTAAACTGGAGGAGACACAGCATCTGGTGATGTCCATGAGTTCAAGACTTCAGGCAGTCATTGCCAACAAAGGGTTTTAAACCAAGCATTAGAAATTAACATTTTATTTACAATTATTTAATTTGTCCAATTACTTTTGAGCCTCTGAAATTAAGGGATTGTGTATAAAAATGCTTTATAGTTCCTCACATTTTTATGCAATCATTTTGTTCAACCCACTGAATTAAAGCTGAAAGTCTGAACTTCAACTGCATCTGAATTGTTTTGTTCAAAATTCATTGTGGTAATGTACAGAACCAAAATTAGAAAAGTGTTGTCTCTGTCCAAATATTTATGGACCTAACTGTATGTTGGGATGTTGGGGTCACAGCCAAAGCTGATGTTGGTAATTAACCATGTCAGTTTGGTGACATTGTCTAAAGGTAGCTGTTTTTTTTAAAACTACCTTAATGTCTTCATTTATTATTTATGGGTAGAGTCCTGTTAAATATATATATTTCACTTGATAGTATTGCTTTGAATCAGCAGTAGAAAAATGTTTGATGCAGTTGCTTAAACCTTACTAATAACCCTAGTTCTGTTCAACACCTTTTTACTGCTGCTTCTAACGACCATGATGGATATCTCCTCTCATATAATCGATGACAGACATTTTTTTCTTGATGCCATGCACTGTTATTTGAACAGCTTCTTCTCGACCAAGTGAACTACTCTATAAAAAAAAAAACCACTCTCTTGACATGCTGGGTATGACATGATCCTGCATGGTTGCATCTGCTATGAGGCAAGATGAGTATCTTGCCTCAGGCAGCAGATCACATAGCCCCTGAGTAGGTGGCGCTGGCATGTGGAGTGAGTGCAGACAGGAGCAATCGGTTGGGTGCAGACACTGAATGCCAAGCTGCACTATTGTCTGCCTGCCTACTGCATCCTGCATATCTCCCCCAGTGGTCTCCTCTCTGCCCCTACAGAGTAGCGATGTGGAGGGCAGGACCTGCTCTGGCACACAGCCTGGCTGAATTTTTTATTCTGACATTATACTGTATGGAGGGCCACTATGTGACATTATACTGTGTGAAGGGGCCACTATGGGGCATTATACTGTGTGGAAGGGCTGCTATGGGACATTATACTGTGTGATGGGGCCACTATGGGATATTATACTGTGTGCAGAGGCCTCTATGGGACATTATATTGTCTGTAAATGGAGCATTATACCATGTGGAGGCCAGGAAAGAGAGGGCCCAAGTCAAAAGTTTGCCATGGGGACCAGTCTTTGCTAGATAATGACCTTGATTTGCAGGTAGCTGTATTGTGGGCCCTCAGAATGAATTTTACTCATGGAATAGGCACCACAGTCCAACATTAAATATGTACTCCATTATCCAGGTTGAGACTGAAGAAGCAATGGCTTCTTAACAAGCCATGAAAATCTCTTTTATGGAAGCAGATTGGGGTTTAGTATAATTACCCTTTTCTGGTTAGCATAGAGTGGGTTTCCAGCACCTGAGGTACAATATGGAATATAATGTACCAGGCAGGAGATGTGTGGCTGTGTAGGGGAAGTTGCATTTGCAGGAAGGCAGCAGCATGTAATATGAAAAACAGGAAGACAGCGGCAGTGACATCATTGGACTGGTAATAAGTTGCCTTTCCCCAATGTCAGCATTGGCAGATCTAGTCCAATGTATGATTCAACCTGTAGTTCAGGCAGTGTGTATCTGTTTGCTTTGTGCATCAGGTTGGTGCAGCAGATGAAAAAAATTGTTCCGGCAATTCCGTGTCCTTTAACTTACAGATGGTCTGAGTCAAACAGAACCCCAAGACAGCAAACCTGCTGCCTAGGAGTTATGGTAAGGCCAGAGACTGCAATGGAGATATCAGGGACAGATCTATTAGATGGTGGAAACAGCAGTAGTTCAGTCTTTGAGAGATTCAGTTTCAGATAGAGCGAAGACATGATATTTGAGACAGCAGAGAGACAGTCACTGGTGTTCTGTATTAGTGCAGGGGTGATGTCACGGGGTGACGTATATAATTGGGTCTCATCAGCATAAAGATGGTATCAGAAGCCAAATCTGGTGATGGTTTGTCCATTGGGGGCTATGTTGAGGGAGAAGAGCAGGGGGCCTAAGACCAACCCTTGAGGAACCCCAATGGCAAGGGGAAGAGGGGAAGAAACAGAGCCCTCAAATCATACACAGAAAGTGCAGTCAGAAAGCGCGGTGTCCGTGAGGCCAACTGAGCGGAGCATAGTGAGGAGGAGTTGATGGTCAACAGTGTCCAATGCTGCTGAGAGATCCAGAAGAATAAGTAGAGAGAAGTCACCTTTGGATTTAGCCGTCAGGAGATCATTGGAGACTTTTGTGAGGGCCGTTTAAGTAAAGTGCAGATTGCGGAAGCCAGATTGTAAGGGGTCAAGAAGAGAGTTAGCAGTAAGATAGTGGATTCAATGAGAATAGACCAAGCGTTCCAAGATTTTGGATATGAAAGGGAGGTTAGAGACAGGTCGATAGTTAGCAGCACAGGACGAGTCAAGGGAGGATTTATTCAATAGCGGGGTTATGACAGTATGTTTGAAAGAGGATGGGAAAACTCCAGAAGAGAGAGAGAGAGGTTAAATATTTTAGTAAGGTAAGTCGTGACAGCAGGAGACAGAGACTGGAGAAGGTGTGAGGGGAAAGGGTCACTACTGCAGGTCGTAGGGCGAAAAGAAGAAAGTAGCTGAGAGACTTCCTCTTCTGTAACAGGCTCAAAAGATGAGAATGAATAGTCTGAAGTGCGGTTGGTGAGTGGATCAATGCCACCTAGGGATTGGGCAGTTATTTCCTGACGGATCTTATCAATTTTGTCATGGAAATAAGTGGCCAGGTCATCTGCGCTAAGGTCTGTGAATGGCACCAGTACCTTGGCAGTGAGTAAGGAGTGAAAAGTTTCAAAGAGTCTTTTAGGGTTACAGGAGAGAGAAGAGATGAGAGTGGTGAAATAGACTTGTTTGGCATGGTGAAGGGCAGAACTATAGGTTTTAAGCATAAATTTGAAGTGGAGGACGTCTGCAGCTGTACGTGATTTTCTCCACAGACATTCAGCACACCTAGAGCACGGCTGAAGAAAACACGTCTGTGGCGTGTGCCAGGGTTGCTGTCTACTGCGTCTAACTTTTCGAGTGGAGGGAGAGCCGCCTCATCCAATGCACTCTTAAGGGTTTCATTATAGTGACTGGTTGCCAGATTGGGACAGGAGAGTGAAGAGATGAGGGACAGAGAGGACTGTAGAATATCTGGGAGGTGCTTTGTGTTAATAGCAAATAAATTCCTATGTGTACGTGTGTCCTGTGAAGGAGAGAAGGCACTGATGGTGAGAGACAGAAGGTTATGATCAGAGAGTGGCAGAGGAGAGTTAGTAAATTTAGAAACTGTGAGAAGTCGATGGAAGACAGATCAATGGTGTTGCCATATACATGTGTGGCGGAAGAGGAAAGTTGTGAAAGACCAAAAGAAGTGGTTATTGAGAGAAACTGTGAGGCAGCTGCGGAGACAGGGTTGTCAGTGGGGATCTTAAAGTCACCCATGATGAGGGTAGGAAAAACATTTTTTTCCTTGTAGGTCATTAGAGTTCCTAGACATTGTTATAGATTCTGAAAAAATGATTTTTAGGTTATCTAGAGAAAAGTTAGATAAAATTAGGTGTTTATTATTGTTAATGTTTCTCATTACATTAGAAAATCATTAGCTCCAAAAACATGGGCTGATTATTCAGCTGCATGGATGAGCTGGATGATATTTTCTAATGCTTTTAGTATGGATTGTTTACAAGTTGATTTATCATTAGTCCTGTTATTTGTGTGTGACTTGATGAACAAAATCTTGTCTTTTCTTCCATTACTAAAACTTTAGCTGGAGTTTCATTTTGTCTCCGTCTAGGTGGAAGTAAGTCGCTTTCCAGTTTCTATTCAATCAGGTACTGAAACGGTATAAGAGGTCATATCAGACTCAGGATAATAGGCGCCCTATTTCAGCTGAACTGTTCAGTAAGTTATGGTTTATTTTAGAGCAAGTGTGTTTGGACAGATCTGAACTATGTTTATTTAGAACAGGTTTTGTACTAGCATTTGTAGTGCTTTATGTGTTAGTGAGTTTGTTTGTAAGAGTAAGTACTGTGCCTCTGGTTTACATATAAATGATATAAAATTGAATGATAATCTTTTGACAGTAGTTTTAAGAAAATCCAAGATGGATCAGCATGTTAAAGGATCAGTGTCCTGGGTTCAAATCCAGCCAAGGACAACATCTGCAAAGGGTTTGTATGTTCTCACTGTGTTTGCGTCGGTTTCCTCAGGGTACTCCGGTTTCCTCCCACACTCCAAAGACATACCGATAGGGAAATGTAGATTGTGAGCCCTATATGGGACAGTGACTGACAATGTCTGTAAAGCGCTGTGGAATATGATGGCGCTATACAAGTAAGCATAATAAATAAATAAATCAGTCATTGATTTGTACTCTTTGGAGTTTCTAATGTTGCTTCTTGGTTAAGTATTAAACCGGTATTTAACGGCCCTTTTTTCTTCATGCTAACTGTTTACCTTTGAAGATATTAATGCAGTACTACATAAATGCTTGGTAAAGCTAGGTTTAAAGGATGTAAAAATTACAGCTCATTCTTTCAGAATCGGGGCTGCAACTGAAGCGGCATGATAGGGATTGGATGAAGCTTTAAGAAAACAAGTAGGAAGATGGAAATCAAAAAGGTTTAAGATTTATGTTAGACCTGATCTGTTGTTGTAAAAAAAAAAAAAAAAAATTATATGTATATGTTGTTGGGGAGGTAGCTTGGTAGCAGCACAGGTACGGACCCAAACAGTCAGAGACAAGGACACAAACCTCTGGTGCAACTGGTTTATTTAAAAAAAATGGCAAAAATAAATAAACCTTACGTCAGGTAAAACAGGCAAAGTAAACACAGCCTTATCTTCAGGCAAATAAGAAAACAAAATCCTGCTCGTCTTAGCCTCTAACTGAACAGAAATAATTCTAGCTATACGTGTGGCTTGGTCCAGCCACACGAACAAAAAAAAACAGCAACAAGGCACAGGTCTCACCAGACTCTCAGCCAGGGCTGGCGTTAGGGGGGGCAAACTGGGCAATTGCCCAGGGCCCCGAACCCAAAGGGGCCCCCGGGATACCGAGCCTTATGACTCCGGATCCCAGAGTCAGGACCAGCCATATCGATAACAGAAAGGGACCCAGCGTCATGTGCCGCAGGGCCCCTTTCCGAGGTGAGTAAAAATAACAAACATTTTTACTCACCTGTCCTTGCGTCCGGCGTCATCTTTTGGCGTTCCGGACATCACCGCTGAGGCGCTGAGGCCTGGCCTCAGCGGTCACGTGGGGCGTAGCTCACGTAACCGCTGAGGCCCAATCACAGGCTTCAGCGGTGACGTCCACAACGCATGACGTCAGCCGCATCGAAGAGGAAGCCGACGGCGGCGGTGACAGCAGAGCATCGCGAGGAGGCCCAGCAGAGGTAAGACAAGGTGAGTATAACTGTTTGTTATTTTCCCTTACCTCCCACAGGGCATCGATAATTATACTCTGGGGTCTGAAGAGACCCCAGAGTATAATATAACACTAGCACTAAGGGAGTCTGTAGGGCCACTGTGGAGCATTATACTGGGGGGGGCCCCCCTCTGGATAGCATATTATACTGTGTGGGGCCCCTGTGGAGCATTATACTGGGGAGGGGGCCCTCTGGATAGCATATTATACTTTGTAGGGCCCCTGTGGAGCATTATACTGGGGAGGGGGCCCTCTGGATAGCATATTATATGGTGTTGGGCCCCTGTGGAGCATTATACTGGGGAGCGGGCCCTCTGGATAGCATATTATACTGTGTGGGGCCCTTGTGGAGCATTATACTGGGGAGCGGGCCCTCTGGATAGCATATTATAATGTGTGGGGCCACTGTGGAGCATTATACTGTGGGGGGAGGGCCCTCTGGAGAGAATATTATACTGTTTTGGGCCACTGAGGAGCATTATACTGGGGGAACCTCTCTGGGAAGTATATTATACTGTGTGGAGGCCATTTTGGAGTATGTTATACAGTGTGGGGCATTATTCTGGGGGGGGGTCATCTGCAGAGCATGTTATATTGCGTGGCGCCATTGTGGGGCATTATTCGGGGGGGAACTAAGGAGCATTGTACTAGGGGGCCCTCTGGGGAGTATATTACACTGTGTGGGGCCTTCTGTGGAGCATTATACTGGGGGACACTCTGGGGAGCATAATATATTGCGTGGGGCCACTGTGGAGCAAAATACTGGGGGGGCACTGTGAAGCATTATACTAGCAGGGGCCCTCTGGGGAGCATATTATACTATGGGCCACTGTGGAGCTTTATACTGGAGGGGCAGTGTGGGGAGCCTGTTATACTGTGTGGAGCCACTGTGGAGTTTATTATATTGTGTGGGGCTTCTCAGGAGCATATTATACTCTGTGGGGCCATTGTAGAGCATTATACTGGGGGGGACTGTGGGGAGCATATTATACTGTGGGGGACCACTGTGGAGCATTATACTGGGGGAACCCCTCTGGGCAGTATATTATACTGTGTGGAAGCCATTGTGGAGTATGTTATATTGTGTTAGGCCACTGTGGAGCATTATACTGGAGGGGCACTGTGGGATGCATATTATACTCTATGGAGCATATTATATTGTGTGGGGCTGCTGAGGAGCATATTGTACTGTCTGGGGCCACTAAGAGGTAGTATACTGTGTGGAGCCTTATATACCATGTGGGGCCACTATGGGGGCTCATGGGAGCATTTTATACTGTGTGGGTCCACTGTGGAGCATTATATACCATGTGGGGAAACTGTGGAGGGCTCAGGGGAGCATTTTATACCATGGAGCATTATATATCATATGGAGCATTATACTGTGGGGGGGGGGGGGTTAAAATTCCTGCTGGCAACCCTGTGTGCTATGTCTGCATCACAGCTCCCTCACTATAATGTAGTGCTCCATGGCCATGTCATTCCCCATACAGCAACTGTGCATGAACCGGCCATGGAGTTATTGGGGCCTGCACAGTACTATAGGGGCTGACTATACTGGGAACATACTCAGTAACACCAGATTAGTCAGCACATATGTAAGACTTCAGTGAAGGAGCCGCGGTGTAGGCTATTAGCAGGAAGCTGTTGGGTGGGACCCCAGAACAAGTTCCTCTGGTGGGCCTAAGGCCCTTCAGTCCGACACTGTATAACGGAGAACTATTATATACAGGTGCATCTCAATAAATTAGAATATCTTTGAAACATTTATTTCTTTCAGTAATTAAATTATTTTTTTTTTTTTTTTTTTTTTTTTTTTTTTTTTTTTTGGTTTTTTTTTTTTTTTTTTTTTTTTTTTTTTTGTTTTTTTTTTGTGTGTTGGGGTGGTAAAGAAAATATTTTGTAATTTTAGTATTGTTTTATTTTTTTTTGTTTGTTGGGTGGGGGGGGGGGCGGGGGGGGGGGGGGGGGGGGGTTGGGGGGGGGGGGGGGGGGGGGGGGGGGGGGGGGGGGGGGGGGGGGGGGGGTTGGGGGGGGGTGTGGGGGGGTTGGGGGGGATGGGGGGTGGTTGGGTGGTTTTTTTTTTTTGTTGGGGGGGGGGGGGTTTTTTTTTTTGGGGGGAATTTTAATGGGGGGGGGTTTTTTATGGGGGGATTATACTGTGTGCAGAATTTTTTTTTTTTTTTTTTTTTTTCGTGTGTGTTTTTTTTTTTTTTTTTTTTTTTTTTTTTTTTTGTTTTTTGGGGGTTGGGGTTGTGGTAATTTTTTTTTAGGTTTTTTTGTTTTTTGTTAATTTTTTTTTTTTTGGGTTGGGGGGGCCCCCCCCCCGGGGTTCCTTGGCCTTTAAATGGTCCCTCAGTCTGGTTCATTAGGCACACAACATGGAGGGGGGGGGGTTTGGGGTTGGTTTACCGGATCCCGGGAAAGGGAGGAGGGTCAGGGGGATTCTTTATTTTTTGTTAAAGGGGGGGGGGCTTTTAATAATTGGGATCGAATTTGGGGGGGCTTTTAGTGGGGCCCTGTGTGCGATTTTGGCAGTTGTATTTGAGATGATTATTTTTATTATTGAACAACAACTATGTTCTCAATCAACCCAAAAGACTCATAAATATCAAAGCTTAATATTTTTGGAAGTTGGAGTGGGTTTTTTTTAGATTTGGCTATCTTAGGAGGATATCTGTTTGTGCAGGTAACTATTACTGTGCAGAATTATTAGGCAACTTAATAAAAACCAAATATATACCCATCTCACTTGTTTATTTTCACCAGGTAAACCAATATAACAACAGAAAATTTAGAAATAAACATTTCTGACATTCAAAAACAAAACCAAAAACAAATCAGTGACCAATATAGCCACCTTTCTTTACGATGACACTCAAAAGCCTTCCATCCATAGATTCTGTCAGTTGCTTGATCTGTTTACGGCCAACATTGCGTGCAGCAGCCACCACAGCCTCCCAGACACTGTTCAGAGAGGTGTACTGTTTTCCCTCCCTGTAGATCTCACATTTTATGAGGGACCACAGGTTCTCTATGGGGTTCAGATCAGGTGAACAAGGGGGCCATGTCATTATTTTTTCTTCTTTTAGACCTTTACTGGCCAGCCACGCTGTGGAGTATTTGGATGCATGTGATGGAGCATTGTCCTGAATGAAAATCATGTTTTTCTTGAACGATACCGACTTCTTCCTGTACCACTGCTTGAAGAAGGTGTCTTCCAGAAACTGGCAGTAGGTCTGGGAGTTTAGCTTCACTCCATCCTCCACCCGAAAAGGTCCCACAAGTTCATCTTTGATGATACCAGCCCATACCAGTACCCCACCTCCACCTTGCTTTTGGCTGAGTCGGAGTGGAGCTCTCTGCCCTTTACTGATCCAGCCTTGGGCCCATCCATTTGGCCCATCAAGAGTCACTCTCATTTCATCAGTCCATAAAACCTTTGAAAAATCAGTCTTAAGATATTTCTTGCCCCAGTCTTGACGTTTTATCTTATGTTTCTTGTTCAAAGGTGGTCGTTTTTCAGCCTTCCTTACCTTGGCCATGTCCCCGAGTAACGCACACCTTGTGCTTTTTGATACTCCAGTAACGTTGCAGCTCTGAAATATGGCTAAACTGGTGGCTAATGGCATCTTGGCAGCTTCACGCTTGATTTTCCTCAATTCATTAGCAGTTATTTTGCGCCTTTTTTTTTTCAACACGCTTCTTGCGACCCTGTGGCTATTTGCCATGAAACGCTTGATTGTTCGGTGATCACACTTCAAAAGTTTGGCAATTTCAAGACTGCTGCATCCCTCCGCAAGAGATCTCACAATTTTTGACTTTTCAGAGTCCGTCAAATCTCTCTTCTGACCCATTTTGACAAAGGAAAGGAAGTTGCCTAATAATTAAGCACACCTTATATAGGGTGTTGATGTCATTAGACCACACCCCTCCTCATTACAGAGATGCCCATCACCAGATTTACTTAATTGGTAGTTGGCTTTCAAGCCTATACAGCTTGGACTAGGACAACATGTATAAAAAGGATGATGTGATCAAAATACTCATTTGTATAAACACAGTGTATGTGTATGGTTCACATACTCACATACCCTCCCCCTCAGCTCACTACCCATGGGGTGAGCTACAATGGGACGAGACATCCTATGTCGAAGTCCCTCTTCAACCATGTATGCCTGTCCAGAGTCTCTCCAGAAGTCCCAATCTGGCGGTCTTTTCTTCCAAACACCGCTCCCTCGAGTTCTCCGTTTTCTCATCACTTTAAATGCTACGCTAAGATCCTGGCCATTCTGTGCAAAGGCAAGTTTTACTTCATCACCTTCACAATTCGCCATACAGGAGATCACATCATTTTCATCACATTTCTCGCCATAATCTTCAGCCATCCCATTGCATGACTTTGATCGCTTTAGTAAATAGCCGTAAGAATCTTCATCTTCACCTATCACGAATCCACAGGAGCTCAGAGACCAACTAACACGTACTTCATGCACATCAATGTCTTTAGAGTATAACTGTTTCACGGGTACTTTTTCCGTAACCTTCATCTCAAAGCAAACTTTGCCATCACCATCAAGGCTTAGAAGTTTAGGAGAAATAGTTGCCTTGCTTTCCTCTTTGTTTGAGAAACAGAAGCTCTGTACTGCAATATCTTCTCCTTCTGCATGAGGGCCATACAATACACCCGCACAGAATAGATCACGCTGAACTACATTTTCTGGTATGTCTTTATAAACTGCCACATCATATATTGGAATGGTTTCTGTATAATGCTTCCACACCTGTACGGCAGCAAGAGAACCACTTCCATACTCTAGTCTTACCTCCTCTTTCTCATACGTATAACTTCCTGGAGGCATGTTGCAGTACTGTGATAGATTGCAAGAATTTTCGTGCCAACCCCTTTCTGACAGTACAGGAGCTGGTGATATCATCATCTCAACATTCTCCAAGTTATTTTCATTCCCTGTGCTAACACCGGAGGACTGGGATACCAAGTTTTCAACATCACAGTCTTTTCTGTCAATACCCAGATGCTTTTTGGTTACATGTTCTGGCTGCCTTAATGGCTCTGTTTTCTCTGCCTCTATGCTGGCAGCTTTCTCCAATTCTAACGCCTTCTGTAGCGCACAAATCTGATTCCAGTTCCGGAACTTTCTTCATTGCCACATTTTTCTGAGCAGCCTCCATCTCAGTTTTTACTATTGCAACTTGCAGATCTTCCTCAATCCTTCGCACTGCATCCTGGATGATATTTTCTGCTTCCCTCACTGTTCCCTGAATTATATTGAACTGATCCTCCAACATCTTCTGATAAAAAGTTTGCCGATGAGCAGAAGCTTTGCCAAGTCTCTCATTCAAGTCCCATATCTCAGTGGCTCTCTTATCTTGCTCTTGGTTGAATAAAGACTCTCTTGAGTCATGTTTTTCAGGGATAGCAGCCAGCGAATCCTTCTCAGCTTCTAGTGCTGCCAGCTTTGAAGATAGTGCAGATGCCGACTGTTCAGTATTGGATAAAGACTGCTGCAATTGATCCAATTCTTCTCTTTTAGATTCAACTTTGGTTTTTAACTGTTCTATCTGAAAAGTGTGCTCTTCCAACTTTATTTCTGACTCGCGCTTCACTTGAACCATCTGAAACTCCAGCTGTTCCTTGATGCGTGCAATATTCTCCTGTTGGTTCACTTGCACCTTTAGTTTAGCAACAAGCATTTTTAGATCTACAATCTCAGCAGATAAATTAGACATTTTTTTCTCAAACTGAATCCTCATGTCTTCTATCTGGAGTTCCAATTCTCTCTTGGCCTTTTCCAGCTTGTCATAAGCATTAGCTTTGTTCTCATACAATATCTGCACAGATTCCAGGTTTTTCTCAACTTCATCCTTGGAGCTAACCAAATCCTCCATTTCAGTGCGCAGTTGCTTGTTGAGCCTCTCTAACTCGGCCTTCAATTCAAGGGCCTCTTCTAGGGAGCGAGCCAAGGCAAGAGCTTTGGTCTCTTTTCCACGAGCTTCTGCTTCAGCACGGTCACGTTCTTCTGCATATCTAGCAGAAAGAGCCTTCTCTTCACCAAGCAGCTGATCAAACTTTTTCTGCTTATTTTCCAAATTTGACACAATCCGACGTTGATGATCAAGATCTACACCTATATCTTCTAGTTCCTGCTGAAGTCTAATTTTCGTCCTCTCAAGTTTGTCATAAGCAGCAGCCTTCTCTTCAAACCATTGATTTGTAGCTTCTAGCTTCTTTTGCAACTTTTCCTTTAGTTCTTCAACAGAGTCCAAGGACCCAATACTATCCTCCATTTTTTTCTTCATATCAGTCGCCTGAGCCTGTAGTGTTGAAATCTGCTTTGTCAAATCTCTTTTTGCTATCTCCTCTTCCTCTAGTTGCTCAAGGAAACCATTTTTCTCATCTTCCATTTGTTTTAGTTTTATACTAAGGTCAAGCTTCTGACGAGTTTCTTCTTGCAGAAGTTCCTGAGTGTCCTGAAGCTGAGATTCTAGTGTAGAAAAATCTTTGGAAAGTTTGATAAACTTGCTGTCTGCTTGAGAAAGAAGCCCTGTGACACATTATTCCACCTGCAGTCTGTTTGCCTTGTCTAGCAGCTCTGCTCAAAACCTGTCCCCTTCTGTGACTTTTAGTTGCAGCTCTTGAAGTTGAGTCTCTACTTTTTTATGACTCTCCTGTAAGGTTTGCACTTTCTGAGCATGGACAGATGACATCTCCATTAATTCTTTGTCTTTATTTTGCACCAAAACAGACAATTTCTCATTATCTTCACAAGATCCTGACAGTGCCCTCTCCAGGCTATATATTCTAGCTTTGAGTTCCAGTTCTCTTTGTTCCAGAACTCCAGCTCTGCTCCGCCATTCGTTGACTTCACTATTTAGGCGAACCTGCTTTAGTGCATGCAAGTTTTGCTCTGACTGCAATGTCTGCACCACAGATTCTAAATCACTCTCTTGGTCAGACACATGCTTCCTCAGCTCTGCAATTTCCTTTTCTTTGTCAGTTAATGCAGCCGAAAGTTTTTCACACTTCCTGACTTGGTCATCCAGACATTCTGACTGACACTGCAAAAATTCACTTCTCTCACGTTTAGCAGTTTCAAGGTCATCTCTTAATTTTTCAATGACACTCTCTTTGGCAAGGGAGTCTTGAACATGCTGCTCCTTTAAATCCTGCAATTGCTTCTCAAGCACTTGCTTTTGTTCCACACTCTGTATAATTTTATTAGATAGAGCACATTTCATTTCTGGAAACTCGTTCTTAGTAACACAGTCCATTTCAGGCAAACCCAGTACCACATTTTCACAATGACTAGGATATAAACTCTTTATAGTCTCAAGCTCTTTCTTTAACTTAAGGTTCTCTTTTTCTGATACCTCAAGTTGCCATTTCCAATCAGATATTTCATCCTCATAAATAAACCTGATGGTTTTAATCTCATCTTGAAGCTGCTGCACCATAATATTTTCATCTTTGGCGCTTTCATGCACTCCAGTATGAGACACACAGTCAGCAGGGACATATTCATTCATAGAACAGAGGTGCTTTAGAAAAACTGAGTCACCCTCATGCAACCCATTATCTTTACTTGCACTCCACATGCTCTATTCCAGTTTTTTGTTTCTCTGCATTCAGACTGCTGCACTAATAAACCTGTGCATAACTTCTCTGCTTTTTTACAAGCTGAAATTTTCTTTTTCTTGCCCATGGTTTACTAACAAGATTACACAATATTCCACAGCAACCTTGGGTTCAACCGGCAGCAACTTTTTTGCTATCTTCTGCAGTCACATGTATTCAAACTGTTAACTTATGTGGTACTACAACAACCAGCATTTTCTTCTGTATTCCACAGAAAACACAAACATGGCACCATAGCCTTTCACATAGACTGTTTGCAATATCCAGCTTCTACACACATTGCTTACTTTCTTGCCATCAGCAAGCACTTTACAAACTTCTGTGCCACAGTATACACAAAGTCCATTCCCTGGATTCCTCTTCCAGAGTTTTACTTTCACCAGTTTTTACACACACTTTGCTATGTTGCAATTTACTTCACCCCTTCCTGGGTTTCTCAGTTGAAATCACAGATTTCTTCCAGCTGTAGGCCACAGTGCACATTTAGCAATACTGCAGTCACCAACCACTTGTCTTCCAGGACTTGCGTGGATCTCTTTATGCCCGAATCCGTAGCACCATATGTGACAATTTGGGGGGATCAGTCTCAAATGGCGGCAGACTCCTGGTCCGGACAGCAGTGGTTCGTGGTACTGGGCGCCGGAGAGATAGCGTTCAGACGGTGCCAGTTTAAAACAAAATGGCTTTATTTCAGCTTGAGTGCGACATAACTAAACAAAAAAAAACCTAGGCCATGCATAGGCTCTAACTGACTTCTTGAGCCCTATCTCATCTCTGGGGCACCGAGCAGCCTGACTAGTGCTCAGCTCAAGCAAACGTACCCTGTGGACCCCAGCCCTTCTGGGACAGACCGCCTCTCTTTGTCCTTGGCTGGACCCACAGTTCCTGCTCCATGCAGGTTTCTCCAGCCTTCTGGAGATACGCCCCCACCCAAAGGTGTGGCTGAGGGCCTTTTCAGGGCTGGCCTTGGGTCGCTCAACAGCGCCTTCTGGGTTCACATACTCACAATATATATATGTGTGTGTGTATACAGTGCCTTGCGAAAGTATTAAGCCCCCTTGAACTTTTCAACCTTTTGCCACATTTCAGGCTTCAAACATAGGGATATAAAATTTTAATTTTTTTGGTGAAGAATCAATAACAAGTGGGACACAATCGTGAAGTGGAACGAAATTTATTGGGTATTATAAACTTTTGTAAAAAATAAAAAACTGAAAAGTGGGGCGTGCCAAATTATTCAGCCCCCTTAAGTTAATACTTTGTAGCGCCACCTTTTGCTGCGATTACAGCCCAAGTCACTTGGGCTAGTGTCTCATCAGTTTTGCACATCGAGAGACTGAAATTCTTGCCCATTCTTCCTTGGGAAACAGCTGGAGCTCAGTGAGGTTGGATGGAGAGCGTTTGAGAACAGCAGTTTTCAGTTTTTCCACAGATTCGATTGGATTCAGGTCTGTACTGGGACTTGGCCAAACACCTGCATACGTTTATTTGTAAACTATTCCATTGTAGATTTGCTTTAAGTTTGGGATCATTGTCTTGGGGAAATAACTTCCGTCCCAGACTCTGGTGGTCTTTGCAGACTCCAACAGGTTTTCTCCAGGAATGGTCCTGTATTTAGCTCCATCCATCTTCCCATCATTCTTAACCATCTTCCCTGTCCCCTGCTGAAGAAAAGGGCAGGCCCAAACTAGATGACAAGCAAAGTACCACCTGCTCATACAGTGGGGATGATGTTCAGGGTGATGAGCTGTGTTGCTTTTACGCCTAAACATAATGCTTGCATTGTACAAAAAGCCCGATTTGGTTTCATCTGACCAGAGCACCTTCCGATGCTGGTAGGCTCCCAGG